>CM057152.1:25725338-25946858 GCA_029962745.1 Echinometra lucunter
AAGACATCCGATCTGCAGTCTGACTGTATTAATTATTTCTCAAAGTTTCTTGTTTCAGGATAGACTGAATGCTGTTCACAGACCAAAGTTGGCAGAAGAAAACGGATGGCGAACATTTCATACAGGATAATGTCAGTAAAAAAGTTATCTGTAGTGTCCGTAACCGGTTAAAGTGACTAAGTCAGTTATAAAATACTTTATTCTTCCATCATGTACCTCATAATGTGCACCAAAAGAATGAGTGACTGTTTTTTACATGGACATGGGGTAGAATTAGTCAATACTGTCAACTTTAACAATTGAAAATGCATTTAACTTGCTATGTTTTTTTAAGCGTTTTTGTCCAAACCGCTAAAATTGCAAATGAGGAGAAAAAAAAAAATATTCTGTTGGTTGTAAACGTGTAATGAAGGTCTCAACATATTATGCAGCAACAACAAAATGACAGAAAAAACGCAAATGGAAATACCTATATTTTGTATCACTGAAAAGCATCATACCAATGTAGTGTCCGTAACACCCTATAGGAATTTATACACAAGTTGTTTGAACAGCTTATGGAATAAGCCTTCCTAGCAATTTGAGTTTTTAAATATGTATACAGATGGAACTAAAGTTTTTCATTTGTGCAATTTACCATGGGTTGGTTGGCTTTTTAAAAAAGTTGGAGGTTTGAAATAAATGGCATTTAACAGATTTGACCTTGTGCTACCCCTGATCTGTATACTGCATCTAATTTATGGACTGGAGTCAGTCCGAATTGCTTATTTTTCGTAATGTCCAAAAAATTATCAAATAAGTCCAAAATATTTGTGTATCAAGGTAAATTATACTCCAAAATTCTATTGTGTAGCTTTGTGTAGTGTCCGTGACAACCTACCACCCCTGTTGTGTTGCTGCTCATAAAATCTTAACCAAGAGAGTGTGCTTCAGGATATTGCAGGTATTAAGGCCCATTAGGCTTGGGTATTGATGACAATTGGGGTTGATGAAATTACTTGATTGCATACTTCATTTTTGGATGCCAAGTGTAAATGGTTTGCACCCTGATTGTGGCTATACCGTATAACAGTGTATGTTTTTTTTATTACCAGGTTCCACTGTAGTACACCATACTTCAACTGTATTTATTCATTGTTTTCATATATTTTCAATCATTGGAATAGGCAAGGGGGGCACAAGGGGGCCATGCCCCCCCCCCCCCCCCGTTGATCGGCGTGCAAAAAAAAAACTTTCATGGAGTCCACTCCACATAACTTACCCTTCCTCCACCTCGAAATGAAAGTAAAACGTGATATGCCACTCCTCATATAAGTTACCCTTAGTACCGAATTTTAGTGTGCAGAAAATGCCATTTTCATGCACGAATTTTCAAAAATCTCCTTACCGTGGGAGGGGCGATACCCAATCCCACACCCTCCCCCTGATCGGTCGCTTCGCTCCCTCTCCTTGGTCCCCCTGTATGCCACTTCTCATATAAGTTGCCCATCTTGAATACTGAATTTTACTGTGCAGAAAAAAATGCCATTTTCATGCACGAATTTTCAAAAATCTTTCCTTATTTCGCCCTCCCACACCTCCCCCCCCCCCCCCCCTGCTCGGTCGCTGCGCTCCCTCGCCTTCACACCCGTACCCCCTTCCTTTATGCCACTTCTCATATAAGATACCCTTAATACTGAATTTAAGTGTGCAGAAAATGCCATTTTCATGCACGAATTTTCACAAAAATCTCCCTAACGTGGGAGGGGAATACCCCCCTCCCACACCCTCGCATTGCCCTCCCCCCTGTTGAAAATTCCTGGCTACGCCTGTGTTTTCAGTACAATGTTTTAAACAGAATTCTGTTTTTCAAAGGACACTTTGTTCAAGCTGAAAATCACCAATGAGTCATGTACATTCTGCAATACTGAAAAGGAAACAGTTGAACATTTTTTTATAATTGCATTTTTAGCAAAAGCAATTTGGGTTAATGTAGAAGAATGGCTATCTTCTCCTTCCCTTAGAATATACTTCTGGCTTTATATACTTTTGGCTTTAAAGAAGACGAATGATGCATTGAACTGTATTATTGTGCTTGTATAAAAAACAGTTATTTTTTTTCTAGACTGAATAATACCCTACCCGAAAATAAAATGTAATACAGACATATAGATCAGCGTTATGTTTATGTTATGAATGGAAAAAGAAATGAATTTATTTTTGAATGGCATATGTTGATGCATTTATCTGACTGGTGTATAATATTGATTGTAAATTGTGAATAAAATTGCCCATAGGGGCAAAGTATGGAAAAATACGTAAATATTTGATAAAGTAGATAAAAATCTGAAATACTAGTAACTCTCCGAGATCATGAAATAATCTGTATTCTGTCGATGGTCTTTTTTGTCTTTTTGTATTTTTTATTTTCTTTGGATTTTAGAAATACCATCGTCAGTATGGTGTGGTTAAAATTGTTCGCTTTCTTCGCTTATCAAACTGGAAAGTTGTGGGGGCATGATGTCGGTCCCTTGACAAAATTGAGCCCAAACGCCTCTTCATTCTCCTTGCACCCCTCCTCCTTTTTTCCTTGCTGTTGTGCAACGTAAAAGCTGACTACTTTTTTTTTTCTAAACTTGCCATTTATTTTTTATGTACCCCCCCCCCCCCCGTTTGCAGATAGATTTTGGACCATGAGCACATGTAATATTTAGGTGAAGAAACACACCCCTCCGCCTTTTCAAAAAGCTTCTTATAAACAGACCCAAAGTAATAGTACATAGCCACTGAAAAACAACACACCAATAAAAGAAGCATGTCACTTTTATTCTGCTATAAATGAATCAGATTCTGTATGCATCATAATTATATAAACATTTTTTTTTTCAGATTTAATTCAAACCTTTATTACAAATTAAGAAATATAACTCTTTGAAATGTGTGTTTCCCATTCCTTGGTTTTTAGTTACATTTTAAAACTCTTATTGATTAAGTTTTGGGAATTCTTTATGAAATTCAATATTATTATTACTGTTGTGAGTTAATGACTCTTATCATAATTCCATTCTCCAAATCAATGTTTTTCTTGCTTTTTATTTTGTGTATGATTTTTTTTTCTAGTTAATAGTATAATGGTAATATATTCATGACTTTCTCATTTGCTATCTTGATTGATTTTTATACAATGTACATAACGTGATAATGATACTAAGAAATTTGGTTAAGCATGCAGAATTTCAGCCTTCGGCTGTTATATGTATGTATTTTGCAAATAAAAACCATTATTGAATTGAATTGAACCTAATTTAATCCATATGCGTGTCAGGACCCCTCCCCTTTTCAATCATATCAAATCAATCAAATCAAATTTTATTGATATTCAATCCACAATTTTGGATTATCATCAAATTTATGAACAATACAAAGCAAACAAAGGATATACATAACCATAAACATAATTGAGGCAGTAGTATACATATTCAGCAAACTCAATGAATAGTGGAACCAAATCAAACAAACAAAAAAAAATGTGTAAAAGTTACAAAAATAATATAATCGTGTTGTATTTTCTATAACTGCAAGACATAATATATATACATAAACACGTGCGGCTCCTGCCGTATTCCTCCCTTATTCTGCAAATATAAAAATAAAAAAGAAAAGGAAATACAACAAAAATTAAAAAGCCTAAATATTATGGCCCAACCTGCTCAATCTTTCCATATACATATTACTAATGGAGGTTATACAAATTTTTGTTTTATCATAATCGTTAGATTTGAGTAAATATATGAATTTTTCGTGTTAGTTTTTTATCCTTAAAGGTGGGCACTACATTGTTTATGTTTTGGAATAGGGTTTCTCTTTCTTTTTTAAGGTACGTGCAGCACATAATAAAATGAAATTCTGTTTCTACATCTATTTGGCACATGGGACATAAGCGTTTATTTATTTCCAAGTTTTTGTGTCTCCCCTGTTCTATCATTAATTTTGCTATTACTAATTCTTATTTTTATAAAGTTTTTTTTTTATTATTATTTATCTACGTCTAATAAAAGATATTTTTCAAAATCGTATGTATGTTTTAGGTCCTTATAAATTCTAAGTTTGCTACAATACACCTCACTGTTTTCATCTAGAGTTCTCTTCCAATGTCTGATATATCTTTCTTGAAGTTTATTGCCAATAGATTTTATGAGCTATCGTTTCGAGAATGTATTTTGATTGTCCCATTATGATGAAAACCGATATCTTTCAAAAATACTTCTAGCTGTTGGCAAAACCCATTCTTAATTAACATGTTTGCGTTGTATGCAATATTGATTAGGCTGTTAGCATTTGAATTTATGATATGTATCCAGAAGCCAATCTTTAATATCTAACTTGAGACGTATAAAGGGTAACGTCCTAATTCCGATAGAACAGCACTGTTAAACTTCTCCTCTGTTCAGCTCGAGCATATTCTTTGAATACTTTACATGCATTTTTTCAGGTGTGACAGAGTTCTTTTCTCCATATCCCCTTTTAAAATCTTGATGATATCCATTATCCAAACTTCAGAACAGTATAACGCAATTGGTTTGATACAGCTATCAAATAGCTTCAAATTGGGTAGGACCAATAGACGATCACTTGCTAATGTGCTTCTTAGTGAAAACATTGCTTTTGGGGCTTTGATCGTCAAGTTATTAACCGCACGGGAGAAGGTGCCCGAAGGTTTAAATAAAAGTCCCAAATATTCGTACTCTGGAGTATCGTAACAAGATTATTACCTATAAAGAACTTTTCTGTATGGATCAGTCTATCCGATTTATTACAAATCATAACATTCGTTTTCTTCTGTAGATTCCAGTATTTACAATATTTATCAAGTTTATTTAGGGAAGACTGGAGACCGTCTGGTGATTCGGATATTAGTACCAGGTCGTCAGCGTATAGCAACCATGATATTTTCTTTTCCTCTAGCAATGCTGGTTGGCATTTATCATATTCATTTACCAAATCATTAACATATTGTAGAGAAAAAAAGAGTAGGGCTCAGTGAGCAGCCTTGTTTAACCCCGCCTGAAGTTGAAAACGCACTATACATATCCTTGATAATGTTTAAGAAGGGTCCAGTATCAACACACTTTTCAAGTTTATGCATCAAAGCCTTTCTATTCACAGAGTCGAAAGCTTTTTGTAGGTCGACAAAACATACATATAAATATTTTTTCTTCATAAAAGCCTGGTCTATTATCGTTTTGAGGGTGAAAATGTGGTCGCTTATACGACTACCTTTACGAAACCCAATTTGCTCTGGGTTTATGACATCATTATTTTCAAGGAATTCATTGAGTCTGATGTATAAAATCCTAGCAAATAATTTACCTAGGCAACTTGAAAGATCAATAGCCCGAAAATTGGACGGATCATCATAAGTCCCTCCTTTGAATACTGGTTTTATATAATTATCCCTCCAACCATCAGGATAAATACCAGTTTTGAGTATCAGATTAAATATTTGGGTATAAGTATTAACATGTAATTTGCAAGAGATTAAGATCATTTCATTTAATATTCCGTCTACTCCGCAAGACTTTCCTTTTTCAGTTGACTTAAAGCTTTAAGAACTTCTTTGCAAGATATGTCGGCATTCATTTTTCCCGTGTTGTTTGTTATGGATACTAGGTGCATCCTTGGTATGCCCTTCAAAGTAATTTATGTATTCAATATTCATTAATTTCTTAAAGTAGCTGTACCAGGTGTTCGGTTCAATTTCTGAACTAACATCCTTTCTTTCTTTCCCTTTCATTTTATTAACAATATTCCAGAATTCAGTGGGATTTTTATGTTCTGCAGCGAGTAGCTTATCTAAAAGTTTTCTTTTATGATTCATATGCTGTTTACGTATAACTTTACGAAGCACTTTCTTTTTGCACATGATTTCTAGTCGTAGCGTCTTATCCCAAGGTTTTTTTCTTAAAAGTTGGCAGTCTCCGAATAGTTCGAATAATACTTCTGCAGTTGGCATCAAACCATAGTTTATTATGTTTGCATTTCTTTTTAGCTTTGGGATCACGAGCCTTGAGTTGTGCAGTTTTTGTAGGATCCTTGTAAAATCTTGAATTAAGCAATTAACCATTCTCGTTACTTCAGATGAATCATCAGTCCCTTGGATTTGCAGAATTTGGTCATGAATTTCTAAGAAGGAGTTTCTGCTACGTATCAGATTCCTACTAAAAAATTTCTTCACGTATTTTCGACCATGAACCGCCTATTGGCTATTACTGGAATTAGTGGGGTCGTATCGACATGGTCAGTAAAATAGATTGTAAAGAAAGGATGATAGGGTAGTGGTCAGACATAGTGGGAAAAAAATCTTCTACTACGAAACTCAAGACGCTTGGTATAGCTAATTTGCACTACAAATACAATAGTCATCTATGGCAATGCCTTGTGAATTAAAAAATGTCATTTTACCACTCGTGTCACCAAGAGTACGGCCATTCAAAATTCTCAATTGGGCATTCAAACATATATCCAGTATATTTCTTCCGTACGTATTTGTCAATTTGGGGATACAAGTATTACGTCTGCGGTATACAGAATCAGCTACATAATCGTCGGGTAGAAAACTGTCAAACTTATCATTAGTATCATGCAGTATAAAGTCCAGTTCACTTTCATTTCTAAGTGCATTCAGATCACCCATGATTATTACATCTCCTTTTTTTTTTTTTTTTTTTTTTTTTTACTAAATCTACTGATACTTCCCTCCATATTATCAAATATATCCTAGTTTAGCCCTGTTCTGATAGTGTAGGAAGAGTTGGCAGGTGGAATATAAGCGAAACATAGATATACTTATACCATTATTAAGGCCCCCCCCCCAAAAAAAAAAAAACGATTTTGATAGCTTCAACCAAATGTATTCACAGTTGGAATTATCCATCACATGAACACCCTTTGATAATGAGTGTTTAATAAATACGCCGAGCCCCCCACGAGCTCGTGAGGGCTCTTGGGAGCGGCATACCCCTATAAGTCTTATAACCATTACAGCTAGTGAAGAGTGTCTTTATCTGAAGCATGCGTTTCACACATAAAACTATATCAGAGACAATTTTTCTCTGAAATTCTTTTCATCTAGTTTACAGAAACGTTCTCCGTTGACTCTCTTGAATAAGCCATTCACATTCCATGAAGATATGGAGAGCAATTTTGATACTTTCAGTGCCATAGTTGATCTGGGTGCCAGTGAACTACCATATTACTCATCGAGGTATAATTTTAGGTTAACCAATCTCAGATATCATTGATGTGTACACTGATATATTGAACTCCTTGGTAAGAAATAATGTATATGCTTAGTAGGTACAGGATTCATGACAATATATGATTTCAGTCGGTGGCAAGTAAAGACATTGTTCATATCCATGTAACTAACATCATGAACATGGTGATCATATTGTCAGTGTGCACATATGATATACAGGTTACATTTTATCATAAATACAAGCAAAGAGAGAATATATATATATATATATTTGATCAGGTAACAAATACAACAGCTTTGGCAACTCTTGTGGAAATAAATACATGTGAGACAATTGAGAGAATAATAGCGTAGCATGAATCAAAGTTCCCCAGAGCTGTCCTACCATTTTGGAAATTTTTGCAAAGTTGAAAAAATGTCTCCGCCGGGAATCGAACCCGGGCCTTTGGCTATGAACGCCAATTCAATTCAATTCAATTCAAATTTATTTTCATTCTTCAAAATGATACAAATAAGTACAAGATAGATTGATTCAATTTAAATAAACAATAGCATGAACAAAATTCAATATTGGAATGCCTTAACCACTAGACCACGGAGACGGGCCAGTGGTTTCGGCGACTCCAAATTCGCTTAACCGACAGATTGACAAATCTTCAGCCCTCACTAATTAATTCCTTTGTCGGTGGCAGATGAGTTTCGAACAATGACCTGCCGCACACCTCAGCTGGATCCGAGCGAATGCTTTAGGATACATGTATATGCTGGAATAGTTAAAATTTGTGATCAGGTAACATGTACAAACATTTATATGAGTACATGTACCCCAAGTAAGAACAGAAAATATCGTTTGTGTAATCGCCATCTCTAATGATGTAGCTTCGATCAATATAAACTCACAATCATGGTGATTCTCTTGCTACTGTGTAGGCTGTATACAAACAGCAAAAAATACAATATAAGCAATAACAACATTTAAAAAATGCATTGGCCATTTCCATGCCCTCTTACAGGTCATACAAAGCATATGGGTATATGATCAAAAATACAAAAATACAAAAATACAAATCCTTGGTACTTCTCATAGGCAGATATGAAATTAAGGCAGCTATTAGATTACGAGAAAAAATGCAATACAAGCAATGATAACATTTTTGAATACATTGGCCATCTCCATGCCCTCTTACAGATGGCGTCATACAAACGCACATGGGTATATAAGCAAAATACAAACCGAAATCATGGTTTATGGAGAGATGAGGAAGAAAAAAATGATATAGAGCTGTGAGTACCAAAATACCATCAGTAAAATATTAGTCAAGCATTGGTTGATATCACACCATGCATACTGTTTAAAATGCATCCAAGTCAGATACACTGCATCTTTGTGGGGATATAATATAAGCATGCTAACAGGTATACTCTACTGAGATAAACTAACATGCTTTGTTCACATTCTCACTTGGCATGATATGAATATACAATTGTATATACACATGCTAATTTTTCAAATTTACACTGTACTGATACCTGTTTTCAAGGGCATAATTTTCTGAGACATTATGAGCGAAACAAAAGAAAGAAAGAAAAGGTATTATCGCATAAAACAAGATATAACATACTGGGTGCAAAGAGAGAATATTTATTACTGAGTTTGCTGCTCTGACGCTAGGTTCAGCGATCTCTCAACAGTTAAACTATTATTATCGACAGTTTTCATGCCACAGCTGAAACAAAGAACAAATCATAGATCTATAATGAGGACAATAACCACGCTTAAAGAGCCACCAGACTAAGGGATTCCCGGATGATAGGAAAGGGGGCTGTAGTTTCATATGATCTCGATTGTCTCTGTAGCTATTTACTGTATTACGGCATATTACCGTGTAAAGTTTGGAATACATCGAAGGGTCGTAACAATTTCTATTCATTTCTTTCTCCTTCATTTTCCTTACTCTATTTCCTTCCTTCCTTCCTTCCTTCCTTCCTTCCTTCCTTCCTTCATTTTCTTTCATTTTCTTATAGCATGTGAGTACGTCAGGCAATCGTTTCTCTACGAAAGACACCAATGATTGCATTGGCCAACTTCGATGCTAGGGCCTGGTCTGATCTAGATGCTTCAGTATCTACCTGACATGCTGATTGTGTGAGCTAGGCTCTGATGATGGGGTCTGCTCTAATCTTGATATCCCGGTATCGACTGGATTATGAGAGGTATGATACATTTGTGGAGCATGTCTCCGACTACCTCTTTGGTCAGTAGTGTGGGGCCAAAGATTGTTCGTATGAGATTACCAGAGAGCACTCTAGTACCAACCTCGGTCAGATGGATATTATCTGCATAGAATTTGTCGATTTGGAAGCCACCATTGCCTAGGTTGTTATTGAGACACAGGGATATGTTTCTGTAACCTCGTAGCTGAGATGCTACAATTTCTTTGAAGGCTTTCGTTACTCTTTTGTTACTGGCTTGTTGCCATGTTTCACCATTCTTTTCGTAAAGTGTATTGCTCCTGTATGTTTTCAATCATTGCATCTTTCTCTCTAAGCCTTTCTTCGTACACTTTACACTGTTGCTCTGTATTCTCTTCATACATATCAATTTTATTATTTAGTTTATCATTCTGAACATCACACATTATTTTAGCCTTTCTTACATCTTCTAGTTCTCTTTTCACGTTTGCAAGTTCCTTTCCATGATTTTCCTTTAGAATACGGGTTTCTGTTAGATGTTTCTGTTCCAGTTCATTCATTCTCTTCTTCTGCATTTCACATTCTCTTTCACTTTCTTTCAGCTGTTTCTTTAGCTGTTCTTCTTGAAGGTCATTGTCGCGATTTACAGTTTTAGCTTGCAGTTTTTCTAATATCACTGTATATTTGTCTTCGGAGTGATCTTGCATTGTAATGACTCCCGACAGCATTTTGGTGAATTTTACAATAGCAACTTCCACAGTGTCAAGCCGCGATTCCATTCGTTGAAGAGAGCCCTATAATAGTTGAGCGATGCTGGTTCGAGGCAGAGGCCGTCGTCCCTTCGTCGTCGTGTGACTCCTCAGTGGTTCCTTCATCGCCACAGCTGACCGAGTTTTGGGTGGTTTGGGCACTGACGTCACCCCTCAATTCATTGATGCCTTCTCCTCCGGCGCTTGCCTCAAGGTTTGATGTTGGGAGTGTTTTAGGAGATGGGTGTGGTGAGTGGGCATCATTGGATTCCTCCTCCTAAAATGGGTCTCTTTGACCATCATGTCATCTGAAGAAAAATCTGATGTTGAAGTCATTTCGTTTTCGTCCGGCTTTTTGGGGTGGGGTTCTACATCAACTTCTCCAGTCAGCTGGTTAACCTTCATCTTACACGGCTGGAAATGGTCCTGGCACCATTTCTCAAATATTTTCCCCTGGATTAGGATATTTCCTGTAGCTACATACACTACTACTCTATAATCTGTCTCATTAGGGTGGTCTCCTTTTACAACGAACTCTGCCTTTGTTGTCATTATCCTTCCACTCTGTATGGGTATTATTCTCATTATCCAGACTAAACTTAATTGCTATAATCCAGGCATGGATTCTATCATGTGAGGTGGTGAAGCATGTACAACTGGCTTTATCCTTATACAGTGAGGGTATTATCTCTTCAAAGGGTATCACTTTGCCAGACGTTGTCTTTTGTTTGTCTTTGTAGGGTCCATGAATGTACGTTCCGTTATTTCGGTTTAAACGTTCTGCAGCCTCTGTACGCTGGTGGAGAACATTGAATGACAAAGTCATTTATTTCCACACCTGACATGCTCTTTACAAGAACAAGAAGAACGATAGATTTCATAAAAAGAAAGTGAATAAGAGAAAGTCGAATTATGTACAACTTATGTACAACTTAATTTCACGTCACTTTCAATCCCATGATAAAAAGAAAATTAAGCTGTTGATTAGGAACAGAGATGAACGAGATTATTCTCATTAAGTGATCGAGCATTCTATGGCTTAAGCTATAAACCTCAAAATAGTCAAATCGATGTTAAATGACACTTAATGTGTCGAGTAGACTTACTATTAGACACGAAGCAAAATTTTGATGGAACAGAAGTGTGAAAGAGTGTAAAATAAACAAAAACACGCATAAGGCAAGTTTATAGAGGATAAACTATGGAAACAGATTTAGGATTTAGACGGGAATGCGTGTATTGGCTTCCTCGATTCTAGTATATCGTAAATGCTTTACAATAAAGCTTCAGAATAAAGCTAACACTGAGAATAAGATTGTTTGAGCAGGAAGAACGAAACAAAATGACAGCTAAGCCGTTGGCACTTTTTTTAATAATGAGATAGAACGCGAGGGGATATAAGGAAATCCGCAAAAAATGAAAATGCAAGCAGTTACAAAAGCACATCATCAAAGGGGAGGTTAAGGGAATATTAGTGATGATCTATTTTATAAGGTTAGAAAAAACCGTGTCTTCTACAAAATTTATGTGTATTTACCGTGCCACTAATAAAACAGTAACTTGGTTATAAGGGTACTGTGAAACCTGTACATAAAGACAACCCTAGGGAGACAATAAAAGCGGTCTTTAAGAGCAGGTGGTCTTTATAGTTCATTCAATAATCATGTTTATATTATGAGAAATACGGTTGAAGGGAAATAAACATCTTCATAGACAGTTGGTCTTTCTATACAAGTGGTCGCTACAAGTTCTTCAACAGGTTTGACTGTTTTTCATCAGGCTAATAATAATGATCTAATGGACGTCCAATTGACACGGGTCGAAGAGGTTTGAAACCAAGTAGATGCACTTATGCCTTTTCGTACGACAAAAATCCTCGCTACCGGGTCCCTCGGAGAGTACTTAGAACCTCCTCTGGTTGATTGCTTACCAGCGTGTGTAACTTTCTTACTCCCGGGGAGGCGGCGCTGGGGGGGGGGGAGGGGGAGGGGGGAGGGGCCCCCACTTTTGAAGCACTCCAAAAGTGCCCCTTTTACCACAGAAAATGCCCCCTTTCAAACCTGTTCGTGCCCCTTTTATCATAAAAGAGCCCATCTTCCTTGTTAATAAATGCCCTTTAGCCTTCTATAAGACAATGCCCCCTTATCGTAATCAGATAAGACTAGTTACCCTTCTTAAGACCTAGAAGTGCGCATTTTTTATGCCTGATCATTGCCTTTTTCCCCTTTTCATAGAGCTATAAATTATAGGCTCTTTTTGTTTTCTGATATTGCCCGTGTTCCATTCGGGCAAGTGCCCCTTTTTAAAATTCGATACATGCCCATTTGATTTCTGATAAAAGTGCCCTTTTTCCTTTCTTGTAAATGCCTTCTCTCCTTACGATTTAAAGCCCCTTCAAAATGTGATAAGTGTCGCTTTTCATTTCTGATGAGTGTTCCGTTTCATTATGATAAGTGCCCATTTTCATTCCCTTTTTCGTTTAAAATAGTAGTTTTCTCCTTTTGAAAAGTGCCCCCTTTAGATCTGATGCATGCCCCTTTTTAAGACTGATAAACGCCCCTTTTCTGTCTCTTGCGCCATTTCCTCTTCTTTGAATTCCCCTTTTCACCTCCTAAAGTCATCAAAAGAGCCATTTAGGCTACCAATAGCTCCAAAGAATCAGAGAGGCTTTAAAGTGTGAGGCAGTGGAGCAGGGGACAAAAAGGGCACAACGCCTCCCACAAGTTAAATTAGAAGGAACGGTGCCCCTAAACTAAAGCAATGGAGATAATCTGTCCTCTTTTTCTTTCCAAAGCTCGCTCGCTGCGCGAGCACGCACTTACTTATTACATGTATTTCTCTCGCAAGGCACTTCAAGTGTGTTGTAACCATAAAGTCTTATCTTTTCTCCGATGGTAGTGTGCTTGAAGTCATATTAAATTTGAATATATCCTTTAGTAAAATGTGAACGGTCGCTATGAGACGTCACAAATGCAGTGAAAACATAGCTTAGTGACTTATAAGGAAAACAACAAAGTAAATGGAAGAAAATAATGATGATTATGGAACACCCATAAAATTGATTTGAGGTTGCTTATACCCCACAGTTGTCACTGTAAACAGGTAAATACTGCAAATACCATGGCCTTCAGCAAAAATACTTATCATTTTTTGCTCGCTCTTTTTGCTCACTCGGAAATGAATATTCAAAGCAGTATAACATATAAGTATGCAAAGCAGTATCAACAACTGCAAAGTACGTAGTCATTATCATGTCAAGTTAAAATAGTATGTAAAAATACCCCTTAAAAATGTGTTGAATAGAATGTGAGGATATATTTTCCTTCCTGTGTTCAGCTTTTGTAAGTGCCCTTGTCTGCTGGTGCCCCCGGGCTGGTGCCCCCTTCCACTTTCAAAGACGTTCCGCCGCCCCTGAGTCGGGTAAAACAAACTGATGAATCTACACGTTAACGAATTCTTGTTTTACCCACCTGCTCTTTTTAAGGGCAGTTTTTAGCTATCCGTCCCCTCTCCCAATCAGAATTGTTAGGTGACGCTTCTGGAAGGATACATTCTTAATGCATGTTCTATACAACTAGGCATATAGCACCGATTTGTGTAGATTAACAGCAGTTAAATTTTTGAATTTTTCGTCTGAATCTGAATCTGTTTCCTCAATCCGAGGCAGAGATCGTTCACCTCCTTAATCCGAGGCAGAAATCATTCATCGGCACTGACTCGCGTAACTTCTCATGATTGACAGCTATTGGGCGAAAATTCACAAGTGTTTCAACAAACATTGACGAACGTCGCAAGGAGGTCAATATCACCCCATGGGCTTTCTGTACAGATGACAAAACCAAAACCTATAGCACAACAGGAAAGTTTGTGAACTTGGGTCGTTAGCGGCAACTGGGAGGGAGAACTAACTTTCTTATTATTTTGATGTTCAGTACTACTGACAGACTGTTAACTGACCCGTGGAATCCCACTGTGAAAGGAAACAGAACGATTGCGTGACAGTTATTATGGACGATACTTCTGATCCTTCTGAGCCTGCTTTATTCAGTGGAGTAGCTATTTTTGGACTGTCACATGAGACGAGACAAAATTTTCGGAGTTGTCGCATTGTTAATGGCCATGGAAATATCTATAACACATTTTGTTATCGATTTATTGAAAATTCTCAGTATTTAGCCGATTATAGAGGGACTCGAAATCTACTCGATACTGCGGGCTGGTGGATGTAACGAACTCAGGCGTCGTTGACTATTCAGCTTCCTTACACGATGACTCAAGTTCAATCATAATTCCATTTTCAATGAGATAATTAGACCTGATAGACGCATATAAAAATCAAATAACGCACCGCACTCACAAAATCCAATAATTTTTTTTTTATAGAAACTACATGCTTGAAAATACCAATATTTTATGATATCTTTGATAAATACCTTTTTTTATATATATATATACAGAGAGACGAACAAACAATCAAAACAGAATTGGAAAACCATATATTGCACGCAGCGCATGGTGTAAAGAGAAAAGAAACTAGCTAAAATATCAAATTGTCCAAATTCTTCGATAACGTTCAAACTAACAATGGCCCAACCAGTCATTTGCAAAGAGATTGATAGCCTTTGTCTGAAACAGTTGCAAGAATAACTATAGGATCAACCTTTGAATATCTCGTCCTTCCCCTTCCCTTTGAAAAGCACATCAATACACAGACGCCATATTGCGAATAATGTCGAACAACAATAGGCAAATAATCGAAAGCCAACAGACGTACTAATTTCTCTTCCGGGTATAAAAGAGAAGATACGTCTCTTTGGTTATATCATCTGCTTTTCATAAGAGCAGTTTCATAACTATGCATTTGTGGATTCAGTATCCATATCAAGGTAGTTTTAAATCATTCATTTTTTTTTTGTTTGTGTTTATTTTGTTTGATTTTTTGTTTTGTTTCTGTCTGTTTAAAATAATGCTGACTTCACAGAAATCTCATTTCGAGAAGATGATTTGAAAGGCTATGAATTAGGAAAATTGCATCATGACTATGATATCAGTCTATACCACAAATAATCATTTACAATTATACCACAATATCTCTCTGCATAAATCAAAAAGCGATCATTATTGATTTATTATAAAACGGGTTCAAGGATGTGCCAATTAATAGCGAGTACGAGTGCGTATCACTGGGGGGCGTTTCATCAACATTTTTCGTCTGACAAGTTGTCAGATCTGACATCTTTCCTTGATTTTAATTGGCTGAGAAGCATCGTTACTATGGCAACTTTCTGATAAAACAGACTTTGTCGGATAAAACATCCGACAAGTCCTTTCATGAAACGCTCCCCAGGGGGGCGTTTCATGAAACAATTAGTCGGTGGTTTTCACCGACTAATTTACTTTCAGCCAATCAGATACGAGTATTTTCAGTAGCTTATAACATTTGTCGGTGATTTTCACCGACAAAACTCTTGATGAAACGCTCCCCAGATCTCTCCACTAAGTGGAGAGATCAGTGGTGCGTATACATGTCACGTCTTCATGCTTTAATTTTACGCAATTAACCTTCCATTTCCAGCCTATAACCTAGCCGTGCATTTTTGGGTGCAGCACTGTGCATTTTGGATGCATCACTTTGCCTCCAGCGCGGAAAACCTGAGACGCCATGAAAATACACGTTCTTTCAAAGAGAAGTCTATCAGAAGGAGTTTGATGCGCTTACTCAGGGGCGCATCGCATCACACTGGCTACGCTTGTGATGTCATAATAGAAATCAGAATGATGCCTCTTTGTCTGTGCGATCCGAGGAAATTTGGAGGGGTTTTAACAAATTTTCCACTACAAAGTCATACTGCCGACCCGTTTTATAAAACAAATAATGCACAGATTTAAATTCGTGATGTTAGTGGCGATGCAGACATCTAGGTATTCACAATATTATGCAAAAGCGCACATTGTAAATACCCTAGAGTGCGCTGCATCGCCACTAACACACTCACATCTGTGCATTCTTTGTATTATGAGTGTCACTGACAGAAAAATCCATGGCTACAAACTGAAATCACTGTTATAGGAAAGCCAATATCTCCATTATACTTCCAAAAATTGTTGGCCGAGGGATTGTTAAGTCATCCTAAAATAACTTTTGCGTAGTGAATAAATATATTGAAAGACATGAAAAAATTAAATAAAAAAGCAAAAATGTAGATAAAGATCCCTACATGAGTCTAAGGTTGTGTCCAATCTAGTTTGCGGGCATTTTTTTTTTAACTTGGGTGACCAAATAATGATCATATAATTATTACAACACAGTGAGCTTACCCGAAAGTTGATTGAACACACGTGTTGGCGATTTTTTTCTTAATACTTAAGATTTTACACAGTGCTTAAAAAGTTGATTACGTAATAAGTAGGTCAATGACATTAATTGAAACTCTCCGTTTGAAATCTTTGTTTTTGTAATAACACAGGGGTTGTATAACCAGGGGTTGTATTGTATTGCATTCTTGAATTTGAGGGTCTATGACTCTGAAAGAATCGTTTATTCTTTGAAAGTCTCGTTAAGTGCTAATCCCCTCTTATGGACAAGCAAGTATTGATCATACTTGTCACTCATTGCCATCCAAACCAAAGTCAATCCATTGTTTGGCTACATCGCTGACTACAATCGTGTTCGATTAGTTTTCGTATAGGCTTAACCCTGAAAAGGTCGGGTTATTCACCGTGGGGGCTACATGATATGAATATTCATGATTGCGGCTTGGGAATAAGACTGCGAATGCGCGCGGACTTGGCCACATCTCCTCATAATGTAAATATGTACATGAGGCTTGAGGAACTTTTGGGTTTTTTGTTTGTTTGTTGTTTCTTTCGTTTACTTTTAGCTTTTCATGGGTCCAACAATAAAACCTAATTAGCTGTATTGTACCTTGGCCTTAGCACAGGCTTACTTAGTTCAGCCTCGGAGAGCTATAGAACCTAGTCGAATGAAAAGACAGCATGCGTGCCCATGCACTCTCTCTCTCAGATCTCATGCACGCTCATCAGTCTTCGTCCGACACTCAGTCTCAGTCAAGCCACACATACATACATGTAATGAAGCCCCAAAGGTTCAGAGGAAAAAATTTCGCAGCCGCCGACGGGAAGGGGGGGGGGGGCAGGGCCGTACGCAGAATTTGTTTCCTGGGGGGGGGGGGCAAGACGCGTAGAAATTTTCAGAGAAGCTAAAATGTGAGGGAGCGAAGTGACCGAGCATGTTTAAAAGTGATATTGAAGGATTTGGTGCACACTTTTCGTGGATTTTGTGAAAATTTTCAGTAAAAAATGTATGTTTTCATAAATCTTGGGGGGGGGGGGGCAACTGCCCCTGCCCCCCGCTGCGTACGGCCATGGGTGGGGGGGGGGAGGGGGTGATTCCGCCCCTTGACATCTCGGCCGTCGACCACGTGATAGCGACGAATATCGGCGAGCACGTCGCCCGCAACGTAATCTACAAAATATTATGGTTAATTTTCCTGAATTCAGTGAATTTTTTTAATACTGATTAATTATGGTGATTTGTGCATGGAATCAGACATTTTGCTCAAGTGCTATGTTTAGTCTAGACACTATGTAGTATTTATAATAAATGTACTTGAAAACTGCCGTCTGAATATTAATTTCTTATGCATTTAAATTTTTTATGTATTTCTTTCATTTTAACATTTTGACTTTTAATGTTTTTTGTACGTAATTTGTCAGTGACACTTTTGCGATCATAAACAACATTGAATTAATTAATTTTGTAAATGATAAAAGTAATAATATTCATACATTTATGAATTTTCTTCGAAAACACAATTTGCTTTAAAAATGTACATGAAATCACGTTTTTTTTAGTAGTTTTTGGTCGGATGTGCAAGTACCAATATATTGCGTAAATTCGGCACCGCGCGTCGCGAATTCGTTGTCTAAAGATAAGATGCGTGAGATTCGGAGAAAAAAAAAAGTCATGAAATCCGTCGCGGCAGAATTTGTTCTCGTTGTTGGCATGGCCGTATGCAGCAGGGGGGGGGGAGGGGCAGTTGCATGCATAGATTTTCAAGCCTTACTTTTTTACTGAAATTTTCCAAAAAAAATCTACCCTAAGTGTGCATCAGATCCCTCAATTTCAATTTTAAAGACGCAAAAACGCTCTCGTGACCAGCTCGGTCGCTTTGCTCTCTCGCTTACGTGTTTCCTTGAAAATTTTACGCATTCTTGCTCCCCCTCGGAAAAAAAATTATTAACATGATAAATGTGAGTACAAAATAAAATTGATTGAATATATACAACTTGACTCTCATGTGTTAAATAAATCATCTATTTCTTAAAACAAATAAACGAGGGAGAGATTTTTCTCTTCATAAGATTAACTGTCATAAAATGATAGTATTGATTACATTTTCTTCAAGGAGAAGAAAATTGTCCTCGGATTTTTATCTTTTCAGATAATAGTAGGCCTACATATTTAAATAGTTTAGAAACTTAAAAAACCTGCAAACACCTTTAATATGAGGGAGGGAAATGGTGGTCTATGATCACACCCCCTCACCAACCTCGGAGAGGACCCTGACTAGTCAGTGGTCCTTGCCTTATATTCAGTATCGTAATCATCATCATTCATCATCATCATCCTAATCATCATCATTATCTTCCTCATCATCCTCATCATTTTTATCATCTTCATCATTATCATCCTTATCATCATCCTCCTACTCGTAATCATCACACCAATACTACCCACCCATCATCACATCACCACCACCACCACCACCACCACCACCACCACCACTGTTATCATCATCACCACCATCATAATCTTACGAGCAACAGAAGTCTTATTTTTTTCAGGGGGGGGGGGGGCTGATCAATGCATTCCCAGTTTGACATCCATCACAGATTATTAAATCGTAAGTGAATAGAGATAGGTTATAAGTTAAATGTTCAGTTAAATGTGGTTGTAATGCGCAAATAGATTTCTTTGAATATGTATGTTTTCGTTGAAGTAAGAGATTTCAATGCTGCAATTAAAGTCCCGTGCATGATCAAAGGAAATCGACCACCCTTTTTCCTGTAATTACATTGATTTATCAGAAATAATGTCGTTAAGCGGAAGAAGAATAATTCATTATCATTCCACAATCGCCAAAACCTCACAATGAAATGGTTTGTTTAATTGACGATGTTTCTCTTCTGATTTCGGTTCTCGAAAAAAAGAAAGAAAATAATTCTTTTTGCGTTTCATCAATTGAATATAGATGGATTCCATGCCCGTAATTATATTTCAAAACATGTGCACGTGATCCGAAAGGATAAAGAAACTACTAATTGACTAAAAATTTTGGTTTGCTGCCAAACTACGTGCATTTATACAAGGAAAATTGCGTTTTAAAGAAGTCTTCAGTTCTTCTGGGCACCACGCCAAGAGTCGGTGAAGGGTACCATATTATACGCTTGAGTGGACAGGTACAAGAACCAGTGGAAAAGATTGATGTGCTCATTTCAGCTCTGAATCTGATCGAGATAATACGTAAAACAGAATCCACTCCTGCCATCTTCACTGAGTCTCCATCAAGTTTACTAGCTGATCGGAGACAATGAGAGTCGTAGAGAACAAGGAGCTACCTACCTTCGCGGAAGGCATCAGAAGTGGCGAAGGAGGCCTTTCAAAACCACATGAATCTGGGGAGCATACTCTTATCAAACCTGAAGTTGTGAAACCAGTAGCGGTGCCCGAAATTTCCTTCAGCTTGTTTGCCAGTCCTGAAGCGCAGAAGGCACTCAAGTTCATAAATGGCGAAGAAAGTGAAGAAGAAGAAAAGAAAAACGAAACCGACAATAGCAAAGACGAGAGCAATAATGAGAATGCCGATGACGAAGACCAGGGAATAATGAGTAGATATAGATGGCGGGTGGTTGCAAAAACCGTTGCTGCTTGCCCGCGGGCACAAACAGTTAAACCAGATGCTTCGAAGAAAACTACAAGTCCTTGTAGATCAGTAAAAACGTCTGAAGAAGTTGCTCCAAGAATGTGCAGAAGAGCTAGCCTTGCTCCAGATCATCGAGATCAAAGATGTTTAAGTCCTGTACCTCCTAAGGGAGTTAGATCACGAAGAATGTCCCTGTCTCCAAGCCGACACCCTCTGCTCCCAAGTCGGCCTATTTCCCCTGCTCAACCAGCAAACATTAACAAGACTTCTTCAGAATCTAACTTGCAAGTGACAAACTCTTCATCATCTCAGGAACTCAAATCTCCTCCTCCCAAGATTGACGTGACAGGTGGGAACCCTGCAATTGCTCGTGCTCTTTCACGACGTCGCTTCTCTCTGCCAGTAACACCCAGTTCTCAACTTTTGCCCCCTCACCCTCCATCTCCTTTATCCCCACGACGTCGATTTCCAGTCGATCGCAATTCCCCAAGTAACTCTACAGATATCTGTAGAGTTACAGATATCTGTAAATATTCACCAACGCCGATTAAGAACACAGGAAACCAAAAGACATCAGTCACAAGCACCCTACAAGCCAATCGACAGAAATTGGAAGCTTTGATGAAAGAGCGATCGAGGGCCATCGCAAACCTGACAATCGGTGGAAGTAGAGAGAGTATTCCGTCACCGTCATCAGTGAAGTCCAAGCCAGACAGTCCAATGATGTCGCCAGCACCTATCAGAGCCAATCATAGTCTTCCTCGACCGATACTGTCCCGGAAATCATCGATCACCTCTGAAACAGAATCGGATGCTTCACAGGTAGAAACATTGGAGGTAAGATCAAGTCTTATCATTTTCAAGAAAAAGAGAACTGACACAATAATGAGGGACTGCAATTTTTTTCTTTTCCTTTAAATATGAGCATTTGTCTCGGAGACTCTTTATATATTCGTAATGTGCAGTCTCCAAAAGTTTAGAATTTTAGAATATCTTAGAATTTTTCTGCCTTATTGATTTCAATTTACAGTTACAGAGCATTTTCTTTAGAGCAACAAAGTGCCCACTACATAAAAAAGTGATGAAATTAAAAAAAAGCAAATACGTACATTGCATGACACCGTTTTTCCAGTACCAATGTTATGTGTAAAAGAAAAGTATTATAAAGATTATAGACTGACTTTTCCATCAGAGGCAGCGATCCAAGTGAATATTTCCCGCCCGGAATTACTGGAAATTCAGTTAAAATGCATTAAAACAATTTGTACAGCAAACGATAAATAGAACAAAGCTACGAAACCTCGTTGAAGCTCTGCTGTCGAACGCAAAGTTCAATAACTTAAAAGTGGAGAATCTTTTCGCTTGGTCTGTACAGTGTATAGCTATTACAAAAGCTGAGATATTATTGTGTGTTTACAAGAATGTGATTTCTCAGGTAGACTAAGTCTTATACAACAAAATGGAGGGTTTGCGATCCATAAGAATGCGGGGAAGTGTCCATGGCCGTACGCAGCGGGGGGGGGGGCAGTTGTTCATAAGAAACTTGAAATTTTGAAAATTTACATTTTTTTATTGAAAATTTTCACAAAATCCACGAAAAATGTGCATCAAATCCCTCAATTTAACTTTTGAAAATGCAAAAGCGCCCTTGTGACCAGCTCGGTCGCTTCGCTCCCTCGCTTTCAAGCCTTTTCGAAAATTTGTACATGTCTTGTCCCCCCCCCCCCCCACCCCAGGAAAAAAAATTTCCGCGTACGGCCCTGGAAGTGTCTCTTCCCGAAAAATGCTTCCCAGAAATCTGGTAGGCCTAAATTGCCAAAAGATTTGTATCATAATTTAATATTGTCGTATTACCCATATGAGAGAAAAATAGAAACTGTGCGAATGTGAATTAAAGACATGAATTTGCAGTGTGTTATATTGGTCAAGGCTCTTGACTTTATAAGAGAGGCCCTTGGTTCCCATCCTCTCTAGGTGCTTACATCCTTGAACGATATATTTACCCGCATTTGTCCCAATCGACCAAGGGGTAAAGAGGGACTGACAATTGCTGGGGTATGCTTGCAGGGCACTCGGGGAGAACAGCAATGAAGCTGATGAGGCTTCCCTGGGTAAACAAAGTTATTTTAATTATTTTCGGGAGTATATGCTAAAAATATGCAGTCTACATATGCAAAATGATAGTTTTTCGATCACTCGCTGGGTGACCTCGAAAGAGAGTTCAGGAACGTCTTATGAGTGCATAGTTTTAAAACTGTGAAATGCAAAATCTACCTGTGGGGTGTGCCCTTATAGACCTTTCCCGCTTGGTCGTTCAGCTTCGCCGAATGTTTCGTCTCCATGGCAATGACAACAAATAGCTATCCAATGGTTTCCATCATCTTTTATCACACTGTAAACATTATTCTATTTTGGGTAACATTAATTTTTTTTATAGTAACATCTATTTCCACGCCTTTATAGAGCTATAAATAAGTTGATGTTCACCCATCTCTATTATCTATGCACAATACTCTTCCTTGCCGACAAAGCGACATTGAATTAATGTTAATGAAAGCAGCATAGAAGCTCATTCTGTTAATGAGAATGATTTGACGACTAGTGATCACTTCACACATAATTATATTGACAACAATGAGTAACATTCAATCATTCTTTGTTGCTATATTCATCATCTTTCTCTGACACCATGTGGGGTATTTCAATGTCAATATGGCAGAGACTAAGCTTATAACAATTTTATAAGCTGAACCAAATTACATTAAGTTGATATAATGGCTGAATTGGTGTGGCTTTATATGCAGACACTCATAGTAAACGTGTGAACGGGCTGATCCTGGTACTAGGAATAAAAAACAAAAACAAAAACAAAAACAAGAGGGGGTTGAAATCTAAAATTTTCTTCCCGAAAAAAATTCTTCCATATTACATGGTAGGTGGAGATTAAGACCCACAGATAAAGAGAGACGGAGAGAGAGAGAGAGAGAGAGAGAGAGATAGAGAGAGAGCTGAGAGAGAGAGAGAGAGAGAGAGAGAGAGAGAGAGAGAGAGAGAGAGAGAGAGAGAATAGCAGGTTATTTCAGGTAATATTTGGGTTGCAAGTTTCGGAGGGGGTGTGCTTTTTCTTCCGTGGTATGTCACATTTTTTAATTTAAAAAAAGACAGGAGCCGATTCTGCTCCCCGGTTCAAATTCTGCATGAATGTAACTATGGATGCAGGAACAAAGGGTACATGAACATGATGCGTGAAAGTGAAGATGTTTTCTTTCACATGTTTGATTACAGAGCGGTTTCCAGAGTAAAAAAAAATGAAACCATTCTTATCGTGAATAAACTAGGGAAATGATTTGAATGGTAATTCCACATTTTATTCTGAATCTTTTATCAGCAGTCGGATCGGTATGAACATGTTGGATCGGTAGGCATGCCAATTGTACTTCTTTATTGTTAATCTTCATTAACGCAATGGAAATATAACCCATTGACTAAGAAAGAATAATTGATTTAGTGACGCCGTTCCTTTAAACAACAATAGTGGGTTTCTTTCACTTTCCCGAAAGAAGGAAAAGAAAAATCAATAGCAATCCATGTTTTTCTTAGACCTTCTACAATGGAACAACTGGACCGTTGTGTTGATAATGCAGATCTCATGCATGAGACTGAAAATGGTGAAGTAACTTGTTGAAGGAAACTGTATACAGATCTTTTCTTTTGGTTTGATTTTCTCTTAATCCAGACAATAAGTTTGTTGGACGGAGACACGGCACGCCTCGACTCCATGGTGGCAGATGTCATAGAAATGGGATCACCGCCCAATTCTGACGTCATGTCCGTGAAGAGTGAGTCAGCTGATTCTCCTAGAAGCCTTACAGCATCTCCTCTTCGATTAGTTGGTGGACGTCCTGTCTTCCAAACCCGTGGCTCATGCTCCACAGATTCAGGTATTACACTCAGTGATACAGCCTCCGTCGGGTCCGAGCAAGAGGCGACACCATCGACTACGAATCAAACCGATGAAGAAATCCCTAGGATGTCAAGACTGCGTAATCGCAGGGGCACTATCTGCATGGGCTCGTTGAGTGCGTTTGTCGCCCAGACGTCGGGGCAAAGCGATGCACGGTCATTGTCATCCAGCCCTTGTCCTATTAACAATACGAACTCGAACCAGCGATCGAAAGACGACATCGAAGAGGAGGTGGAGGAGGAGCTCCAGAAACGAATCATGCAGAGAAAGAGTCAGTTGTTGATGCAAGCAGCACCGGGAAGCTTTAATATGACATCGGCTGTGTCGAGGCTTGAAGCTAGGGCAAACTGTAAGACAACCAACGGCAGACTGAAGAAAATCATGGGCAGTCTGACTTTGGAAAGAACGACGTCCGAGTTACTGAGTATGAAGGCGGCAATGAATGCTGCAGCAAAAAGAAGAGAGGTTGACGGGATTAAAAAATCCAAATCACTTGACTGTGACTGAAGGACCGGGTCATACGACCCAGGGGTTAATAACTCCTTGATACGACACGAAAAATTTGCATTTGTTAACTGACGATGATCTAATCTCTGATCAGATGAAGTACGCCGTTCCTGCAGTGTGATTATAAAAAAACAGAAGAAGAAGCCAGTGGCGTATTTAGGCATTATGGCGCCCGGGGCAAACAGTGAAGTTGCGCCCCCCCCCCCCCCCTCCCGAGTGCCCAAACGTATCTACATTATGGTACAAGCGAGGGAGCGAAGCGACCAAGTGGCGAATGAAAAAAAAAAAGATACATAAAAACGCAATTTCTTGCGCATTTTACCCTAGAAATTTGGCAGTGGACACACATGAATGACCACTGAAATTTAACGGTAGAGAAGATCGAAATTAGATATTAATAAACAGTTCTTTATTTTCTCAGTCGATTTTGATAGTATGGCGACAAAAAATTTAGCTTTCTTTCACATTCTTTTCTATCATTACGACGCATGTTTTTAAAATGGGCCTACGGATTATGAATTATCTAATTTACGATGAAATTATAATTATATCTGGGGCAATAGATCAATCGGTGCAATTCCTTTTCTTTTCTTTTCTTTTCTTCTTTTTTTTTTTTTGCAACCACATCAACTAGATCACGAATTTTCTGATCAGAAATTTGATTACAGTTCAACAGTCTGTACATAACATCAATTGTATTAAGTCGACACGCTCTGCAGTAATTTTGCTTTATAACATAGAATAACATTTGCTCTGCTGTTTGTGTAATAAACTGCATAACTTTAAGTAGAAAAGGGAAGAGATTGGAAATCATTTTATTGTGTCATTGAATTATCAATAATTTATCGTTTTAAATTGTATTACTCTTCATTCCTTCATCGCTCCCCTCTGATTTGATCGTTAAGTATATCTACACACACACACACTCACTTACACACCCACACCCACACAGCTGTACATCACTATACTACCGAGCACAACAATTGGACTTCTATTGTCCCCTGTCCTCTCAAGGCTGACGGAATAAACCCAAATCCTTTGTTTGACAACTGAGGACTATTGTTTACCAACCGAGGACTATTGTTCTCAGGAATTTTCTTTGTTCACTGTCCTCGCTTGCAAAGCTATACAAGTGCACACACACACACACACACACACACACATATATATATATATATATATATATATATATATATATATATATATATATATGGGTATATATATATATACCGATACATATATACCGATAGCGCATCATTTGTAACGAAGGAAAATACGATACGAGAAAAGTCGGCCTGGCCTCGCGGGCCTTCGGTCAAGTGGGCGGACCCCGTTTTATCGGGAAGAGAGATCCAAGGGTCACAGTGATTCAGTTCGCTTTTCGCCTCCCAGGCACAGGTGACGCCAAACAAATAATAATAAGAAGAAGAAAGAACAAAGAAAAGTGTGGTGAGAGATGTAGGCTTCAAAGATGGATTATACTTGTCTATCTCCTACGACGCTTGCATTTGAGATTCGGCATCCTATGAAAAAAAATGAAACAAAAATTACAGCTGATATAAAAATTATCTCGCCATTTATTCAGTCATACTCATACCATGACGTTGTGCAATGATGTGATAAGTATAACATATTGTGTATAATAAGGCAGTTATAAAGTAATCTTTATTCATAAATTATTCAGTACAAATCACACTTATCAAATAAAGCAGTGCGTTCTATCATCTGCCTATTTACAGAACGGTGTTAATACAAAACCTTGCAATAATCTTGATAATATCCACCTCGATCGTACGAAAATACATACGGTATAGTCCTATAACTCTGCAACGATAATAAAGAAGACGACTGAACACCCATCATTTATAAATTTCAAACTGAATTTTGCAAAAGAAATACACAATGGATATGTAATCTCAAATACAGTTAAGTTCCGACTCCTGAACTCGTCAACCCTAAAAAAATAACATCAAGAATGGGCCACAGCAATAACTCTCTTTATGCTAAGGATTGGTGTCTAAAATTTACACCAGGAAAGTTCTCGAATTCTACAAGTGAATAGAATATGTACTACATCTGGAAATGGTTTGATGTCTAGTTCCTTCAACCAACCTGCCTTTTTTTACATTAAGTTTGACCAACTGGGACTTATTTACTCAGCTAAAGACTGTAAGAGCTATTTGAAAAATTCATCGAAGGTAGTTTATGCTGAAATATTTAGAAATATTTCTGAGATGAATTGATGAAGAATATTAACTTTTTAAGGTTAGGGTGTTTTGAGGCAAATGATATCTACAGTGTGAATTCATTGCTCCTAAAGTTGGCATGGAACGTCCTTTGAATAGAGATGGCAAAGGAACTTTAACATAATATGTTAAAATTCCTTTGCCATCTTTATTCAAAGGAATCTCTTTAAATGTATGCGAGTAGGCTCCTTGAAAAAGCTTTGAAAATTTAGGGGTGATAATTGCATCCCCGGTTTGCTGAAAAGTATTAAGAAGAGAATGAATGAACACCACGGGGGAGCACCCTCATGATGGGGATCGCTTTTGATCTGCCAAAAATAAAAAATAAAATTACCGGTTGCAAAGAAAGCAGATCTTACCATGCGCAATCACCGTGAGAGAAGTTAATACCGCTTAAGTCCCACCTTTATTGTTGTTGCCATAGATCACTGGTTCTGTCTGTTTGACTATTTTCAACAGAATCACACAAAAGTACATTTGCAGAAAATGACAACAGCTCCCAGCGACTGATTCGGTACATTACTATTCTTCAATATCCACCCGCTATATTGCGATCCACCAACCATCATGCAAAGTGATGAAATTTTTTTTTTGCCCCACAGCCCTGATTTTTCCCCCCCCCCTCTCTCTCTCCTTTGTCTCGTTCTCTTATGATATTCCACCATCTTAGCAATTCCAACCTCACCATCCATATTCAATTAATTTTAATAGCGTCATTAACACATGAAGGGGAAGAAGACAATTACAAAATGTTCAACACATTAACTATAAAGCTACAAAACAACAAGCAGTTAATTTGTAAAATTTACCAGTTATAACGATGTATAACCTATTGTGTAGAGCATTATCGGTTGAAGTGACATATGGATTCCAGTTTGAGTGGACAACAAGGGCAACTAAATTTTGTCAAATTTGAACTCCTTTTGCGATTACCTTTACAGTGAATGACAGAATAGCTCAACAAATTTCATCACTCATTTTCTACAGGCCTTCGTATTTTCAAAATTTGTCAAATCAGAGTCTGTATGCAAGGTGTGCTACGGCTGATGAATATTAACATTCGTTCTTTTCGCCATTCTTCAAGTACAGACTGTAAAAATATATTGGGCTTTGCAATATGTATACGTGTGATTTAACTATATATAACGATGTAAAGGGTATATCAGTGACATCAACAATATGAAATGAACAATCTGTCTTGATTTATGTACACTTATACATACTCGGTGTCAATGATAAACGCTTACATAGAAGAAAAAAGGGAAATAAAAACTTCCTGTAAAGAATGACAACGTTCTTCCATGTATATGATCATGATGATTATTTCCATCAATTATTGCTTTCCTTCTAGAACTCCTCTAAATTCTGTCAACACACATAAAACTGTCTAACCTGGTAGCATCTTCTCTATCTCCTTCTAGATAGGTCTGAAATCTTGACTGAGCTTTTCCCCTCCCAGACCCAGGTGACCAAAAATACTCAATACTCAAAACTTGCCCCTTTGTTCATCTCTACGTTTGTTTTGCACTTCGGATTAAATTTCAAAGACAAAAAATAAATAAATAAATAAATACCCGGAGAAATAATTTAACTATGGTTCTCTTCTTCTACTCCTTCTTGCTTCATTTCCCAATATCACAAAGACAGTGATTACAGTTTGGTCATACATCCTTTTCAGGTGAACACAGTAAATTATCTCGGAGAAACTGTTATAGCGAAATGCTATGAATTGTAAAAATACACAGCAAACAAATTGTCTATTATTTGATTTTCATGAGGCACGTTCTACTTTATTGTTCATTTATTAAACTCCAATGCCGTTTTCAAGTCGAAAGGGTGTTTTCTAAGCGCCTATTTGATTGAAGGACCCTTGTTAAAGTGGAAACCACTGGCGTACTGGTTGGGCGAGGGTTGCCTTCCCCTCCAAACAAAACAAACAAAAAAATCACCCCTGGAGTTTTTCTTGTTGAAATATATGTTGTGTCAATTGAACATTGTCATTGCATTTGAATTTTCTTGAACATTTAGCCGATTGGACCCAATTTTATTTTTTATTTTAAATTTTTCTTGAGGACCTTTTATTTTTCCCGGACCCCTCCTATTTTCTTATAGCGCAGCCCCCCCCCCCAAAAAAAGAGAAACTGACCCATTACGCTACTAGTTCAAACCGTTTTATATTAATTCAGCCTGCAGATTTAAACTATCAATTCAAGTAAAAAAAACAACATTTAGTTCGCAAATGTAATGAAACACAGGTATCTCATGTACAAAAATTACGTAAAATAATTTGACTAGACCATCGGATTATAGCGGCACCAACACTCACTTGACTCGAGTGAAATTGACTAGAATTGGTAAAAGTTCTAGTCATTTTCACTAGAATCTGGTCAAATTCGACTAGAATATGCAAGAGCTCTGGGAGCCGGTGATCTGGTCAAATTATTTTATTAGAATCTGGTCTTTTTTTTTTTTTTTTACTAGAAGTGTGTCCATGTTGACTAGAACAGTGATGATTCTCGCGTATGAAATCTGACTAGAATTTTTTTAGAGTGCACTCCCTTTGCATTCTGGTAGCACAAAGGTTTCAAACAAGTGATTTGATTTGGATCATTAGTACGCTGATAAACTTTTAAAGTCCTTTAGACAATGTTAGACTTGGGGAGTCAACTTCCTTATAGTGACCCCTTTTGTCAAATCAAGGGAGCCATTTTCAATGCTTTATTCACAATCAAGAGATACTTGAAGCTCAACGTAATTGCTAACCGTCATTCCATTATTTCAATTATAGACATCGGGGAAGACACAACTTATTCTATTGTAAACTTATTGTTATTGATAATTGTTATTATCTATCAAAATTACATTAAACGAAAGAGAGAGAGAGCTTTGCTGAAAAAGAGAAAGAAAACCTTTTAAACCATGAAATGAGTTTCTAAAGCCTGAAAAGGGGAAATTGTCTGCCCAATTTCGTCATCGTCGTCACCATTCTACTTATTTATAACATTTCATCTATTTCATAATATTTATTTGGGGCTGCCATATTTTCAAGCAAATTGCTTATAAAGGCAGTCCTTTTTCCGCAAATAATTTTATTTAATGAATTACAAAAAGAATGACAATTTATCATTTGTTTGTTTGTTTTTGAAAAATGATTGTTACAAATATTTCGTCTTATGATTCATTGTCAAATTACTTTTGTATTTTATTTTATATGTGTTACCCAATTTTTTTTGTACATATGAATGCAGAAGAAAATAGATAAATCAAATCAAAATTAAATCAATTTGCGTTGCTACTTGGCACGAATTAGAATTACAAAAATAAAGATATCAAGCCATTCAATTTACTGTGGCTTTAAGTGCAGTTTTTAAATCAAAAATGTTGTGGCGTACCCCCGAGTGACACTAAGGACACATGGAGAGGAGAGAAAGAAAAAGAGACAACTGGAGAGGGTGTGGTTAAGGAATATGAAAGAAGATGATGAGACGGTTGTACGATGATCAGGCGACAGTTGTTTCGCGGTAAATTTCGTAGACTAATTGAATTAACTTTTAACAATTTTACTCCAGTCCTGGAACGAATACTGCACATCACCCCTAACTCTAACCCTATCCCTAGATATTTAAAACCCACTTGATATCCTCGATACTTCGGAACACGGATTAGACCACTCACTCCCTCCCTCCTCATTCTATGGCCTTATTGCTCTCTTGCATTTTATGCTCATAGTTAGTTTCGTACCTCATCACACAAATGCCCTCACGGTGGCTAAGTTCAACATCACACAAATACCCTGGTGGTGGCTAAGTTCAATATCAAACAAATGCCCTCACAGTGGCTACGTTCAACATCATGCCACTGCCAGATTCTACATAAAAATGTAAAATCTCCAAGCAAGAGTGAAAATAAATATCTATCATACTGATATAGTATAGGGCCCCCACCTTTTCGTCACTTCTTCATTCAATTTCATCAATTTTCAATTCAATTTCGTCCCGAGAACCTAACTGCGTTCAAATCCTAACTTCAGTTTCGTTAAAATGTCATTCATATTCGTCTTTTGTCAACAAAATTAAAAATTACGCATTCCAATTCATCAATTGTCACTGAAATTCGTCTCTGTCGTTAAGCGAGCAAGGAATGCTTGGATCAAATTCGTCATTTTTCAAGCAAATTCATCATTTTGTCATTCGAATTCGTCAAGTGTCATATAGGGCTTTAAATGGAGAATTTAACCAGATCTTTAACCATTTTTACTTCTCATGATAATAATAATAATAATAATAATAATAATAATAATAATAATAATAATAATAATAATAATTCTGTATTTATACCGCGCGGAAATCTGCCAAAGGCACCCTAGGCGCACAAAATTATTTAACAGGAACAATGGTTGAGTAATCAAGGAAAAGCTACATATACGTAACATAATACAGATGAACATATAATAATAATGATAATTAGCCTTAGGTGGAAAATCAATTTAATGCTTTCAATTAAATGCTAAATGTTATAAATTGATTTTTGCTACTTTTCTTTGAAAAACAGAAATGATTATATATAATGTCGAATGCTATATCATGAAAATTAATTTCATATGATGAACTACACATACTATGTAAATGAGGTGACGGGATCGTTGTCCGTCAGTATACCGTTTAACAGGGAGAAGAATTGGAATGAATCTTTTACGGAAATGAATGCCAAAAAGACGATATTGATTTTCTGTCTCATGCCCAGCTACTGTGACCGATGAATGTGAATTGCAAGTGACGAAAATGGGTGACAAATTGAATGACAACATTTAAAACTTGATTCACCAAAGATGAATTGAAACAAGCATTCGCACATTCCACATGGCCAAAGACGAAACTGAAAGCACATTTTCTATTCCTTTTATGTTCGCATGTATATATCGTCTGAAGTTATACAAATAAGGCAGTTGACAATAAATGCACCAAGTATATGCCTGTTGCAACACTTTTTTCCGCCCTTATATTCAAGACAGCCGTGAATCTTCACTCAAATATTTTTATGATATTCGTCTTCTAGTTCAGTTTCGTCTTCTATTTTAGTTGTCGACGGGTGGTAAGCATCCAACCTGGTTTTTCAATGGTCTCTTCGGAGGTTTCAATGCCCCTGATGATAATGATGATGATAATGCTCCCGGTGGTTCCGACAACGTCGTCTCGTTTTTCTCCGATATTTGGAACTTTTGAATCTTCGAAGAGAGTTCAAATACCCTCTCATTAGTTGCCGCCGATGTCGAAGGCCCTTCTGCCAAGTTTTGATTAGGCTGCGTCTTTCCTGACGACGATGCGCTGTTTGATGAGGCTGCCTGTGGGATATCGAGCATAGATGTTGCAGTCGGCAAGCTTGATACTCGTCCTCGTCGACCGGGGTTGACCGTTGCTGAAGCTGCTGTTCGACTACCGACTGGTCGACGACGACTACCACCGCGTCCTTCATGGTCAGACTCGTCACGATCAAAGGGATTCCCACCACAACAAAGGAGTTCTATAAGGGCGTCCTTGAACTGACATCAAAGGGAACAGAAAAAACATGTTTATCAATACACTGTTGAATAAACATGAGAAAATCAATTTCCTAGTAAAAAAACAAAAACAAAACAAAAACAAAATAGTAGACCTATACCTGTGTAGGTTTTTTGCTAACAAAATAATGTTGACTCTCAACCATTTGTGTATCCTATACAAGAATTTTTTTTTTTTACCTCTACTATCCAGTTTGTAGAATTTTATGATGTAGGTGAAAAAATGTCGACATAGCAATACCTGTATCATATCCTGTCGTTAGGACGATTACTTTAAGGAAACCTCCCAGTGAATCTTCTGGGACAATTCTTCTTCTACAGGTTTGATTGTTCTGGTGGGTCTCATGGTTATAGGGGTTTATTGTCCTCGAAAGGTTTTATCAATAGCTTTCTTAGAACGATACGCGAAGAATGCAAATATCGCAAAATGGCAAAGTGGAACATATTTTTAGGCTCCAAAAAAATCATCAAACATTCCCGGGGATTCGGAAGCACCGTCAGTTCGTTTTGAGTTTGGCGGGAGTTTCAAAAAAAAGTTTGATTTTTTGCGAACGTTTTAAGCATCCTTCCCACAGTAATTGATGACAATTCTGACCCCCCCCCCCCCCCCCCGCTTGTTTGGCGAAATCAAGTTTTGGAACCTGAATTACGAATGCTGGACTTTGCCATCTTTTCGACACGCGCATCCTTCGCGGATCGTTGGTGTGCCTCGTGTAAACTGACCCTCAGTAATTCATTTTAGACTTGCGTTTAGTAAAATAAAACACTGATGAAAATCGTTTATGCAGTTTCAAAATAAAAGGGGAATAACAGAATTACTTACCTGTTTATTTAGGAGAAAGTAAATAATAGGATTATGGATGGTACATAGTTTTGCAAAGAAAGGTGGGAAGGTGCCAGCAAGGGGAGTGATCTCAACGTTCTTCCCGAAGGTTACGTATAGAGAGAAACCAGTATAGGGCATCCAAGTGATGAGGAAACCAATTATCATGATAAATATCATCTTGGTAACCTTGCGATCCGCTTTGGCTTCTGATGACTGGGCAGCCTGGGTTTGTGATATCTAAATCGGAATGATAATATTAAATTTATTGAGGTTAATTACAAGAGTTATCAATAAAGAAGTCATCTCTTTACTGTAGCTAATGACAAAGATTTACAAAATTTTGGGCAAACTTACTCACGTTTACATGGTTTAGAAGAACATCAACGTTATCACTATGCAATATAAATGAAATAAGGGCAAAAAAGACAACTAAAAGTAATCACACAATTCCAACTCTTCCAAGCAATCATGTTTAATAAATTGCATACTTTTTTCACCCATATCTTTCACGAAAACTACTTCGGATATGGAGAATTGATATAACGATTGCTTAAACCTCTTTTTTTTTTTTTTTAACTAGGTTACATGGGATATCAAACTATGAACACAGATAGCGTGTTTCGAATTATACCCATGAGAAAAATAAAAATATCATTATTGTTTTTTGTTATTTTGGAGAGTATTGAACCAAGCTAAGTTTAGTTTACTTACGACAGACCTAACGAAAGGACAGTATCAGCCTAATAGATCGGTCTAGAGTCTGTATAGCGGTGTGAATAGGGTGCTATACACCTGGGGCCTGTTTCTGGAAACCAACGCCAAGTTAGTCATATCTTTGTCCGCCAACTACGGAGATGACTCTAATCTTGCTAAACCGTTTCACGAAGAGCATGCTAGCTAAATATCTCGTGAATCGATGTTGAAATGTGACAACACATAGCCTTGATCACAATAACACGTATATTTTGTAAAAGAATTTTATCAAAACTGCAATTATTTGAGTGAACTGGAGAGTGCAAAGATTAGAAATAGTAACAAGGGGTTATAGATACAAGATGTTTTCAAAGAAGGCAGATTACACCAAAGAAAAACTTATAAAATTCTGTTTTTAGTAATTAAGTTAATTATCGTTTTGAACGTAAGATGGGTATCCCCGGGACACTAGATTAGCAAAATAAACCCTGACGTTCATGATCGAAAAAAGGAGGCAAATTAAATATTTATCCAGCGTCATGTCTTGACCAAAACGTTGATATGCATAATTTTGGTAAGTTACTAGCTAAAATATGTCTCATAAAACTATTTCGTTTAAAAATCTACGATATAAATTATCTTTGAATAAATATGGGTCTGAAATCTACAGACTATCCCTTGGACTATGCCTTGCCTGACGTGGCAGAATTGCGTTCTTTTGTTAGATGTTACAATCACGGGAGAAATCCCCTAAGAAACCTTTTTTGCAGATCGTTTCATGTGAAACATGATATATAATATTTATACATGAGAAAGGATGAATTACTGATTGCAGGAACCCTTAGGAAAGATAGATTTTAATTATTTTTTTAAAATCTATGTAGCTTCCATTTTGGCCAGCCATAATCTACCAAATTAGTGGCATGTGATGGCGCTGCATATCAACGAAAAAAGATATGACAGGGTCAGAGGCGTCATAAGTTCTTAGTCGGGATGTTGGCGTTGATCTTGGCAAGCACGGCTTCGTGAAACACGTAGCAGACAACTAGCCAACTAGCGGCGAACTTAGCTGAGAAGTTGACTTATGACGGTTTCGTGAAACGGGCCCCTGGGTCGAGAAAGGCAATTGTTGACTGAATGCTTGTCTTAGGATATGAGCACCGGGCAATCATTCAAGCTTCCAGTTATGCACAACTTAGATTCACCTGAATACCATCAGACTGAAAATTGATTATCGTGTTAATTTGCTGAAGAGCCCTCTTTTGTAAATTTATTCGTATGTTTGGAAAAAAGTGCTCTTCCATGAAGAAATAAAGAAACAAAAGTTCTAAGCTCTTCCTAAGGGTGGTCTTATTGGTATCTGGAATTAAATTCTGCAAAAAGCAAACAGCATGTATGACGATGTTTATGACTAGCATAAAATATAACATGAAAGGTTTACTTTCTTGACAGCGTAGACAAGGAGTCCGTAAGAGAATATGATGGTGCCAAAAGGAATGACAAGAACCATGACGAAGATGAAGATAATATAGCTCGAATCACCAGGTGCCGACGAATTCCAAGCTACTGAACACGCTGGGGAATAAAAGATATACACGGGATTAATAAGTTAAGTGCGTTCTGTTTAGACAATGGATTGAAGATCGAAGATACTGTGAGAGACGACGAAGAAGAAGAGAAAGAAGAGGAGTATTTAAGAGAAGGGGAAGCAGAAGAAGAAGAAGAAGAAGAAGAAGAAGAAGAAGAAGACGACGACGACGACGAAGAAGAAGATGAGATGATGACTACGACTATGATGATGAGGATGATGATGGCGATGGCTATAATGATGATGATAAAGGAATCATAATTGGAATGGTGGTGGTGATGATGATTATAATGATGAGTGTGATGAAGGAGATGATGTCGATGATAAAGAAAATAAGGGATCAAAGCAAAGCAACGGAGTTAACAATTCTCCAGTTTGCAATCTGAAAGAACATGAAACATTGATTAAAAGGATTGTAATATGCTGATCAACAATCTAAACAGAATGCCTATGCGCTGAGAGTTTGAATGATTTGAATGACAGAAATACAACTACATGCTGATCAACAATTTAAATCGAATTCCAACTCGTTGATAGGGATACGACTTGATCTGCGGATGCATTGACCGTCACGTGAGAATACAAAAAAGCAGAACGGTACTCGTAGAGGGGGCTCTCTCGTAGTGCTCAGCAGGGTTACATTGATTGGACTGATAAAATAACGAGTAGCTCATATAGTCACATTAATTTAAATGGAGATATGAGTTGATCTATTTCGCTTCTCTGGTCTATGTTTCAACTGACCCGGCTTCGAATCTGAGTCAGGTCTTTCGAATAGTTAGTTAACGTTAAAGGAGAATCCAACCCAGACATCAGTGTGCTTCCAGCAGCCTTCATGATATGCTCGAAAGGTCATGCACTAAATTCCACTAGTTATGATGTATATGCATGAATTTCACTCTTTCTTTTTTTTTTTCCTCTCTCTCTCTCTTTCTCTCCTTTTCTTCTAAAATCTCGTATAGGAATGTACAGCCATTCCCCTTTTATTTTATTTCTAAGTTGATAACGGTTGGGCTCCGCTCAGTTAAGCTCGTCCTTTGTGGGTCATGACGGGTGTTATCCATTCACAGATAACTCCGTATACTGCTTTTCATACTCGCACATGCACCTGCACGCAACTGCACAAGCACCTACGCATGTTTTCTTATCTATATTTCCCTTCTGGGGTTTCAATAATTTATCATGGCGATGAATAACAATCCTTTTATTTTTGACAACGCTATAAATGAATATCCTTTTGAGAGCAAATATAATACTCCTACTGAATTCAGTGAAACATTTCAAGATGATATAGAAGATGTTAAATTATTGCATATCAATGCTAGAAGCTTAAACAGGAATTTTGATGATCTTCAAAATCTTCTCGATTCATTAAAACAGTTTAGATTCACTGCAATTGGAATAAGTGAAACTTGGTTACACCAATCTTCCCCACCACTGTTTAATTTACCAAACTATAATTTGGTCAGAGCTGATCGTGTAGGTAAGAAAGGCGGTGGCGTCGCATTTTATGTAGCTAATCATTTAGATTTCAAAATTCGAAATGATATTAAATTTGATCAAACAGAAGTTCTCTTTATTGAAATTGACAATCTTCAAAGCAAAAACTTAATTTTAGGTGTAATATATAGAGCTCCTGATACTCACTTTGATCTATTTTATGATAATTTCGAGCAATGCGTTAGCAAATTAGCAGACGAAAATAAGCAGATATATTTTCTCGGTGATTTTAATGTTAACTTTCTTCCATTGCATCACAACAATCTCTCTAATAGGTTTCTCCAACTGATGAATTCATATGGATTTTATTCTTTCATTAACAGGCCAACTAGAATTAACGTACACTCCTCAACCTTAATTGATAACATATTTTCTAACATACACGACAAAAAGATAACTGGAGGATTGCTGTATTCCGAAGTATCTGACCACTTACCTATATTTACTGTGTGTGGAAAATCGCTGACTCGTTTTAAACCACCACAACATTTTATGTATCGGAAAGAAACCCCTCGTAATATTGAAATGTTAAAACAAGATTTATTATTCGAAGAATGGAATGATATCCTGAATACAAATGATGTGAATACTGCGTATGAAAATTTTAATTCAAAGCTACAATTCTATTACAATAAAAACATTCCACTTGTAAGAAATAAACGTAAACGTAATACACCTATAAACCCATGGATAACGAAAGGTATACTTAAATCTATAAAAACAAGAAACCGACTTTATAAACAACATTTGAGGAACCTACGGATACAAGTCTAGTTGTTTACAAAACGTATCGTAACAAATTAACAAAGTTAATTCGTTTTTCTCGCAAGTTACACTTCTCAAACAAATTACAAAAGGTAAAATCCAACTCAGGAGCCACATGGAAAGTTATAAAAGAAATTATGGGAACAAAAAATGAGACTATACCTAAAGATAACCTTACTTTCAATGGTAACAAAATCACAGATTCTAACGACTATGCCGATTGCTTTAATTCTTTCTTTACTAATATTGGTCCTCAACTTGCCACCCAAATTACTACTCCGAATAATGCTCATTTTACTGAATTCTTTTCAGAACCGATTCAAGACTCTTTATTTTTAAGACCGACAAACTCGAATGAAATCATTAATATTGCTAAATCATTAAATTCTTCGAAATCCAAAGGTCATGATGAAATTAGTACCTCACTTTTAAAGGAAATAATCCATTTCATTGCTGTTCCACTAACACACATATTTAACCAGTCTTTACAATCCGGTATTTTCCCAGACTTGTTAAAAATAGCCAATGTAACCCCAATTTTCAAAAAAAGATGAAATCACTAATTACCGTCCTATTTCCATTCTCCCTAGTATATCAAAAATCTTAGAAAAAATTGTTTATAATAGATTACATAATTTTCTAAACTTCCATAAAATACTAAATCCAAATCAGTATGGTTTTAGAAAAAAATCATTCCACGGATCTAGCTCTGGTTCAGATATATGATAAAATTACAGAAGCCATGGCCAAAAAAGAACACATTATTGGTATTTTCTTAGACTTTAGTAAAGCGTTCGACACTCTTAATCATGATATATTGTTTTCCAAATTGTATTCCAGTGGTGTTCGGGGCCCAGCGCTCTTATGGTTTAGAAGTTATTTAAGCAACCGAAAACAGTATGTTACTTTTAATGGTATTAATTCACGGTCTCTTCTAATCAAATGTGGTGTCCCCCAGGGATCTATCCTGGGTCCACTTCTGTTTTTATTATACGTCAATGACATAATCAATACATCATCATTGTTATCTTTTGTCCTATTTGCAGATGACACTAACATATTTTATCCTCATAAGAGCCTTAAGTCTCTAGAAAATACCTTGAATGCCGAATTAATAAAAGTCTCGAAATGGTTTAAATGCAATAAACTTTCTCTCAATATTCAGAAAACCCATTTTATACATTTCAAGCACAACAATATCCATGTGAATAATAATCCAATTAATATCAACATTGACAACAATACAATTGAAGAAAAGAAGAGTTCGAAATTCCTGGGTGTCATTATTGATGAGAATTTAACTTGGAATGATCACATAAATCATGTTACACTATGTATTTCTCGAGGCGTGGGAATTATTCATAAGTTAAAGTTTATGTTACCACGAGTAACTCTGTTTTTATTATACAATACACTAATACTTCCTTACATAACATATTGTAATATTGTTTGGGCCAATTGTGGAACTACCAAACTCAACCCTATTCTCACCTTACAAAAGCGGGCTCTTCGTATCTGTACAGGATCGTCTTATTTTTCTCATTCTGATCCACTATTCTTTAAGCTCAAAACATTGAAGGTTTCTGATTTGAATGTCATGCAAGTTGCAGTTTTTATATTCAAATACAAAAACAACCAACTTCCCTCCTCATTTCAAAATTTATTTAATCTAAACAGTACAATTCACACATACCCTACCCGTATTTCTGGAAATTTTCACCTAACAAACCCAAAGTTATTAATAACTCATAAATCAATTAGACACCATGGCCCTGACTTATGGAACAATTTACCCGCAACTATAAAAATGTGTTCCTCACTTTATTCCTTTAAAGCCACTATGAAGCGCAACTTAATATCATTGATTCAAATCCGCCACATTGACTATACTTGTACTTATTTTTATATCATTTATCTATTTTAATCTTAGATGAATTTTTGACCCCTCCTCCTCTAATGCGCTTGCACTGCACTTGCACTTGCACTTGCACTGCACCCTCATGACCTCTTGTTAAAAAATGTGTAAGTTTTACATGTCGCTTTTTTACCTTGAGGCCGTCGTCAACATCAAGCAGGTCGCTCATGACGACGGTCTCCTGCGTTCTGAAATTCAGTTAAATAATAATTTTCATATACTTTTTTATATTCAGAAAGAGATTGTAAATGATACGTGTGTCTAAAATGTATATGTATAAAAATTCATGTAATAATTGATTATGTTGTATTGTGTTGAACATGTTGAACGCAGAAATAAATTTCAAGCAAGCAAGCAAGAATAAGAAGAGTAAACAGTGAAAATTTGAGGAAAATCGGACATTCTGTTCAAGAGTTATGAACTTTTAAAATTGAAGTAAATCCTTATAATGCGGATCCTTGAATTGGCAACTTTGCCTGCATCTGTGATGTCATTGTGGACAACTCTCCATTCATTTTGTACACAGAATTTAACATTTTCTTAATTTTCAAGAAAAATGAAAATTCTTTTGATTTGTTGTTTGAGTATGACATGGCTATATCAATTCTGCAAGCATTTTGGGAAGAATTATGTTGATTCTTGACTTGAAATTTGATAAAAATCAATTTTTTTGAAAAATTATGTGCAAAATGAATTGAGAATTGTCCACGATGACATCACAGATGCTGGCAAAGTTGCCAACACAAGGATCCCCATTATAAGGATTTACTTAAACTTTGAAAATTCATAACTCTTGAACAGATTGTCCGATTTTGTTCAAACTTTCACTGTTTACTCTTCTTGGTAATCTTTATTCACTAAGAGCACACTGATGCCTGGGTCAATTCTCCTTTAAAGGCGGTTTCATTCCTAAGTACTCTTTGAACCCTACCGCAAACGTCTATAACATGACTGACATTAAAATTTGCGGGGTGCAGGTAGGAGAGATAATTGGGGGGGGGGGGGGGTGGGTGTCTGACGCAAATTATTCGTTTTGTTAGCGTACAGATTCACAAAATAAGTATTAACATTCTGACAACTACCTGTTCCTGGACCTTCATAAGTGTAATGATTCCATCCAAAGAGAGGAGGAAGGCAGATGATGAGAGAATATAGCCAGGTAAGAGCAATAAAGAACAAAGCCCATTTATGAGTCATCTTCTGTGCTGTGAACGGTCTTACTACCAACATACAACGTTGAATGGAGAGAGCAGCTAGAATAACTATTTGTTCTGTTCCTGGAGAAACAAGAGGAGAGAGAGAAGGATGAAGAACAATAACTATGTTAATAAAAAAAGATAACAATCCGTTCCTTTACAGCACCGCCACAGCACATGTTAATTACGATATAAGGTCCTCAAGATTTTAAAGGGCCCTGGAAACTACTGTCCCGGTTTTAGCTCCAGCAACTGTTATTTCGATTAACATCCATTCTATCTGGTAACCATTTACTACACTGGGGTCGATCGTGGCAAATATTGATAATATTGATGAATTTCTTGCTTAAAGGGCACTTGTGTCTGCCGGAGCTCGAACTCACGACGGTTATAGTGTTTCAAGCCACTCTGTGATTATAATGCATGTACATATGAAAAATTAATGATGATTAATAGGTCAATTACTGCTTTCTTTGTGCATATTGTATCAGATCAGTATTGATGAACAAAACAGAAAAAAATTATCCTTTCGTTTAATTGTATTCGATATCATGGTTCGACCACGTTTTATATTAATTTTCAGGATAATTACATTGATATCCATCGATGTGCGGTGCAGTGCCTTTCATTTATCAACGTAGAAGCAACATATGACATACATCAGGGATAGGATGGGTGAAACAAAAGAGAAAGATATGACTCAAAAAGAAAGGATTGCATGTCACTTGGCCTGCATGTCACCATCCACTTTTTAAATTTTCTCTTCGTATTACTCTAGTTCTTACTACTGATTTACTTTTCTTATATAAATATCATGGTTTTATTTTTACTCAGTCAGTATCTGCAAACCTCGAAACGTAACATAAAACATTTGAAGGCTGAATATGAGGATTAGCTTGTCATCCAGACTTCCTTGGATAACTAAGTCAATTTTAAGATCAATTAATCGTAAAAACAACTTGTATTACGCTAACAAAACATACAGCGTTCTGCAAAGGCTCACCATAAATATCCTACTTTCAAAAATGTTCTTAGAAAATATTACGCATTGAAAAACGAAAATATTTTACAAACCAGTTGATTCTCTTCAAACATGATACTGGCAAAACATGGAAAATAATAAATAGTGCCATTAACAAGCATAGCGACAAATCATGTATAACAAAAATCAAATTTAATAACGTAGAAATTCATGATTCAGCGCACATAGCTGATACGTTCAATCAGTATTTTTCTCAGATAGGACATAGCCTTGCAAAAAATATTCCTCCAACGCAAAAGACATTCTTAGACTTTATAGATCAGCCAAATCCCGATTCACTATTTTCTGTCCCTGTACATAGAAATGAAATAATAGGTATAGTCCATAACTTGAAAAATAAAAGAGTGCTGGGCATGGCGGCATTGATAATGTTTTATTGAAAGACGTCATTAACTTTATTGTTGATCCGTTGGTGCATATATTTAATTTATCCTTGACTAGCGGTGCTAAATTGAAAGACAAGATAATGAAAGAAACAGCTTTTTTATGAATTTGAAAGAGAAATATGTAGATTCGAAAGAGAATTTTATAGATTTGAAAACTGATAATACGGATTTGAATCCGAGATACACCTGACAGCAGTAAAATCGTCGAATTCGAATGCAAAATAAATGAATTTGAGTGACAAACTTGCGAATTTGGCCGGGAAATGCTGTATTACAAAAGAAAGCTATGCGTGTTATCTGCAACACTTCATGGATGTCCAACACCGATGTTTTGTTTATAGAAAATAATATATTGAAGATAAACGATTTATACCATTATAATCTCTCCCTTTCTCCCCTCTCTCTCTCTCTCTCTCTCTCTCTCTCTCTCTCTCTCTTTCGTTTCTCCTCTCCTTTCCTTTCCTTCCCTTCCCTTCCCTTTCACTTCTTTCATGTTATGTCTATCCGGTGTTTGCATTAGCGTGTTCCTTTTTTTCTTTTATTGATACACTATTTTTACAACTTAGTTACAGGGGGCTGCAATCTACAAGCACAGCTTTTCAGCAGTCCCCTCCATTATACCAAGCTTTTTCTTAGGCTTGTTGTACATATTATATTTACCATTCTGTTGTTAAGTTTCATTGTACTTTGTACAAAGCATCCTATGTATTATGTTTATTATGTTGGAAATGAAAATAAGCGAAATGAAATGAAATGAAATGAAATTCTATACAGATCGGAAAATGCATCTAAGATTTGGATGAATTCAAAAATGGAATATCAATAAGTATATTACACCTGTTTGAATATCATTCACATGAAAATGTCTGAACAAAACAGCAACAACACACAAACACCCCCACAAAAAAGAAAAAAAAAAAAACAAAGCACGAAAGACTGCAAAGTTAAAACAGTTTTTAGTATTATAGAATATAATATCATTATGTCTGCGCGTTGTTGTTTTTTTTTTTTCGTTTTTTATTACGGTTTGTATAATGGATCAGATTATGAACCATGCTTATAAACTCTTATAAAGAGAAGATTATGAAACGTTTTGTATGCTAATTATTAGGGAGTATGAAGGAGGCTATGGGGAGGCGAATAATTGACTTACCAGCCACAAACACTAAGAAGGCATATAGGGTACATCCAAGGTCTCCAAACAGCCATCGACCAGCAAAGTTCGAGGCGAAGGTGAAGGGTGAAGCAAGACATGATATGATAAGGTCACTGAGACTGACATTGAAGAGGAAGCTATTGATGGGATGACGTAACGATGGGAACCGAGCGAAGAGAACCATGACGATACCGTTGTTTAGTATGCCGAAGATTGTCAGAAAGCCTGTGTAGACTGTCAGGTAATTGTACGTTGTCCTTGATACTGGGACAACCAGGCTGCTTGGTCCTAACGCGGAGGGCGTCTCGTTTCCCATGCCACTCAAGAAATTGACGGTTGATACAATATCTGTAATCAGATTCGACATCGCAGTAGACTGGAGAGGTGAAGTCCATTGTGAGGATCCGTAGATGGACGACGTCGAGTTTGTAGAGTTGGAAGAATTCATCACATTTGATCTAATGATTTGAACAACAACAACAACATTCTTTAATTGAAAATTTTCCCAAAATTCCATCCATAGTGTGCTCTAAAATCGATCGGGTGCTATCGTTTAATTTCAGTTCTCAAAGGGGAAAAGCTCCTTCATGTGGGAGGGGAGATCCCCCCCCCCCCCCCCCGTTCCCCACTCGATCGCTTTGCTCCCTCGCTTGCGTATTCCCTCGAATATAGAACATATTCTTTCCCCTCCGGAAAAAATCCTGCTTATGGCCATAAAAAAGCTAATGATTGAACACAGGTTTTCAAAAAAGAAAACTATATTATTTGAACGAAATAAAATGACGGTGGCCCTTGTCAAAATCTTTATCTTTTCTCTTTTTCTTTTTTTTTTTTTAAATGAAATTTCCCGCTAGTATACATTTATTTATCCATTCCTTTGTTTATTTTTCCTCCCATGGAAGGGAAACCCTATAATGGCAGTCGGCAGAGCTGATTTCCACATTTTATATTCGCTGAAGAGAGAGAGAGAGAGAGACAGAGAGAGAGAGAGAGAGAGAGAGAGAGTAATGATGAAAAATGTAAGATTGAAACTGAAATAATTACATCAAAAACAATTTGAATCTAGAGAACAAAAATACGACCTTGAAAGAATACATATTAAAATAACAACTAGAAAGCATCAAAGAAACGAAATTTTAAAATCGGTAAAGTTCAATAGAATAAAAGAACTGCAATTTGGAGAAAAATCTTCTAAGTGCTATTTTTATTTGGAGAAAAAAAAAGATCAGAAGAGAAGACCATAATGGATCATAATACAGCTGTGTTTATTAAGTTAATCTTACAATGATTGTAAGATTAAACAAAATTGTACAATTGACCAACGGGAGGATATCTTAAGGGAAGTTTTTCTTTATTATATATATTTCAACTAACTTTAGAGGCTGAGAACTTGTTTTTGAATATTCTCTCAAATAAAGTAAGAAAATTAACATCTGCAAAAGTGAGGTTTTTGAGGGGAGTATACGTTATTCTTAAATAGTCGATGCCGTAATCAAATTGAAGACGGTAAAGCGCCCAGTCAGGATGGCTTCACAGCTAATTTTTTTTTTTTAATTCCATTTTTTTCCAGCGACATGAACTATGCTTACTTGTCATGCTTTGTGTGGTGAGTTATCTACAGTATCTCGCAAAACCTAGGTTTCAAAACTCTAATTCAATAAGGTAACAAACCCCGCCATTTTATCAAAAAATGGAGACCGATATCTCTCCATATAGCGTACAAGATTTTATCGTCAAGTCCTGCAAATAGACTGCAGAAAGTTTTACTCTTTACACACGGATCTTAAGGGGTTTTTGCCTGGTCGTTTCATCGGCGAACACATAAAAATTGTTGCCTATGTGGAAAAAAAAAAAAAACTGATAGGTATTCTAATGTTATTAGATTTCGAAAAAGCCTTAGATATTATTTCTCATGTTTTTATTCAAAAGGTTCTTTCATTTTTTGGAGTGGGTCCATCTTGTCAGAAATGGATGGATGTCTTACATAGTAATGCTTACTCGAGCGTATATTGAGTTAGAAATGTCTCTATATTTCTGTCTTTAATTTTTAAATTAAATACACTGGACTAAAACTTAATTGCCAAAAGACGCAAGTTATTTTCATTGGAAAGCTAAATTAGACCTCACTGGAAGGCATTGATGTCGAAGTTAAATGTGTAAAGGATACTTAATTTTCGTTCTCTTGGTGTAGATTTGCATTTGAATACTGATAAGATTTCTGATTTTAACTACGACAGAATTTTTGATAGACTAAAAAGACAGATGATGATAATGGTCGAAACGAAATATCAGAATTACAGCGGTCAACTAGATCTTACTCACCCTTTTCTATCAATACCTGGCCCATCTGCCCAACGAATGAAAAATATTACAGTAAATCTTTTCTTTGTTGTCAATTTATATCGAATGGCAAACCGGATAAAATAGTAGAAATCAGACACTCTGTACGTAGAACAGATGAAGAAGAGGAATGAAAATATTCGAAACAAAGTAAAAATATCCAGATGGTTTAGAAAATTTCGTTTAAGAACATGCGATCATGTTGAAAGTTTAATTAATGGAATAATTTTTAACCCAGCCTTTACACTATATTTCATGGAGAAATTTCCTTTCCAAACTTATCAGAAAAAGTAAGAAATCCAGTTTGAAAAAAGCCTTTTCCATACTCCCCTTACTTAAAAAAAACTCTGAAAATTCTAATTGGTTAGCGCAGTCTCTGTGAAGAAATAGCAAAATACAAGTTAGGGCAAATGTGTTTATTTCAAACAGTGATACGATAAGGGCATTGGGTTCATAAATATGATAAATGATTTATCAGATCAAGATGGAAATGTCTTATCAAAGTTATTAATTTTTTGGCAGTATTTTTCAATATGACAAGCTCTTCAATATGCATTCACATCTAACCTGGTAAAATCATCTTACAGCAAGTGCGTAGATAGCAGTACACCCCCCCCCTGCTGTTTGGGGTGGGGGGGGGGGTGGTGTGTAAAATCATCCCCCGGTTTTCAGGAAAAATGGGGAAAATCATATTATTTTCTAATTCTCTCGTCGTTTTTTTTTTTTTTTTTTGGGGGGGGGGGAGGGGGGATTCCCTCCCGATATATTCGTATAATAGAAAGTGAAATTAAGATTGTAAGCTACTTTTTTTTCCCGGAGAATAAGCATTATTTTGGTGCACTATAAATACACTACTCCTACATGTCTGGTAAGAGTTTTTTTTTTTTGACCAGGTGGGTTTATTTTGTTTTGTTTTTTTATTTTTTTTATTTGTCTTAAAGGGAAATTACATTCGCAGGTTAGATTGAGAGAAAGCAGAAAACATGAAAATATAAGGGTGTGATATATCGATAGAACTTAAAAAGAAAAAAGTTATGATTCTTGGAAAGTCGATAAAACAACAAAAACTGACTAGCATCTCGTTCTTGTATTGCATTACAGGGGCGACAGAGCATAGTGTCCCTCTTTTTTCGAGCACCCAAAAGTGCCTCTTTTACCCATGAAAAATGCCCCTTTTAAACCTGTTTAGTGCCCCTTTTCTTCGTACAAGGGCTCATTTTGTCTTAAGTGGCCTTTCACCTTCTAGAAAGTGCCCTTTTTCGTTTCTGATAAATCGCCCTTCTTAAATCCTACAACACCCCCTTTTTACACCAGTGACCCTATCCCTTCTTTCATCGCGGTCTTTTCCCTTCTGAGAAGCGCGCCCTTACCACTTCTAATCCCTACTGAAATGTGATAAGTGCCCCTCTTGATTGCCTATTTTCGGTTCTAAAAGTGCAATTGCCCTCCTGCTTTGAAATCTGATACATGCCCCAATTTACTTCTGATTAAAATGACACTTTTCTTTTCTAATATGTCCCATTTATTAGTTCTGTTATCGTGCTATAAGTGCCATAAGTGCACTTTTGTTTTCTAATGAGTGTCCCCTTTTCATTCTTGTTATGTGCCCCTTTTAAAATTGGATATATACACACCCATTTGATTTCTGATAAGTGCCTTTTTGCTTTCTAATAAATGCCATTTCTCCATGATAAGTAGCCCCCCACCCCTCCAATCTTATATGTGCCCCTTTTCGCTTATAATGAGCGTCCAATTTGTTCCCCTTTTCAGTGCTCTTTTCGTTTTAAGTATTGCGATTCTCTTCCAGATAATGGCCGATAATGTCCATACCGATTTATTTTGACATTCCCCTATACAGATTCCCTTGTTATTGATATACCTTGGAAGGTAGTGGAACAGAAGGCAAGAGCTAGGGACACAACGCCTAAAACTTTAAAAGGAACAAACGGCGCCCTTAAATAATTGAAGCAATAAGGATATTCCTTTTTCTTCTTCTTTTTTTCAAAGATCACTAGCTACGCTCACTCACACGTACTTAGGTGTTGCAACCGTAAAGTGTTATTTTCTTCTGTTCTTGTCGAGAATATACTTCATAAATTAAAAAGCTTTTGTTACCAAAATGTGCAATTTACCAAAATGTGCCATAACATACACCCTCAGCTCCGCTCCTCACAAGGTATCACACTGAACTATCCTACTTCCAAGATGCTGGCCACACTTGGTGACAAAGCATTTTCATCTGCTGCTCCCAAACTGGAATCAACTACTCCAAACTCTCCGTAACCAGCAATCTCTCAATGTCTTCAAAAAACATCTTAAAACTCACTTGTTTCATTAATAATTTCATTGCAAAGCGCATTTGAACATGTTATATGGAAAGTGCGCTATATAAATACATTATCATTATTATTAATATTGCGTCTATTAATGTATGATGGAGCGTACCGACTAAGTGAGAATTTTTGTATATTTTACATCACCAAAATGCTTATTATCCCCCCCCCCCCCAACCCACTTGAATGATTGGGAGGGAGTAATTGCCCGTCTGCCCCCTCTCTTCCGGTAACTTTATACCTTGATTTCCCAAAGCAGTCCCTCGTGCTGTATTCATATAGACCAATCCCACAACGCAAGAGGGCAGCAGACTGTTCGACACAGTTCGATATACTGCGGTGGGCGCTCCAACTTTTATAGTACATTCGTTCGATTTTTTGTCTATTTTGACCAATATAGTTCAGGCCGCAGCTGTGCGGTGCTCTTATGCCACAAGAATTGGAGAAAGTTTAAAAATTGGAACCTAACTGAGTGCGAAATTCACTCGCTTTTGACTCATGAAGCCTGTTTGTGTGAGAAGCCGTACTCCCTACATAGGTTTCCGTAAGCAATGTGAAGGAATTCGTCGGCAGTGGGTAAAAACATTAACAGAAAGGACTTTGAAGTCAAGAAACATTATCATTATGTACTTTGGCGGAAAATTTAATGAGTGAAAACATGACTTTGTAAACAGGGTAAGATTGAGGGCTCCCGTTTACTACGGCTTCTATGCTGCAATCGAACTTTTACTGACAAAACTAAGTTGAAAAACTATCGAAAGTACAAAAATATATCACACCTTCATCTATCAGATATGGCCATTGTCTTACCTCATCTACCCATGTATCCATGCTTTATTTCATTGATCTAGAATAAAGTAAATGGAACAATATCAGGGCATATCTCATATCTTACATTCATTTTGTACACAGAGCCAGTCGCGGTCAGCGCGCTTGCCACCGCAGCAATGGCGTCGCCGATAGAGGGCCAAATACATAAACCGGAGGTGAAATTGGTCTATATAGCGAATTTCGAAGGAGTTGGGCATATGCTTATTCATATAACTGCGAAAAAATTTGCGTCCTCTTTTTATTCATTCTGCAACCTTATGGGGCACTTACTGCTACTTACAGTCTCTAGTTTACTTTCAAGAAAAAAATTATTAGAAAGGGGAAACTATCTTTTGGGAATGCCTGTAACAGAGAGGGGCGGGGGGGGGGGCATATCCAGGCTCCGTCTAATGATATTGGATACACCACTGATTCAATAAACTATCCAGTCTACTGATTTCAAATTCAATAATCAGTGTATAAAGGCTTCAGTTCCAGTAGAAGTCATGGCTTCTGACTTACTGCTGAATTACAATATTTCCTTCGTGTACCTGATCGCGACCTGATGGAATTGTTTGTTAGTATATTTTAGCGAAGCATCCACTAATGCAAAAATAAAACAATACACACAAGATGGGTTTATCCAAGAACTGCATACACCTAAATATAGAGTCTAAATGGAGTCTAATTATATATAATAATAAGAGCGGGGGAGAGAGGAGAAAGATAAGAGTGACCATGACCGCCCACGACAGAGAGAGAGAGAGAGAGAGGGGGGCGGAGGGGGAGAAAAAAGCGTGAGAGATTTGAAAATGCACTGGGGTCAATGTTAATGATTCTCATTAAATTTGTCTCTCTGATATTCTCCTCTTTCCATTTCAAACTAATTTGACTTTGTACCAATACCATCTTCGTCCATCAAAACAGATTGCACTATGATATCAGGTCCTGAGACAGATGCAAAACGGGTATACTAGATGACTTGAGCTCATAAAAATGCGACATCTGCTGATATCTTCGGCCGGGTAATAAAGTACAAATTACTTATTTTGGACATCACTTTAAATTGTTCAGTTTGACATTTTAAGAGGGAAGCGATAGTCTTCTAAGAAGAATAACATTAAAAAATTGATGATTTTTAATCGAAATCAATGCATTTTGGCTAATTTTCTCATAAAAAGTCAAGAGATGACTAAAAAATTTGAGTATGAGGTATGACGTAAAAGTGGGTACCCAGCTTCGCGCATTGCAGTTGTGCTGCGCGCTAGACTGTACAATATGTATTCTACCTTGCGCGCATTTTGCTAGAATTGCACGACAAGGTACCCACTTTGACGTCATTTTGACGTCAAAGTGGGTACCCAGTTGAAACAGGGTCACAGCTGAGGGGTCAAAAATATCCTGCAATCTTACCACATTCGGGGGTTTCCTTGGCAATATGACTTTTAAAAAAAATTAGGCAGATGATTTTCTGCTAATAAAATCATGCTCTTTTAAATGAACTAACATTGTTTCAGCATTGGGTACCCCTTTAATAAGTGCTTATGGGAAGGAAGAATAACCGGTTTTTTTTACCACCTGTTTACAGTACAAAATCCATTCTGTTTCTACTATAGCGAGCAAAATCAACGACCGATCCCGGGGAAATCATATGGATTCGTCCCAAAATCTTTGTCAACCACCTTGCTGCCCAAATATAATGATACTTTGGAATCTCGCTGCTATAATAAGCTACTTGCTGCCCGAAATCATCTTGTATCTAGCTTTTACCAGCGAGAGCACAGTGGAGTAGCGAGCGAGTTAACGAAAAATATGTTTTTGTTTTGCGTTTTTTTTTTATCCAGGCCCTTATCTCCTGAAATTTTATCTATTTTTAGATCAACTGACCGCTCGATTTCTAGGAGTGATATCTTGTTTGGTTATATAACTTCCTATGAGTAGAAGAATAGTATAATATTAGATAGAAACATAAGACGCAAACGGATTTCCTTTCATAAGAATAGTAATTACCATCGGCATTGGTTAAGATACAATAAATACGAGCGAGCGAAGCGAGCGAGCGATTCCCAGCGTCCCATTTTCTTTCTTTTTTCTTGTTTTACGCTTTCATTTCACTTCCTTTCTTCCTTTTCCTTTCTTTTCTCTTTCTTTTTTTTTCTTTTTCCTTTTTCTTTTTTTTTTTGGTTGGGAAATTATTGGGGGGGGGGGGGGCAAAATGGTATCTTTGCCCCCCCCCCCCCGAAATTTTCTGGGGGGGGGGGGGGCAACTGCCCCCCTGCCCCCCAGGATCGACGCCTCTGACAATAGGTACCTTTGGAGTAGAGATTGCAGAACGTTCTTTGAGTTGGGGGGGGGGGGGGGGGACACGCAAACAAACAGAGTTCAGGAGCTGTAGGGCCCCTAACGGTGCCTCCGCCCACAACCCCGAAGTTCTGGAGTTTTTTACGATTTTGCAAGTCTACGAAATGAGCAATTCTCAATGTCAGTTACAAAGTTGTTTGCACTTTTTTGAGGCCAAATTTGTTTTGGGTGCAACTCCTCCCCCCCCCCCTCCCCGCTGCTTCCGCGGTCCCTGTAGATTTAATTTTTATCCCTTCAAGCTCTTTGATCTTACTGTACATGTGCCTGTCAAAAAAAGAAAAAAAACTAGAATTCGAATGAATACCCATATTTTCATTCATCATATATTTTCCTGCGTTTTTTCTTCTCGAAAATCATCTGCAATATCATAGCTTTAAACTTCCTACGAATTTCCATCAGTAATGCACCATAAATATTTTTGTTCATATTTCTATTTCATAATTACCCCCGCCCCCACCATAAAAAGGTAACTGAAATCAACTCCTGTCCATTTTAAAATTTGGAAACAGCTCTCACTGTTTTATTTTCGCATCTTCTATCTTTATATTTTGTCTTTGTTTATTCTTTTTTATTTCTTCTTTTCCTTCAATTCCCCTTTTTTCCCTTTCTTTTCCCCTTTCTCTTTTCATTCTCCTCTCTCTTGTTCCTTTCCCCTTCATTTTCTTCTTGTCTTCCTCCTTTTTCTTATAATTTTTCTTTTTCTTCTTTTTGCCTCTTTCTTCTTCTTGTCTTTTGTTTCATTCCTTTTTTTTCTTGCTTTTGTTCTTCTCTCCCTTTTTGATTTCCTGTTCTACCTTTACTATTTTCTGTAAGATTTGAAAAACCTCCCATTTGTTTTGGTCTACTGGGTATGTATTTAAAAGGTTGTAACTATTTCTCATTTTTCTTTTATACATAATGCACCTATGGTTGTCAGAGCGCCTTTAAATTATCCTTACCCGTTTTCTTCTCACCTTTCCTTCCTTCCTCTTTTCTTTTCCTCTATCTTGTTCTTTTCTTTTTCTCATCCCTCTTCTCCTTCTTCTTTTTCTTTTCTCCTTCTTCTATTTCTTTTCTCCTTCTTCTCTTTCTTTCCTCCTTTTTTTTTCTTTTCTTTCCTATTCGTAGTAATATTTTGTATGTACAGTACACTGTATTTTATTGATGTTGATCATTTATCATGTTTATTTTGCGCAAGTATGTTTTACGTTATTTATGTACCAATCCAACTTTTGAGTTGTAATAAAGAACACAGTTTATAATATATAATACCTTTCAAAAATATATGTTAACAAGAATCATCATGAAATTGCATTTCAAGTACCGGTCGACGACTGACTGACGGGGACCTGTCGGGGACGAGTTGGGGAGAGTTCAAGAAGAGTGGGGAGCATTCGGACTGGGTTCGAACTCGGGTCGGAATTAAAAATCTGGAAGTGGTCGGTTTCAATACCAAGTTAAGTCAGGGTGAAATCGGTCGAACTAACCCCGAATGCTTGTCGATAGAGTACTGAATAGATTTTTCTTGCCAGACACAAAACCGGACAAAGCTGAACTCGACCCGAACAAGGGCTGCACCTTTGGGCTGCACTGACATTGACAAAAAATTGTCAGTTGTCAACCGGTTTTTGAAATGCAATTTTTTTGATGATTCTTGTTAGCATATATTTTTGGAAAGGTATTATAACTATATACCGTGTTCTTTATTACTACTCAAAAGTTGTATTGGTACATAAATAACGTAAAACATACTTGCACAAAATAAATGGTCAACATAAATGCAATACAGTGTACAGAAAAGAAAAAAGTATATAGAAAAGTAAAAGAATAAGAAGAAAAGAACTAGAAGAAGGAGAAGAGGAATGAGAAAAAGAGAAGAACAAGATGGAGGACTCAATGGGAGAGGAAGAAAGGAAAAGTGAGAAGAAAATAGGCAAGGATAAAGAAAAGGAAGAGAGAATAATAAATTGAAAGCGCTCTGACAACCATAAGTGCATTATGTATAAAAGAAAAATGAGAAATGGTTACAACCTTCTAAATACATATCCAGGAGATCAAAACAAATGGGAGGCTTTCCAAATCTTACAGGAAATATGGGAAAGTAAATGTAGAACAGGAAATAAAAAAGGGATAGAAGAACGAAAGCAAGAAAAAAAAATAGAAAAAAAAGGAATGAGACAAAGGACAAGAAGAAGAAAGAGGCAAAAAGAAAAAGGAAAATTATAAGAAAAAGAAGGAGGAAGAGCAGAAGAAAATAAAGGGAGAAAAGGAACAAGAGTGAGGAGAATGAAAAGAGAAAGGGGAAAGGAAAGGGAAAGAAAGGAACTGAAGGAAAGAAGAAATAAAAAAAGAATAAACCAATACAAAAGATAAAGACAGAAGAAGCGAAGGTAAAACAGTGAGAGTTGTTTACAAATTTCAAAATGGACAGAATTTGATTTCAGTTACCTTTTTATGGTGGGGGCGGGGGGATGAAAAGAAATATTAAACAAAAATATCTATGGTGCATTACTGTTGGAGATTCGTAGGAAGTTTATAGATATGACATTGCAGATGATTTTCGAGAAGAAAAAACGCAGAGAAAATATATGATTAATGAAAATATGATATTCCTTCTAATTCTAGTTGTTTAACATGCACATGCACAGGGATGAAAATTAAAATCTACAGAGGCCGCAGAAGCGGGAAGGGGTGGGGAGAAGGGGTTACACCCAAAAACAAATTTGGCCCCAAACATAAAAATTGCAAAAAAAACCCCCCAACTTAGTATCTAACATCGTTAATTGCTCATTTCGTAGTCTTGCAAACCGTAAAAAAATCAAGAACTTCGGGGTTGGGGCTGGGGCGCCTGAATCCCCGTTAGGGGCCCTACAGCCCCTGAACTCTGTTTGTTTGCGGTCAGCCCCTCCCCCCCCCCCCCCCCACTTAAAGAACGTTCTGCGATCTCTTCTCTATATGTACCTAACGTGTGGAAATAGGATGGGTTGGAGCAGAGTAATTCCCCCCTCCTCCCCCTTCAAAATGCTTGAAAGGGTGACTTTATGCCCTTTTTTTTTAAATTTGGAAACAACGTCCTTAGTACAATATATAAAATTACCATTCCAATAAGGTATGTTTCCAAAAATCATCACAAAGTTGCATTTTGACCCACTTTTTGACTGGTTGACAACGGAATATGTGCCCGTATAAATTCTAACATTCGGGATGATAAATTACAAAAAACCAAAACAAAACAAAATGCAAGCAGGGTGTTATCGGACTGGGTTCCAGGAGGAATCGGGGTTGTCGGTTTGATGTCGGGCATGCAACAGGTGCCCGACCATACCAATTCAGAAAAATTTGAGTCGGTCTGAGGTCAGTCTGGCCGGTGTGACTGCACCATGAAAGATCTCACCCCGACAAATTCTGTAGCCCGACTCTAAACTGATTACAGACCGACAATCTCGATATCAGACCGACGTAAAGGCCCCGTCACATATTATTAGCGAATAGAGCTAACGAGTGCCTAGCGAACAGCTGTTTTTTTAAAGTCCAGATACACTCAAATACGCTCAAATTCTTGGCGACAATAGGGTTCCAAATTTTTGAACATGTCCAAAATAGAAAATCGGCCCCAGCGTATGTCTGCGAACACCTACGAACAGCTAACGAATACCACGTACGTCAAACGTGTCACGAACGAATGGCAACGAACACGATGCATGTCAAAATTTTCGAATACGTTAGACCATTCATTGGCTCGATTCGATAATATGGGACGGGGCGTTAAAACTGATAGCAGTCCGATCCATGCAGATTATCATACCGAATGGCACAGAATTCGTATTTGGAGGTCGGTTTTGGGTTCGGTCTGGCGGTGTGACTGCAGTATACCCTTACTCTGATTTCCTTCACTCTCAATAACATGTTTTAATTAGCAGTGTCATTATTATGGTGGCCCTGAAGTACGCTCGTCAACAGGTCATGTGCGACAAGAATTTCGCATCCCAGGTCCTGAATTTCGCATCCCGGGTCCTGAACTTTGCATCCCGGGTCCTGAACTTTGCATCCCAAGTCATGAAATTTATGACCTGTGGCGCGATATTCACGACCTGCGATGCGAAATTCATGACCCGTGGCGCGAACTTAGCATCCCAGTCGTGAAATTCACGACCCGCGATACGAAATTCATGACCCGTGGTGCGAACTTTGCTTCCCAGTCGTGAAATTCACGACCCGTGGCGCGAAATTCATGACCTGGGAAGCGAAGTTCAGGACCCGGGATGCGAAATTCATGACCTGGGATGCGAAATTCACGTCGCACATGACCTGTTGTCGAGCGTACCACAGGGCCACCATACATTATGTCTTCGGCGTCCCCAACACAAGCTTCGCTTTTCGAACGTTCGCCTACTTCCCTAGGCCTATATAACATTTTTATTATATTGGAATTATATACATAATTTTATTATCTCAGAAGGAAATAAATGTGAACTTCAATTCGATTCAACAATCCATTTTGATTTTTGCTAAATGAGAGAAAGAGAGAGAGAGAGAGAGAGAGGGGGGGGGGGGCTTGGGGTCGAGATCGTGTAATCCCATTATAGCTAGGGAATAAACTTTACCATCTTTTCTGAAATAAAATAACATTTTTGAAGAGTAAACCAGAAATTCCAAGACAGTTTTCGATCTTTGATGACAGAGATAATATTTTGGAATATATTCTAGTTATATTCTTCACGAACCTGGGGGCGTATAACAAAGTGCTTGAGCCAGTATGCCGGGGATACATCTTCAATGTTCATACATATCTCATCTTGAGGATCATTAAAAGGTCAAGAAGGTGCTTTCCACTGGTGCTAACGCTTAAGGCGATTAAAATTACCACAATTTCTTTCTAAATATGCACACTCCGTGTCGAAAGTATATCAACAGGCAGCTTTCGATATTTTATTTGTTTAAAAATACCTGACATGCCTATATCATGTATATATTCAACTTAGATGACCACTTAATAAGTGCATGTATTTCAAACCTGTAAAGGTAATTATCCGCCTATTTTTGCCGCAGGAGCAGGATTTTCTGAAAAGTTTGTTAATCATCTCCGGTGCCTGATTTCCGCCAAAAGTGATTTTTTTTTATTACGGCGTTATATCACCCCAATTACGGCGATATAACGCCCTAATTACGGCGATATATTAATAGGGCGTTATATCGCCGTAATTAGGGCGATATAACGCCGTAATAGGGTGTTATAACGCCGTAATATTAATAGGGCGTTATATCGCCGTAATTAGGACGATATATAACGCCGTAATAAAAAAAAAATCAATTTTGGCGGACACTCTTATTTCCACGGTGTCATACTGACTCGGAAACGGCGTCGGCTGGGAGTCAACTCTATTCTGAGTTAAAGTGACTCGTTTTCCAAGTTACTTTGATTCGGAATTGAGTCGATTCTCAGCTAATGCCACACCATTCCGAGTCAAATTTATTCGGAATCCCATTACTTCAACTCGGAATAGAGCTGCATGACTCCCAGCTGACGCCGTTTCCCAGTCAATTTACCTTAAATATGCTTTAAACGCAGTGAATGGCAGGAATGCGACAGAAAATAATCTTTTACGTGTGAAAAAGTATAGACTGCTCTATGTGATTTGACGATGGGTCCAAATTTGATAACCGCATGGAGTTACCATGACTACGCTTATTATTTTGCTCCTCTAATTTAGTATTTTTCGACCGCCGCTCTCAAAACTTCTGCCTCATAAACGGACAAGGCCCTTTGGTGTGGCATCCAACAAATTGCCAGGATAGACTGCAAATGTAAAAAGAAGGATTAACATTAAATTCGTTAATGGATATACCAATAACCAATAAGTAGATTTATGAGCAGTGTAATCATATACTAGTATCCATCCATAATCTACTTCCTCCAAAGTTGAAATGATATCAAGGAATTCTGCGTAGTATATGCAGTTGCCTTGAAAGACGAATGTCACTGTAAATCAAATAAAAATTAAAAAAAAAAAAAGATGACAAAAAATATTATCAGCAGAGCACTTTCATCGAACACACTTATCAATGAGAGACCAGAAATCATTCAATGTGTTTGATTTAAAAACGGCTATATACGACCTTGGCTTAATGTGAAATACGTGTGCCTTCTTAATGCCACTGCTTCTGTTTATCCACCATGGTCGTAATCAATTATATTCTGAACGATATTATCTTCTCTGCACAAAGAATGAGGTTAAAGTCTTGATTAAACTCGTAAATCGAGACTTCTAAATTTCGTGAAATACGGAGATATCGAGGAACGCGTGAGTGCACTACGTTTGTGCCGCCTTTGGTGCATATTATGTTAAACTTTAAAGGGTTTATTCAGATCATATCTATATATTGTAGAAACATCCTATTTGTTACTTGGTATATGTTATCGGACAAAAACGTTCAAACATTTCCTATAATTTTCCATTTTCATCTAGTAACATAGGGCAAAATCGAGCATTCATGAACATTATGAGAAGACTGTTCTCCATTTGAAAGTAATAATAAAGCAGGCCTCGTTTAGTAAAAAAAAATAAGTGCAAAAAGTATAGCATTTTTTAGTAAAATATAATCATGCTCTACGAGTGATCTTTTTTTTTTAAATCACACACACATGCACACGTTGGTATCAATGTGCCTATAGCACGATGATTTTGTACGATAAAAGAGCAATGGAGATAAAATGTCTTGCTCAAGGGCGTAAGTATCGTGCCGGGGATCGAACCCCCGATTCCCGCGTCTCCAGTCAAGGCCTTAAACCATTCGACTACCACACCTCCCCTTTGTGATGCGAAACGATCATTCTTCTTTACCTGTTTGCTAATCTATTTTCGGTGGATACACATTTGGAAACAAAGGTGTAAAAAGAATACTCCTTTAGCTATCTGACTAAAAACAGTTTACATGTTTTTTGGTGGGTTTTGAGTCTTATTTTGTGTCTCGTGGAAAGTTGTTAAGTCATTTTTAAAGTAAGGAGGCGATGAAAACAGATACATATTAATGCGTATAAGATAGGAGATTGCATGTGAATGACAATCTATGTAATTTAATTACTTTAATTGACAGGAATTGGTTATAATTATGAAGTGCATGTATTTATAACTTAATTAGCTAAGCATCATCGATGGACCCTAACTCTCTCCACGCAATGTTAATTAATACGAAAAATGTACTTTATCATTTGTTTGAGTATGTACACACTGCAACAAACCATAATCACACTGAATTATTGCTAGAAAGATTATAATTAACAAGCTTCCCGGCTTGTGGGATGACAAAATCTACACGTTCAACACATACCTCTCCATTAATTAAGAAATTCCATTGGCTCCCTATAGAATCAAGCATCACATTGTTATCACTTACTTACCGCTCGCTCCATAACCCTGCCCCTTCCTATATTTCCTCCCTCCTTCATCCCTCTTCAGCTACTCGTGTAGGTCTCCGCTCCTCCTAGGGTGACATATCATTTGCTGCTGCTTCACCCCGGCTCTGGAACTCTTTACCCCATTCAATTTAAATGTAACCTACCGACAAATTGTTCCCCCCAAACTTGTAAACATATCTCATGTCAAAATATTTTGGTTAATTTCTATAATACATTTTCAAAATTAGCTAAACTATTTACTATGCTTTATTTTCTTATCTTATTTCTTTTATAATACATATATGTTTATTAGGCGCCTTGAGCATCCCTTGGGATGGATATGTGCGCATTAGAAATGATGTTAATACAATGAATAGAAAAGTATGCTCATAGTAAAGAAACATAATAATTAATACTTGACCTTGATCTTCACCTTGTACATGTATTATCAATTAAATTTATTAGCATGAGTTTCCTTTGCATATTATTAACAGAATAATGACCGATTACTCTTAGGACCCATGCACAACAAACCATAATTAAAATTGTATTGGATAATTGCTTGTATACAAGTAATTCACTGTATGTTTATGAGGAACCATAATGATTTACACTCGTCCTTGATCTTCAGCTTGTATTATAAATTAAATTTATTCGCAGCCACGTAGTCTCTGACTCTCTCTCTCTTCTTCCTTCTCTCTCTTTCTTTCTCATTCTCTTCTCCATCTCCTCCTCTCTCTCTTTTTCCTCTCTCTTTCTTTCATCTTCATTACTCCCTCTTCTCTCCTGTTTTTTAATCTTTGAATCTACCCAACTGAATTACCTACAAGTCTCCAGTCGAAATCCGTTTCAATTGAACGCAAGTCATAGTATATCAACGGAGTGATGACAGCTTTCCCTGATGACCTGTCCAACGATCCGAATCTTTCCATTCTATTCATTACATTTGAAGAGTTTCTTTCAATATCATTCACGTCATTAGCCTTGGAGAAAAACCGAGATCAATGAAGTCATTTCCACCTTCGTCCTTAGTCACGTAACCTTGAAAGAATCAGAAAGCCTTGAAAAATGGCCGTTCCTTCCTCAGAAATAACCACGTTTACATATTATCACCTTGATAAGTTATTTAAGCCATTTCAAATTCTGCCCTACGTTTGGCTACTTACAGTAATGCAAAGTTCACTACACCGTCTTGTATATGCCACAGATGAAAAGAATACGGTATATCATATGAGTGTTATACACATAAGGACAATATCATAAATCCAAATTTTGGAGCAATGTGAAAATTTTCGTAGCTGCTTCATAAACCACTGAGCAAATACTGCATAAATCAAAATATAGATTGCGGAAAAAATAAATATAAAAATATTTTCTTGATTTTTTCCATTTAAACAGATGTACTGGATTAAAGAAATATATATAGTGTGAATAAATCTAAGCCAATAGCAAAGCGTGGAAAACTTAAGATTGGTCCTTTAGGAGAAATATAATATTATTTCTAAATGACAATAGGTTATTGATAATCAGGGAAAGTTTTTTTTCGTATTTAGAGAGAAATAGAGCTGAAATTAATTTGGAGGTAATATCTAACATTATCCCACCGTATCGTTTGGTAAGAAAAAGAAATGAAAAAGACATACGACGTATGATCTTTTGTGTGTGCAGAACTGTTTAAAATCGACTGAACTTAAATAATTAAGCATTGAAAGTAAATTGATCGAAACCATGGAATCATTTTCATTAATATCCACCGAACTAAAAAGCTCAACTATTAATGTAGTATCATATTTAAAGAAAATGATATTTCAGTATATAGGATATAATTTCACCACACATGCATGTTTTATGCAACGACTAACAGGACGACAGCAATAAAAAAGAACATTTAGCTTCATAAAAATAATAATGATTATGCTTTACATGTTTTCTTTCTGTTATATTCACTTCATTTCTTTGATTTCCAACCATAAAGAGTAGAAATGATCGATTGGTAATCACTTTCATGATTCTTTCACAGTAAGCTGTTGTATGCGATAACCTTTTTCACCTCTATTCCATGTTAAAATTATTTTTACTGTCAATTTATGTTAATTATAACTCTTATACATGTATAAGTGCTACAGCATCACAACATCAACTATGACTGTTATGCCGACGGCGTCCAGCTAAATGTGTCATTCCCTCCGGAACAGGACAAGGCAGCTGACATGCTATGCATCAGATCGAGGCATGCATTGAGGAGTCAGAAAGTGGATGAGCTCGAATTCCCTCAAACTCAGTCATGACAAATCTGAATTCTTATACCTGTTGGTTCCAAAGCACAACTCTCTAAAATCAACATACTTTCGATTAATATTGGTGATTCTGTAATACGTACAAGTGAATCTTGTAGGAATCTTGAAGTTATATTCAACTCAACTACATGTATGTCAATGTCTAGATATGTATCAAATATTTGTAAATCAGTTCGTTATCAGCTTAGAAACTTAGGAATAATCCCTAAATAAGTCACTCAGTCCGCTACTGAAAAGATTATTCGTGCCCTCATGTTATCTCGTCTAGACTTCTATAATTCCCTTATGTACCACTTGCCCGGAAAACAACTCTCTGGTTTGCAGACAGAATACCGCTGCCCGTACACACTAAGAAAAAAAGTTTAATCTTGCACCCTTCAGATGCCAACACTTGGAGCTCCTTTATGGGTACAACTTTGCACCCCAGGAAGCAATTTGCACGTTTAAGGGTGCAGTGAGCTACATTTTGCACCCTTGAAGGTGCAGAGTTGTACCATTTTGAATGCAAAAATTCTGCACCCTTAAAGGTGCAAAGTTGCACTTTTAAGGGTGCAGACGGGCATTTCCAGGTGCAAACAAGTACAGAAGGGTGCATCCTTGCAACTTATTCATATAGGGCGCAAGATTGCACCCAAAAAGGTGCTGCCAGTGTTGCACTGAGGGTGCAAAATTGAACCCTTTTTTTCTTAGTGTGTAGTGTTACATTATTTATGAGGTCAACCCACATAACTCCCATTTCGAAATCACTCCATTGGTTACCCATTCAGTTAAAGTATTTAAGATTTTGTTACTCGTGTTACATTGTTTGCATGATACTTCCCCTAATAACAACTCTGCTTTGTTCACTTTTCATAATCCTCGTATATCTCAGATCTTTTAATTCCTCTCTTCTTGTAGTCCCCAAAACAAAAAAATCATGGGGGATCGCTCTTTTGCTCATGCTGGACCAGTTCTATGGAATCAATTACCACAGCCTCTGAAAGAAGTAGCAACCGTTAATTCATTCAAGGCGTATCTTAAAACTCACCTGTAATCTGCTTTCAGTTGATTAGATATTTTCATATTCTTCATTATCATTATTACATCTTTCGTTATTGTACATTAATGTTACTTATTCTCGTCCCTGTGCTATTTCATCGTTGATTGTATTTTCATGCATTGCAAAGTACATGTAAATTTACATGGATTAATAGTTGAGCATTCTGCGTAATGGATATGGCGCTTTACTAATTCTCAGTAGTATTATTATTATCATTATCATGAAATGATAGATATAAAAAAAATGTAAATAAAGTTTACTCTGTTAGTGAGGTGAATTATTATTAGGTAACAATCTGGCGTAGTCACAAGCTGCTCATGTCTTACTAGGGTTTTATCATATTTAACAAGGAATATATCCTTTTAAAGTACTTTCTGGACGTATTGATTTAACCAAGGCTATAAAGACTGTGCATGCATGGGAAGCATTCTTGCGAATTTACTATTATAATTGTGTTGTACCGGATTTAATGCGAGTTCAGAAACAATAACTACTATTATAACTGCTACTATGCACTATGTGAATTAGCTAGTTAATGAGTAAAGACATTACACTGTCAAAGGAATTAAAAAAACTCGAAATGTAATAATAATGTTCTCTTAATTTGTATTTTTTTCAAGCTCACACGATATAAAGATAAATACGATAAATACTTTCGCTCCGAAAGGCTGTCAAGGAAAATTTCATTTCATTTCATTTCATTTCACTGAATTTATCTCCTTCGACAACAAATAAAATACAAAGTCCTAGAATAAAAGATGAGACATTACTGTGGAGCGATTGTTTTTTTTTTTTTTAAGTTTTTATTAAGATTTTATTGCCCATTTTAAATTTACCTAAGTAGAAATATAGTAGAAATATTTATAACATTTCAAGTATTCTTAGATCAATATCTTTTCTATTCCTTTTTTAACACCCCTTCTAAACTCGGGTTCATTATTTTTGTTGTATAATTAAGAAATTGAATGGAAAAAAGAGATTTTCTAATGCTATTCTTGGAAAATTTGTCTTCTTCTCGCTTTTAATATTCCAAATTAAAAGAGTCATGGCTACATAGCGATTTATCAATTTCCTATCAATTCTTATGCTTTTCCTTGCATAAATCCACAATCCATTAATTTGCATTTAAGTATTTTTCGCTGACCATTAATCCACACTCGGCGGACATTTTAATGATAGATTACATGTACTTGTTTATTGATACTTTTCTTCAAATATTTCTTGTTCATTCTCACAACTTTGCAAGACTTTACTGTATTACCCCCAGGCAATGTCAGGAGCCTACAGCCAGCAAGCTTTGCTTTTACCCTAGGCTCCTTCAAGAAAATTGAATTGAATTGAATTCATATCCTCATTTCCAATTTTCTTAGTCATTATTTTACAAGTAACGACAAGCAACCAAAGTGATGTAATATATCTTTCGTATGTACCTATGTTTATTGAAATTACCCTGTATTCTTCTTCATATTGAATTTACAATATGTACACAAATGAAATGAAATGTGAATAAAGCGAACCTTGAACATTATTAGAATAGACAGGAGAACTGAAAAACATTGTTCAAAGAACTTAGGATGGGTATACGGAGTTCAGTTCAATTCAGTTCAGTTCAAAGTATTTTTTATTTCTCATGGATCAAAAAAAAAAAAAACACTTACAAGACATTACAAGATAACATTTAATATATGACAAATGCATATAAGAAAAGCATGAAATTAACTAAAGGAAGCCGAGTTTGTAGAACATTAGTGCCTCGGTGAGTTTAAGAAATAAATTTGTACATACAAAATATGGGATATTACACATTGCCTTGAAGAAAAGATAAAAGAACCAAACAAGGAAAGGAGAACAAGGCTACAAAAAGGAGAAAATGAAGAAGGAGATGAGAAGAAAGAGAGCATGAGGAGATAGAGAAGGAACTAAGGAAAAGACAAAAAGACAAAAGAAAAAACAGAAGGCACAGGTGCGGAGAAAGGGTTCCACGTATCACACCATTCAAGCTGAATCACAAGTGTACATGAGGGAAACGAAGAAGACGATAATTCAAAATCAAGTGTACGATGCCAGAAATAATTGTTTCAAATATTTTTGAAGGGCGAGAGCCTAGAAATCGATTTATCGAGATGGGTCATTTCCGTTCCAACACTATGGTTCAGTAAAAAAATATAGTTCTATGGGTGGGAAAGGCCGTAAAAGTGGGGGATGATACTGGTTTGAATGTACTGTGGGATATGAGTATATTTTGTAATTTCTTGTAAAAAATAGAAATGAGAGGGGAGGGCAACGTATTTTTCGCCATCTGAAACACGAAAATTCTTAAATGTCTATTAACGAACCAGGATATTCATTTTCACTCAAAACTTGACATTCATAGGCAAAAATTGCAGAAAAAAGAAGAATTGTTAGACAAATGAATTCACTATAAGAATAATTTTCAAATGGAAGCAGCTTGTTATGCTCTTTTGAATTCTCTATTATAGTATATCGCTAAATGTTCGTGTATATTATATGGGCCTTTGCATATGCAGCGGAGTCTGGATAAAGTCTTGAATTGAATTGACTGAACAATTGAAATGCACATGAATCAGGATGGACAGGAAAAGATTATGATACGAGACCAGCTGGGTAATTCTGGGTCTGCAGAGACTAGAGATGGTTATACGCGACTGATCTGAGCAGTGAAGTGGCCGCGGGTTATACCCGATCTAATAATATGCGTTTTTCTGTACCCCCAGGCTGTATACCACAGGTAATAAATCTGCGTGAAAGCAGGTAAAATCAAATCTAGTAGTATAATAAAAGTTTACTGAAATCAGTCTGAAGAAAACAATTACATTACTTGTCCTTCTTTGGACGCTAGAAAATGAATCAAAACAACTATCAAAGTGATCAATTTCGATTCTTCAAGCACTGGCTATCATATCTGTTAAGAAAATAATCATGTTTGACAAAGTCTGTATAAAATGTATATGTAGTGTTATCTAATGTTGTAAAATATTTTTTTTTACAAAACATTAGACGTATGGCGGAAAAGAATGCCTGTCATAATCACCTCCAATTTCTTATAATCACAGAATCAACTGGAAAATGGTTTTCACGCTAACATGACCAAATATGTCGTAACATGGAGTGGGATGTGAAAAAACGTTATCAGTTTGAAAGAGTCTTTCAGATCTCATCCCCATTTACGAAGTTTAAATGTTCTCATTGATTGGTTTCATGTTTGACAAAAAGGTGTTTGAACGTATGTACCAAACACCCTGTAATTCCCATACTCCTACTCCAAGCCTAGTATCGTTTCCATAACTCCTTTTTTCATTATGCCTAACCCGCCGATTAAGTCCCAACTTGTCCTTAAGTCCTTTGTTAATGCATTCGCTTTACATGAGGTTTAGGTTCAGAAAAAACAAAATTTACATTATGTTCAGCGCCCGAAGGAAATCTGAAAAAGAAAGAAAGAGAGAGAGAAAGAGAGAGAAGGAAATTCAAAAAATATTTTACTCTTTATAGTATAGAAGATGATTCGTGACAAGGGCGTTTTGAGAAAAATATAATTTAAAAAAAATCTGTAATATACTTAATCATACGTCATCACTGAGTCAATCACAGTCACATTTAAGCCCGATGCTTCATTGAAACTACATGAATTACCGTTTCATTAGTACATTCTTCATGTTCTTGGAAATAGAATAATATATTTATAACTGCCTTTACCACCTAGTTAATTGCGTTACAATCATCCTCATCCTCATCATTATCATTATTATTATTATCATCATCATTATTACTATCATTATTACTTTTTATCATCATTATTATCATTGTTGTTATTATTATCATTATCATTATTAGTAGTATTAGTGTCCAAAGAAATATCTCAGACTTAAACGCTCGTGCACTTCATACACAAGGCATCAATATAGCTTACCACTGGGCCACTGAAGTACATGCAATACAAAATGAATTCGATTTTGAGCCTTCTAGTAAATTACGAAAGTTTGTCTGTATAAAAAAACCCCACTATTATTATCACGTATCATTTAAGAGAAGCTTATAACGCTGCGCAAACATGGCAAATGATCAACTGAAAGAAATCTGAACTTTTGCAAAATTCAGAGATAAAGGCCCTTTATGTTGATGTAAAAGAAGATCATAGCATGTGCTGAGTGATGTTGCATTTTCAAAATTAACTTGCAGTCATTTTCTTGTTTTAGTCATTTAATACATCTCGCAAACTGGGAAACATGAAATTTATTGTGCAGAGTTTTTTTCAATTGAATTAGGAGATAATTTTCATTGCCAATTTTTACCACTTTGAACTAAAGCGGAAATAATGACTACCTCTATGGCATGGCGCCTGTGCTAAAGGTTGTGTTTCATTCCATAATGAAAAACGACAAGGTTTTAATAAATGTGATTAAAGAAACGTCATAGTGAGGTTTCATTTTTAGCTGGTAACATGTTGAATTTATTGACAAATATTATAACGGAATGGGGACGAATGTGCTTAGAATCGAATAAAGGGAGAAGATAAGAAGAAAGTATATAAAGTACAGAGAGAACAGCAACCTATCATGATTATGTTATCAAAGGCCACAGACTTTTTCTTCTTGAGTATATCTATAACTAAATAATTCTTGTTTAGTACATATTGTTTATTTGATAAAGGAAAAACATGATTATTTTCTGAATCAACATGATCAATGAACAATTAAATTCCTTAGTGCGATCAGTTTTCTATCTTGAGGAAATAAAACTTCCCAGGTTTAATATATGATTTTATACTCTATCACAACAATCAACTCTAATCAAAGTGAATTGATGCTTCATTCCTCTTTACTGATGTAAAGTTTAGTCGTATTTAGAGCTGATATGAAAAAAAAAAGAGAAAGGGGCAAGGTTCCCATATCACAAGGAAGGAACCTTCTTTTTTATTAGCACGATATGAAATTATCTTGTTATAGTTTTGATTTAGCAGATTTCTTGATAAATGAAAGAGAAATACTAGTTATTGCGTTTAAACGTGCGGGCGCCACAGTGTATACTCCCATCTCTGTCTTGTGATTTTGTCACAGATCAAGTTCCTTCATCTTGATGTTCTAAACCAATATATAGTATGGACCTCACGAAGGAATGGTCTAATATTGTTCATGCTTTCTATGATTTCGGATAAAGAACTTTTTTTTTAAAAGTGTTTATTTTAAACAGACCATAAATAAACATGGTAAGAGAGCAATTTTAAAACACTTGTCGCCACTTACTATAGTCATCGATTGCGCTTCAGAAAAGTGTTCTGATATTCATCAACCAAATTCTCAGAAATTTGAAATACTGGTAATATTCAGCAGATTCCCTAGAGTGATTCTTGAGTTTAAAATGAATCGAATTTCCGCACTCGTAGAATAGTCAGCAGTCAAATTAATACCACTTTGATCTAATAAAAGTGTTTTGATATTCATCAAATTCGTTTTTGTTTTGTCTTTGTCATGTTTCATGTACAAACCATGTTTTGTAATTGTATTATACATATATGCTTTTGGTCAAATAAATACTACTACTACTACTACTACTACTACTACTACTACTACTACTACTACTACTACTACTACTATTACTACTACTACTACTACAACTAATCAAATAAATGCCATCAATCTGAATTACTGATAATAATTTGGTTTTACATTTTATTTTTAATGCGGGGAATCTCCTCACAAGTATGATAATCAGTAGTCGAAATAAACTTGAAACCCTTATTGCAGGAATATATAAATTCAACTATGGAACCCCGGAATAAGGATACTGTCTGATTGTTATGGGTGTCAAACTGGGGGGGGGGGGGGGGGGGGGGGAGGACAGGGAGACACGTCCCCCACCTCCCCTAAAAATATATCAAGGGTGGGGGACACAATGGGGTTTTTGTCCCATAAAAAATGGGAGGTATTCATATTCATATAATGGCTTGTCAGTGATTTTTTTCGGATGAAAAAAATTTCTGCCTGTCAACGATTTTTTTTTTGGGGGGGGGGGGGGGGGAAGACACCTGAAAAAGAAAATGCCGATGAACTCTTTTATTTTTCTTTGAGCTTTTTAAATTTTTGAGATAAAATGAGACCCGTAGGAAATTTCTTATGTGTCCCCCAAAAAAAATATATATATAAGAGGGATCGATGCCCTGCTGATTTTATTTTTTCCATCAAGCATTATGCATAGGAGATTACAATCTCATTCTTTTGGGAAAGGCCTATAATCATCTGCGTATAAATCTTAGTGTAGTTTCATTTTTTGTGGTAATACAAGCATATTCCAACATGTCCAATGCCGATGGCGTTCTATTATTGATGAAGGTATTGCGTATGCATAATTTATGTTATAGCCCATGCCTAAAAATGTCTGAAGCATAATGTCCCCCCCCCCAAAAAAAATAATAAAAATTATATAAGAGGGATCGATGCCCCTGCTGATTTTATTTTTTTCTATCAAGCATTATGCATACGAGATTACAATCTCATTTTTTTGGGAAATGCCATGGCCTATAGTCATCTGCGTATAAATCTTGGTGTAGTTTCATTTTTTGTGGCAATACAAGCAAATTCCAACATGTCCAGTGTCGATGGCTTTCTATAAATTGATGAAGGTATTGCGTATGCATAATTTATGTTATAGCCCATGCCTAAAAATGTCTGAAGCATATAAAAATGGAAAATTACAAACGAAATTTCATCCTGAAATAAGATAGGGTGTATGAAAACAGATAAAACAGATGTCATAATACAAAACAAAACAAAGTTAAAAAGCGAGTAAAAACTCTAAATGCCTTCATGAATTTCTTACAGTAACATGAACCATGAAGATTAAAAGAAAAATAGATACAAAGTCACGTATCATGAAGGCTTTCAATTGAGGTGAAAATAAACACGATTGGCTTTCTCAACTTACCTAACTGGAAAACGTCGGCATTAAAATTTAGGAGATCCTTTAGCCTTAACGTCGGAAAAATAGCAACTAAGACCCAGTCAGCGTCGTGATATACTAGTGTAAGATTTCAAATCGTATTCGATTTCACTTTATATACCGGACAGAGATCGATCATCATCGTATGAGTTCATAGTTAAAGAGAACATCTGCATTGTGAGAAACTCGCACCAGTTAACTGAGCCCGGCAGTCATCAAGACAAGCTTTGAATAGGTGAGATGCATTCGAGCACTTTTATCACGGCTTTCCGTCGTCGGTGTCTCGGGTCAAAGAGAAAAGGAGAGATTCTGATCAACAAATCAGAAATGTGCTGGTGTGCTCATGGTGGAGACCATGCGACATCTTAATTGACTTTCTACGAATTCTACCTTGTCCCGCGGTAAGCGAGCCTATATGAATGTGAAACGAAATGCGATATCTATTTCTGTCGTGGTGTATACCTTTTGGCAAATCGTCGGGAATCAGTCTCACTTTATACCTATGTCATGTCCCCAGAGTGCCCATACTGAAACTGGTCTTGTTACTGTTGTTTGCATATTTCCCCAACCTTTGATCTACGTGTTTTGCCGAGTTTAAAGCTTTTTAAGAAATTATGTAAATTGGAGAGAGTGATGGTGAGTGATTGGCTGCCTACTTTGACCACAGGGTATTTGCGCGATGGCTGACATGTGATATAGCTGTACTGTAATTATGATCAATTTGAGTGTCTAGGGTAAAAGGGGAACGGAATAAGGGGCATGAAGAGACAGGAGTAAAGAGTGAGATAGAGCAAAAAGTGTTTAAAGAGTGAAATAAAAATAATTAATCTGAGAGAGAGCGAGAGAGAGCGCGATCTAGTGGGAGAGAATGATATTCACTGGGGAAAGTTGACTTTCATGCATGTATACAGTATTCATATTAATTTTTTGATACATTTATTCATCAAAATAGTCTAAATCTGACTGCCTAAATTAGAGATTCCCCCCCCCCCTAAGTTCTTTTTTTTTTTTTTACATAGTTATTAGAAGGCAAGTGGTGGCAATGCTTAAAGGAACTATCTTTACATGTTACTGAAAAAGTTAGATAATACATAAAAAAGGTTGAAGAAATATGGTTTTGTGACAGAGGCGTCGATCCATTTTTCGGATTGGGGGGGGGGCAAGACGACCAAGCGGAGATGAATCCACGGCTACTATTTGTACACACACACACACCCTCACATATATACATATATGTATATATGTACAGTATATATATATATATATATATATATATATATATATATATATATTTATTTATATATATATATTTATTTATATATATGCATAGGCATACATAGGCCTGTATCAACGTGAAGCATTTTCAAATTGGGGAAATTAGGCAACTTGCTATGTGAACCATTCTGCTTTTTTTTTTTCAATTTTGCGAGCGAGCGAAGCGAGCGAGCAAAAATAACAAATTTCTTGTTATGAGAGAAGGGTTTAGTTATCATATAGGAATAAATGATACCTAATATGTATGTATATGGTTACCTCGCTGCCAAATATGAACTGTATTTTGTCACGTCGTTGGTCCATTGTTGCTGCCCCCAAACCACTCTGTTTATTAATATTACGAGCGAGCAAAGCGAGCGAGGAAGCACACACTGTTTTTCATGGTAGATGTAGTAAACCCTTCGGCAAATTACGCTGTGAGCCAATGAAACATCTACATTATCTATTCGGTCGGTCATCTCACCGAATTTGTTTGCTTTTCAAAACCATTAATATGAAGCGAGCGAGCGCAGCGAGCGAGGAAAAATATACCCTTTTCCATAATGATAGAAGTGTTATTTTGTCATAATAATGTGATAAAAATGTGATATGCACTATACAAGAACGGAATATTATTATCATCATTATCATCAGAATACACTATAAACCTGTCATGCCTGTATGATATCTAAATAATACATCCGATCACCTGTGTGCCGAATATGACACTGTTTTAGCTACCTCGCTTGCAGTCCGAATCCATTCTGTTTCTACCATAGCGAGCAAAGTCAACGACCGATCCCGGCAAAATTATATATGGATTCGTCCCAAAATCTTTGTCAACCACCTTGCTGCCCAATGATATTTTGGAATCTCGCTGCTATAATAAGCTACTTGCTGCCCGAAATCATCTTGTATCTAGCTTTTACCAGTGAGAGTAGCGAGCGAGTTAACGAAAAATAGGTTTTGTTTTGCGGGTTTTTTTTTTTTTTTTTATCCAGGCCGTTGTCTCCTGAAAGTTTATCTATTTTTAGGTCAACTGGCCGCTCGATTTCTAGGAGTGATATCTTGTTTGGTTATATTACTTCCTATGAGTAGAAGAATAGTATAACATTAGATAGAAACACAAGATTCAAACCGATTTCCTTTCATAAGAATAGTAATTATCATCGGCATTGGTTAAGATACTTAAATGCGAGCGAGCGAAGCGAGCGAGCGCTTACCAATCTTTCTTTTTTCTTGTTTTACGCTTTCATTTCACTTCCTTTCTTCCTTTTCCTTTCTTTTCTCTTTCTTTTTTCTTTTTCCTTTTTTCTTTTTTTTTTTGGTTGGGAAATTATTGGGGGGGCAAAATTATATCTTTGCCCCCCCCCGAAATTTTCTTTGGGGGGGCAACTGCCCCCCCTGCCCCCCCAGGATCGACGCCTCTGTTTTGTGAGAGTGATTGTTTTCCATTATCATATAGGTGAAAAAGAATTCCAGCTTATAAGGTCCACGTGTTATGAATAATCCTGAAAAATGTAGATTGAAAATTAGGGAAGTTTGAAGGAATTCCATACAATCTTTAATATTGTAAATGTAAAAATGTAAATAAGTCCCCATCAAATTTTTATTATGCATCTTGAATTCACATAGATTTAGGCCCTTCGATTGTTTAATAAACAATTTTTCTCAGTGTGTACGGTGTACACTGTGCTAAATACACCGAAAACCATTCACATGGGGGACTTCCAGGGACTTGCTGATGATTTTTTTTCCAAAAAATACTGCCAATTTTATAAATGTTTGATAGGAATGAGTTTTAAGGGACAAGGCGGCTATTTTACATCACTATGCTTTTGCATAAATCCATTGTGTTAATCTCTAAACATTTCTCTTATGGTATGGAAATTGATTACGAATTTTTGATTTATTCTGTTTTTCTTTAAACATAAATGAGCTTTTGATATGCATATTCTTTCTAGACGGTTGATGTATGCATAGAGAACAAGCGACATTGGCTTTCTTCAATAGGCCTGTTTAATAATGTATTCATAATTATGCACGTTTCTCTCCAGAACCCCATTTAAAAGGGTGGATAAGTGACTATATTTTTTTCAAAATGTTAGATCAACTCTTTGACCCTGCTGGATTCAACACTATAAAGGTTAGAATCCAGCATGGTACATGTATAGTGTTGAATCCAGCATGTTCAAAGTGTTATTCTATAACATTTTGAAAATGTAGTCGATCCTCCATCCTTTTAAAATAATGGTGATTCAACATTTTAGTTTTTAGAGTGTTGGTTATTCATTTCACCTGTTATGCGTAATGCCATATAATTCGTTGGAATCCTGTTTGGATACATTAGTTGTTGCTACATCGACAAGCCTCTGGCAAGCTTTTTAGACTGATGTCAAGGGAAACTTTTGTCCAACATCTATACATAAAATTAATAAACAGGTCTATTCCTTCTTGAATTCTCCACATTTTCCATTTCAAAAGATTAAGAACATGGTTGCAGTGTCTAATTAAATAATCGGAACATTTGTATTCATAGAATCTGAGAGTCTAATACTCTTATCCATGTTATCTCCGCATGAATAATATGTGGAATTGATTTCACAAGAGTTATTACACTTCAAGACATTATGTGATCTTTCCTACGCAACCGACCTACATTCCCACACAGATTAGAAATGATGGAGAATATAATGAAAACAGTTTATAAAGGTTACAATACTTTCACATCTAAATAAGATCAAGCAATCTCCAGACAGACATCGATTACTGCAATATATCTTTCTACTTTGTTTTGCAATACAAACATCATTGGCCCTTTTTGAAGGATTCAGGTGGTGGTGGAATGGTTTTAGCTCTAACTCTGCAAGAGCTAACTACTCAAGCCTAGATTGTATTAAAGCAGAGTCAAGACGATGCTGTGAATGGCGTCTTATAAATCTTCCATAACACTGGTAATGTACACTTTGTTGAGGCATTTGATAGTGATAGCTGTCAGGGAAATGTGTAGATAAAAATTATGAAATCCTCTTTCAGATTTAAGAAAACCGGGCTGGCTGGTTTGCTATACCTCTATAGCGCATTTCCACTGGCGTTCATATATTATCCGTGAGAATGAGGAGAGTATAATGTTACGTGTTTTTAAGCGTTTTGATTTTTGGATTTCTGCAAGAAACATCCAGATTTGGTACTTTGTTTAAAACTCTGTTTAAAACTTTGTTTAAAAACCCGTATTTGCTCGTTATAGTTAGAAATATATCAAGATGATCAGATCAATGTAGAGTTAACTTGTGAAAGAATGTGGCACGAATCTATTACCAGACGATGAGCCCTGTAAATGCGTGCGCCCTCAATCCTTTCCCCCTCTCTTTCGCTCGCTCTCCCTCCTCTCTCTCTCTCTTCAAGTTCCCCTTGTTCCCAATACAAATCTAAATAATGACACGAATGGTACAGGCAATTTTATTTTGCTGAACACAGCTGAAACTGGCTGTAGTACCAGATATTTATCTTAATATATCAAGAATTGTATTCTGGTGGTTACGGGCGAAAGAAAAACAAACGAACATTCCGATAAATTAACGAGATATGTTAAGTCAATATTTCGAAGCACTAAACTGTGGCAGAAGAAGAAGGGGAATGCCCATAATTACCTGGAAAAGGACGGTGATTAAATGATTGAAACTGTTTTGATTATTCCCGACTTCAATTTGAAAGACAGTTCACGGCCAGTGTTCACTTTGACATGTTTGAAGCACTTATTATTCCAAACCTCCATAAGATTAATATAATTATTCTCATTCCTCTTGCAAAACATGGCTTCGAAAGCTATAAGCTTTTAAAAATACATCAGATTTCCAAGTAACGCTGAATCTGGTGAATAAGTATTTCTTAAATGAGTAAAGAACGAGTTTAACTTTATACATGTATAAGAAGACACGATCAGATTATTAGGAATGAGCTTCACCTGCCGAAATGTGGTTAGATATCACGATACGGTTTGACGTTATTTCATCTACATTTTGTTCTCGCTGCATGTCTATGATTTTTGCCACGACTCATCTTTTGTCTTCTTTCATTCTTACTCATATAGCTGTAACCCTCCTTCATTCGCTTCTGTTTCTATCTCGTTGTATATATTTCACTCTTTTCTCCACTGTACTCACGGAAACTCTGGCAATTTTGTGTATTATGATTCAGAATGCACTACATGTTAACATGTTCATATTTCACTTATTTGATTCATCATTATTTTGTGACGTAAAATGCCCTTCTACTTTACGCTTACCCGCCCTTTATTGTATTTCTCTCCACTCTTTCTTTTTCTCTTTTTTTTTCATGGTAGCGTATATAATTATCATGTTCACGCGATTTATTTATTTATTTTTTTTTTATAGATATTTTCATTGTACCTGCATTTTATGTACATTCCAAATTCAGCCTTTGGGTTGACATGAGATTTATTGAATAAATATCTTTTTAAATTCAATTTCATTTTCAACGTATAAACATGCCATGAAACCTAACAAGACAAATAAAAAATGAAAGAAATCGCCTAATGAACAGAGACGACGTGAGCATAGGCCTATTATGCAGATCATGGCGCTCAGTGATACAAGATCCCAAATCTAAGATAAACTAGATGAATCTTCGACCACGCGTGGTCGAACTTTATGCCTCCGCCATTACCAAATCAGAAATAAATGGCACTTCATGTTGATTTATTTTCATTTATACAATGACATCTTTGACCTTGACCTTTGACCTTGTGACCCCCAAATCTAATGAGAGCATTGCCCTTTCCACATGCATAAATGAGCCAAGTTTGTTGAACCGTCAAATGGTTACTGAGTTATCACAAGAACGAACCATTTCTATGTACATAATGACCTCTATGACCTTTGACCTTGAGACCCCAAAATCTATTCAGATCATTGTCCCTCCCATATGCATACCTGTGCCAAGTTTGAAGTTGATCCATCAAATGGTTGTTGGTTATCGCGAGAAAGAACCATTTCTATGTACATAATGACCTCTATGACCTTTGACCTTTGACACCCCAAAATCTAATCAGATCATTGTCCCTCCCATATGCCTACATGTGCTAAGTTTGAGGTTGATCGGTCAAATGGTTGTTGAGTTATGGTGAAAACGAACCATTTCTATGTACATAATGACCTCTATGACCTTTGACCTTTGACCTTGTGACCCCCAAAATCTAATCAGATCATTGTCCCTTCCATGTGCATACATGAGCCAAGTTTGAAGCCAATCTGTCAAATGGTTCTTAAGTTATCGCGAGAACGAGCCATCTTTATGTGTATTATTACCTCTATGACCTTGACATTTGACCTTGAGACTCCAAAATCTAATCAGATCATTGTCCCTCCCATATGCATACACGAGCCAAGTTTGAAGTTGATCTGTCAAACGGTTTTAAGTTATCGCGAGAACGAAAACGGGACGGACGGACGGACGACCCGAAAACATAATGCCTCCGGCAACCACCTACGGTGGGTAGAGGCATAAAATTACATTGTTCATACTTTGAAACGTGACCTTTAACAATGGGGATAATCATTTCTCATGCATTATAGTAGGTCTATTACGCATGATCCTAGCTTATCTTGCTCATTCCCTCCTTACCCCAATATATTAATAACTTTTGAGTGCATTTTACAAGACGCCAAATATAGCCAATAACTGAATCTTTAGGAGAAATAGTAGGAGTACCCACGTTTGAATTCTCAAAGGGAGGGTTGAGAATAAAATGCATCATTACCCCTTCCCGAAGGATCCCCTTCTCAATTTCTGAAAATGTCACAGGGAAGCAGTCCCGAACAGTGAACCCATAGAGCGCATAGGAGTTCACCCTTTAAAGTTACGATAGAATATTCATGCCATGATCTCTGCCTAATTCCAGTCGTTTATCTCCACAATCAAAGAATTTGCCCCACCCCTCCCCCGCATCTGAAAAAAAAAATGCTTTGGATTTGGGCTATGTAAGATAAATTCCTTCCCCGAATTATGTATAATGCGTCACCATCATTCAATCATTCTTTTCACTCTCTTTTCGTCTCCTTGCTCTTGTCTCTCTGCACACAAGAAAACAATCTAATCTGTATTCTACATAAGAAAAAAGAAATATCTTCTGAGTGGATCTTAATTATGCTTGAAAAAGCACGAGATGACGCTGCATAGAAATCTGGTGACTGCCTTATTCATCTTTTTGCCAGTGCTCAGCTTCTGCTTAAAGATTTCTAAAATACACGTGACCGCCTGGTTCATTTTACGAAATTTAGTTACTTTTAGATGTTCACTGCTTTGCATTAAATTTTTAGGATTTATCGATTCATATAACAGATGTAACTTTCTCAAGATGTTGTTTTATGTGTAGGGGAAAGTCACTTATCCCTAAAGAGCTATGAATACAAATAGAGTTTTAAAATCAGTGAAATAATAAAACCCCCGTAATCTTACCAACGTAGGGGTTGTTAAATGAGAGCGAGGACCACGTGTCAGGGATGCGTGAATCAGCTTAGGGTAAAAAACACGAAAAGGAGTTCTATCTTTCATTTCCTTTAGTTCCGCACCATTCAATTCATTTACATGGTAATATTTTGTGTCCGGGCATTGCGACCATTTTTGATTTGGGCAACGGTAAATAGCAGTACTTATAACTGCAGTAATAAACCGGTGAATAATAACAGTGATGATGACAATGAAATGAATCTATGTGCAGAAGTAAAATAAAACAAAGCTAATGAAAAAAAAAAAAGATCACTGAAGTCTATCTTACACCTCTTCAAAAGAGAAAAGTAACAAAATTGCGTGGTTAACGTCTAAATCGTCTTCTAAGACGCTAAGGGGTTACTTTTTTCTTTGTGTGTGTGTGCGTGTGTGTGGGTGTGTGTGTCCAGGACGCAAAAGTCTATCTCTTATGAAATCATACAATTTCCAGTTTCATTTCATTTCATTTCATTTATTTTTCCATTTTCAACTCACTAAAGGCCCACCCACGACCATCGTCTTCAGAAACAATACCCTAAGCTTATCTATTTATAAAAATCTTTGAGCAAACATAAAATTATCATTGATCGAGAAATGTAGCAATACCAATTAATTTTTCACGATGCCTTTAGCATTTTGTATGGAAATAACCTAGACTGTTTTACGATGCACATAACTGAGACAGACAGTTAGATAAATCTGGAGGCTTATGTCGAAAGGGTGCGTGCGCGGAGCGGGGAGGGAACAGGGATGGCCGCACCCTTTCGAGAGAAGCCCCCCCCCCCCGGTTGTCTCGAAAGGGTGGGTTGCGTGTTTGGGAGTGAAATTAACGCACCCATTCGTGGAAACGGGGGGGGGGGGGGGGGGCTTGTCTCGAAAGGGTGTGTTGAGTAGTCTGATGTACCAGCCGTTTTTTTGTTAATGTAAGTAAAAAAAAAATAGTAGGAAAGGAGACAGGCAGTTGGCTATCATCTGATGGGGTCGTCTAAGGCAGGCGCGGATCCGGGGGGGGGGGGGGCGAGCGGGCCTTGCCCCCCGACCCAAAATTTTTGCTTTTCAGCCCATTTTTGACCATTCTGGAAGCATGACATGAGACTGTGCGAAATGCAAAATACAAAATTTGCGCTTCTTTGATTGATTTAGCGTTGAAGTCATAGGAAAGTTATTTGAAAATAAATGTTTATTAAAATATCTAAGTCAGAACTCGAAGATATCGCGCTTTATACCCCTACGTATTGAATTCGTCTTCGATCATGATGCAGCGAACATGTTCCCCATGGGGCCTATGGCATACCCTATGCTGCAAGATAACTTTGGGGATCAATATCACAAGAGATAGATCTAAACTTGAAATCAAATCACTTTCATTTTTAGGGGCATTACAGTTGAATATGACTTATTTGATCGCATACTGTATTATCTTATTCATATATATGGACCATCTGCATTAAATCGCGCATGATGAAAGCATAACAGCACAAGGAAATTGTTTTGTGTTTATTTAATGCTTCATTTTGATATTATTTTTTTTTATTATTTTATGTAAATTGAGAATGATCCTTAATGTTTGGATTGAAATCAGTAAATTTTTGAATTTGAATTTGAATTTGAAACTTCATGAAACTGATTATCAAGATATAGACAAATTCGGTTTCAGAACACTGTAGTTTATGTTAGCCATAACTGGGGGGGGGGGGGGAAGGGGGCTTCCAAAAAAAAAAGAAAAGAAAAGATGATTCAATGGGTTATGCAATGAGTCAGGTGCGTTGAGATGTTGGTGCTTTTGTAAGGCACGCTTGAAGCCCCCCCCCCCCCCCCCCCATTTTAACAACAGCTTAAAAATTCAGCACCCAAACAGAACAGGTCTAAATATGAATTCTTTGTAGACCACAACATTCACAGCATTTTGGACTTTCTTACGGAGAGTACAATATAAAATGTAATAGAATACGCATTTAAAGAAGAAAATATATGGGCAATGATTTTTACTAATTTTTAAAAGAAAATTTCGGAAATTAGAAAAAAGGAAGAGAAAAACCCACCACCTTCATCTATTCAGTCGATTCTGTATAAATTCATGAATAACTTTACAAAACCAGATTTCTAAATTCATAGTCAATAATCACTATTTATAAATAATCCGATATCTCCAAGCCGACTCTGAAAAGTTCAACTCGATTAATCATTGCGCGGGTGTCTAATCCCCGCCCTGCAGAAATCAACATTATAGCAATTCCCCGGTAAGTGTGATATGAATTATTCATGTGCATTGTCCGTTGTACGTTCATGTAACGTGACTGACTGATCTCAATCGAGCTCAAACTTTGAAACGGGTAAGCTCTACTTTAAATGGATTATCTTTGATAACTATCAAGGGATGACAGATAAATGCTATGACAAATAGAGACAATATAGTTAAAAAGTGCTTTCAAAACGAAAATAAGGATTACAAAGATCCCATTTTACATTTTTTTTTTTAGAAAGCAAGGAAACTGACGACTATATAGGAAAGATAAAATTGTCCGATTAGTAGGACACTCTATTAAATGACAAGAAAAAGCGTGACTGCAATTTATTATTGAGAAGGCGGGGGAGGAAAGAGGCGATGCTGTTGATTTCCTATCAGATTTCTGTTCATCATGTTAATGCAGCAAGAAGGATCATACCATTCTAAGCGTACGGCAAATCATTGCCAATTTAATTGCACTGTAATCCTTCCAAACAAAACCTCCATAATACATTGAAATATAATAATAATAATAATAATAATAATAATAATAATAATAATAATAATAATAATAATAATAATAATAATAATAATAATAATAATAATAATAATAATAATAATAATAACAATTATGATAATATTGGATATTCATATAGCGCACATATCCACCTAATAAGGTGCTCAAATAGTGCATGGGCAATAAAAAAGAAGAAAACAAAACAAAAAAAAAACACCCCCCAAAAAACAAAAAACAAAAAGGAGGAGCAATTCGACCCTGCGCGGTCGTAAAATCATGCCTCCGCCTCCCAAGACATTTTCAATTAATGCACATCTAAACAACAGTTACATACTAGTTACCATTACTTCTTCCATCTAGAAATATATTTCACTCATCTTTGACTAAAAATCTCTACCATATAGGTATAATGGAAAAACATTTTGCAAATAATTTCAAATACTTTTCTGACCCTATAACCTCTGACCTACATACCTCAAAATCTTATCAGATCATCTTCTATGGCAATGCATACTGGTACCAGTTCATACCTCAAATGGTTCTTGGAATATCGTGCTAATGAGGCTAACACCTGAAATTTCATATATTGAACTGTGACTTTGACCTTTGACCTACATACCCCCAAATCTAATCGCACAGTCTACCTATATGGTGATACACCTTTTGAAATTCATACTTTACACGATTCTTACATGTTAAAGGAGAATGAAACCCTGGAGAAAAATCAATGTTAATGTAAAGAGAGGACAGAGAGAAGCAGTTTAAAAAAAAAAAGAAGAAGTTCCATCAAAAACAGTTACGAAATGAGAGAGTTATGAAAGTTTGAAAAGTCTCAATTTACTTCTATGACGATCCTCAAATTGGCAATGTTGCTTCAAATGGCAGGTTTATAAGGAAACTCTCAAGGTCGCACGCCTGTAAATAGATCCGTTCATTTTCAGAGATTCCTCGAACCCGAACCAAAGATGACATCATAGTTGAAAAAACATTCATATAAAATCAATGATACATACTTGAACAATTTGTTTCATATGTGCATAGAGAGGGATAATTACTGGTTTAGATCAGTCCCATGAGAGAGCAGCACTAGGTCCCAGATGGATTAGTGTGGCAAAAAATCTTACAACCACTGGAGCTTTGACCAAGTTTTTGTTAGTCTGAGTTTCAGCCCCTCTACCGAGAAAAAAATGCTGAAAAACGGTGACACGACATATGCTCCGCCGACAACTGCTCCGAAAATTCCGACAAGTGCTCCGCGACGCGACAAAAGCTCCGCGACAGTTGCTCCGCCGACATTTGCTCCGCCGACATTTGCTCCGCCGACATTTGCTCCGCCGACATATGCTCCGCCGACATATGCTCCGCAGACATTTGCTCCGCAGACAATTGCTCCGCAGACAATTGCTCCGCAGACAATTGCTCCGAAACAACAACATTTGCTCCGCCTACACAATTATGCTTCGCCGACATTTGCTCCACCGAATTATGCTCGGCCAAATTATTTCAACAATAATGTGACAGCTGCCTCGCCGACAATTTCTCCGGCAATTTCTCTGCCGAATCAATTTCGAAGACACAACACTTGAACTGTGACAATTGCTCCATCGGTACTTTTAAATGAATTGGAGAGCATACTCTCTGACGTGGCCAAGAATTTTCAACAGGGCGCGAGGCGAGGGAGCGAAGCGACCGAGCGGGCGGAAGCTGTTGGAGAGGGTTAATCCCTCCTCCCACAGTAGGGAGATTTTAAAAAAAGAGATTTTAATGTTTTTATAGCATAATATTCCTGTCTTGTTGACTCTTGCCTTTGACCAATCTACATTGTTATTCAATTCAATTCAGTTCAATTTCGCTTTTATTGTAAAAGGAAATAATTGGTAAATGGCAAAAAGTCCGAAGACTCATATTATCATATTTACAAGATAAGACAATATTCATATTATATTAAGAGTTAAAAGGAAAATGAAATAATATACATGCAAGGAGCAATTACATGTGAAAAATTAATTATGAAGACTGAATTTTAAATGTACGGAAGATGCCCGTAAAAATAGTTGGAAAAAAAAAATTGTGAAGATTTGGGGCAAATAATAACCCAGGGGAAGTAAATGAAATTAATCCTTTGCCGTAATAACAAAATTTGCAAAATACAAATTGAACAACTTGCAATGAAGTTTATTCACCAGGAATACAAAGAATGTAGATGGGATGCGTCGCCATAAAAACTGTAAATGAATGTGACATAACAAGCTGAGAATCTGATTATTGCAAAATTCCATGAACCTCTGCGATTATCAAAAGAATACATAAAAAGCAGATTGATTCACTGTGTGGTTATGATCTGCATTCAGTTAAGAAATTACAATGTTTGAAAATAAGAGTCAGAATAATAATATAATAATGGTCTTTTACTCACATATCATCATCGCAGCCATGCAGCAGGCTGAATTACCAATGATTTTACAAAATATATACATAATAGTGCAAGTGACAAGAAGACAACATTGACCATGATTAAAAGAGACATTATAATATACAATAGTCAACACAATAATTAGGAACCTAAAAGATATGAAGTTTGTAGGCAGAAGATGGATGGAAAAGAGAAGTGTGAAGGGAAAAAGAAGAGAGGAAGAAAATGGTAAAGAAGATGATGAAAAGAGGAAGAAAAGGACAAGAACAAGAACAAAGGAAGGAGAAGAGGAAGAAGAGGAAAAAGAAGAAGAGGAAGAAGAAGAAGAAGGAGAAGAAGAAGAAGAAGAAAGAGAAGACGAAGGGAAAGAAGGAGGAGAAGGAGAAGGAGAAGAGCGCTTTTATGACAAAAATATCCAAATGATTGTAGAAAAAAATAATTGTCAATATAATCATTATCAATTGTCGCAGCAGAGTGCAGGGGATCATTAATTTATTGATGATGATTATTAATTCGGCGGAGCAAATGTCGTATTTTCGGACGATATGTCGGCGGAGCAATTGTCGGCGGAGCTAATGTCGGCGGAGCAAATGTCGTCATTACGGAGCATATGTCGGCGGAGCAATTGTCGCGTAGCACTTGTCGGAATTTTCGGAGCAGTTGTCGGCGGAGCAAATGTCGGCGGAGCATATGTCATGAAACCTGAAAAACACCCCTTCATATTTTCAGCAATTAAAGAATATTGTGTGAACTTTCAAAGACAAAACTTTGAATGGTGCCATTATAAACACTTATTTTTCATGAATTTCTCAAATTTCATTTTTAACACAGGAGCCTATGGAGAAATATTTACAGGCGTGCGACCTAAATATGTTTTGTACACAATATTTCACATTTTCTCCATTATCTCTGAAAGTGCAGCTTGTTTCCTTCTTAGCTCAAGATACATCATGGGAAAATGTATTTGACTCAACATATGTTGTGTTCACAAAGATACAAGCAGCATCAGTGGGCAGATATATTAAAAAACAAAAACAAAACAAAACGAGTTAGGAGAGCAGATCCGCTGGGAGTTCAACACAAAGTGAGATGGTCGGGGGTGGGGAAAAGGGAGAGAGAGATGGCAACAAATCAATATAACCCAGAACAAAGAAAACCACACAACACAAAGAAGAGAAAATAAGTTATATAATTATAGTCGGCTATAGGATGAAATCTATTTCAGCATTGATCGTATTTCCCTGTAACCACGCAGGGTTATCTCTAATTTTGAAAAGGATTACCTACAGAAAACTAACATGTATAATTCTGTGAATTTGCAGATACTAGATGTATTGTCCACATCGAGGGCTAATCAGACAGATGTGATGCTGCTACAACACCAAATGGTATAAGTGTGTATTAAAATGAAAGGCATCATAGATGAAAATTGTTGTAGTTGTTCATTCTATATGTTGTAGCATATACAGATATGAAGCAAAGAAACTCTATATCTAAGCTGCTTCTGTTCTTCCATTGATTAAAATATTTTCTAACATCTATTGGTAACAGGAAGGGGGGGGGGGCAGCAAAATGAACTATTTTTAAATTCCATGTTCCAAAGACCAAACAATTGCCATAATTTTCATTAACTCAAGGCCCAGTGATTTCTTGTGAAAAAAATATTTCTTACAACAGTCTTTAAGCAATTTCATGACAAATGGTACCAAAAAAGATTCTCTCTCATTCAATGGCAACATACAACCCCTCCCCATACAATCACCTCCCTTCACATGCTTGAGTATGTACTGTGTATTACCCTTGTATGCCACTTCACTGCTCAGATTCATTTTCTCTTTCTTCACCTTTTATTTCATTAATCTTGCTCTTGTCTGATAAATCATATTTTCGTCCACTTTGTATACATTTCAATCACCTTGGATTTAGCCACAAGCCAACATCTAATATGACAAATCTTTTGTTTTTATGGTCTGAATGGCTCCCTTTAAAATGATCATAAAAGATAATGAGATATCATAATTTCAACAATATTCATACTCAGAACAATCAGTACATAAATAACAAAATAGTTCAGACTCTAAGTTTGTATCAGACACAATTAATTGTATTGAACATACATGTAATACTGTATAAACTTACTTTTTTCAAAGAGTGAAAACAAAATATAAATTTTCAAATTTTCTATATATTGTGTTGTAAACCTCATCAATGCATTACAAAAACTGTCCATATTTTCAAAGGGTAGTTGAGCTTTATAAAATCTAAATTGATTTTTAACTTTAGCAAAATGTGAAGTATTCTTAGTGATCCATTCCAAGCATTTTTAAAGACTTATTAAAAAACCACTCCACATTTGTACATTGTATTAAATGTCTGTGCATCTCGAACTTTACTGTCTACTTTACTTGGTAGATTTTGAAACGACATGAACCTTCATCAGAATTATAATTCACAATGCAGTGTGTTGGGGGAGGGGGGGGGGGGGGCGCCAATGCCCTGTTTAAAACTATAACTTCTTAATAAATCTAAAATTAAATGACACATTCTTTTGTAAACAAGGTATGAGACTGGACTGCAGGAAAAAAAGGAATATACCCTTTAATTCCCTCTTGGAAAAAATCATTTTCATATTGTCATGTAGAGTGTATGAACTATGCAAATTTTGAAGCATTTTACCTCCAGATGGTCAACTCACATCTCAAATTTAGCAACTGGAATCAATAACCACAATGCATGGTTTTCACCAAATAAAGTTAAGTTTTCATCCAAACCCTTCTCTAAATATATTTCTTCACCTGAATAAAAGTTTTCTCAAATTATCGCTGACCTGACCTTTCTATCTTCAGGATAACAAGTTGTGTCAAAAGGCGGTCTCTGAAGAAGTTGCACTGAAAAAAAATGGACAGATAAACATCACTTGCCATAAGCAGCAAAAGGACAGTACTGGTAATTCTGTGCAAAATGGCAAGTTAATGCCTTCCTGGCTCTAAACATTCAACATGATAGCATACTGACAAGCATCATTAGCCTCATGCCATATTCATTAAATATAACTTAGTAATTGAGGGGCAACATCAACTAGATGAATCCTCGACCGAGCATGGTCGAAATTTATGCCTCCGCCATTGCCAGATCGGAAATATATAGCACATATTCATGTTGATTTATTTTCCTTTATACAATGACATCTTTGACCTTGACCTTTGACTTTGTGACCCCCAAATCTAATCAGATCATTGTCCCTCCCATATGCATACATGAGCCAAGTTTAAAGTTGATTCGTCAAATGGTTGTGTAGTTATCGAAAGAATGTACCATTTCTATGTACAAAATGACCTCTATGACCTTTGACCTTTGACCTTGAGACCCCAAAATCTAATCAGATCATTGTCCCTCCCATATGCATACATGAGGCAAGTCTAAAGTTAATCCGACAAATGGTTGTTGAGTTATCGCAAGAACGAACCATTTCTATGTACATAATGACCTTTATGACCTTTGACCTTAAAACTTAATCACATCAATGTCCCTCCCATATGCATACATAAGCCAAGTTTGGAGTTGATCCATCAAATGGTTGTGTAGTTATCGCGAGAACGAACCATTTCTATGTACATAATGACCTCTATGACCTTTGACCTTGAGACCCCAAAATCTAATCAGATCATTGTCCCTCCCATATGCATACATGAACCAAGTTTGAAGTTGATCTGTCAAATGGTTCTTAAGTTATCGCGAGAACGAAAACGGGGCGGACAAATGGACGACCCGAAAACATAATGCCCCTGGCACCACCTATGGTGGGCGGAGGATGAAAAACCAACAGGTTTATCAGATGTCTGTAAGGTGACGTTATCAATCTTTGAAAACTAAAAGAAGCTCATGAAATGTAAAGAAGGCTGGTAGAATCTGGTGAGAAACATAATACTGACCAGAGGCAAAATTAGATAGAGTGATGACACAGAACTTCCATTAAAATTTCTCCTATGAATAATTCAAAAAGTATTCCTTACAAAAATGAACATACCTTGAATATAATGGATTTTCAATCTGCTTTCTTCTTATCTGCACATGTGGACATGGTGACAACCCACTTCACCGAAGGCCCACGAGACCGAAGGCCCGCGAGGCCGAAAATAGCAAATTGTAATCTGTAATATCACACTGCTCTAAAACCAATTCCTGTGCCAGAAGGAAGTTTAAGAAGTATTAAAGAGCGGCGGGACCTCCGGAAACGAGGACTAAACATGCTAAAGGAGACATAATTATTTTATATACCGATAGCATATTATTTGTAATGACGGAAAATACAATACGAGAAAAGTCAGCCTCGCTGGCCTTCGGTCTCACGGGCCTTCGGTCAAGTGGGCGGACCCTGTAGACATACATACTTTTTTGGTGCTAAGTGAAAATGGGGGGGGGGGGGAGATGTAGCAAATAGACCCCTTATTTTCATAATAGAAATGGCAGAATTACTTATTCACTTTGTCAAAGCATACAGTAATTTGTAAAAATATGAATAAAATACATCAATATTAAGCCAAATCATGCACGTGTAGGAGAGAAAATGATAAGTGTCAGCTTTTTGTCACCAAAATCCTTCAAAGGAACATTTGGACACCTGTAGAAGATGCTACCAAACAGTTTATGTTATAAATAAAAAGAAAATGTTCTAGAAATATGTAGTAATAGACCCGATACAGTATACTATTTTAAGGTAAGTATTTTGGCCAACTATCAGAAAAATACACTTCCAAAACTTATTAGATCATCATCCAACAAACAATAACAGACCTATGGAATACCAATTGGCAATTGGGAGTACGTGGAAAGTGAAAGAATGGGTCCCCATTAACCCTTATATAAGTTATATCTTATACAACTACTCTTACACATGTAGTTGGGTTCTGATATTTTTCTAACCAAATACACATGCACTAACACATTTCTTTATCTGAAATCCTGTCAAAGCAAATGTTTATCCCTGGAACATTCAATGCAGTGAAACATAAACGCAATAACTTTACAGGTCAAACAAACAAACTTGTTTGATAGACCAACACAGTGTCTAACACTACAGGTTTCCATCAGTAAAATAATCAGCGCTTAAAATTCTTTTTGTATCTGTAGTGCAAGGGAAACAGATCTCACTTGTGCAGTTTGGTGTCACCTGTCAGCAAAGCAGTTTCTTAGTTAAATGGATCTAAACAAAGATTTCCACAAACATGAAATCCATGCGCATGTTTCAAATCATGTTACAATAATTCAAGGTTCCTTTGATTCCAGATTCCTATAATGTAATTCATGCCAGATTACAAAATTATACATCTTAATGCACTGCCTTCTGCACATTCTAATTTAATGTGAAATGTTAGTGCCCTGATTTAATCTCACATGTAGGTCATGACACTTATATTGTGGTCAATCATGAAGCAGAAAACATCTATTTCACAGTAACTATCCACTTGCTCTTGACATTGAAGCCTCTATCCATGAAATTACATCTTAGTCTTATTGAACAAAGCATTGCATATGTAGACACAAAACTCAATTTTTTCTTTAGATATCTTTAAGGATACTCTTGTTACTGGAAATATGTCTATTACATTAAGGCTCCTGCATCTCTTGAAAAAGGAAAAGGAATCATGTTCATATGGTGACCCTGAAGTACGCTCGACAACAGGTCATGTGCGACGTGAATTTCCACATCCCAGGTCATGAATTTTGCATTCTGGGTCCTGAAATTCGTGTTACGGGTCAGGAATTTCGCATCCCAGGTCATGAATTTCGCATCCTGGGTCCTGAACTTTGCGTCAAGGTCATGAATTTCGCATCCCAGGTCCTGAATTTCGCATCCTGGGTCCTGAACTTCGTGTCACGGGTCATGAATTTCACATCACGGGTCACGAATTTCGCGACTGGGACGCAAAGTTGGCCGTGAAATTCATGTCGCACATGACCTGTTGCCGAGCGTACTTCAGGGCCACCATATGTTCAAAAGCATAAGCCCTGTAAATATCTGTTGATGGTCACAAATTTTACGGGTCAGCTGGAATATCTCCCAGGTACTGTTGCCACTCTATTATACCTATTGATGTGAAGTCTGCTCATGTGGTCCTCGGGATGATAACAATGATGATGATGATGATGGTGATGATAATACTGTAAATGACAACATTACTGCATCAGGATGGTAGAGTTGAGGAGGTCGGTGACTTGCTGGCAAACTTCCTCTCACTGTTTGTGAAAACATAATGATAAGAACCAAAACGTTTCAATGTCTAGCATTTTAACAATCTAATAAATGCCTTCATTACAGATATTTCAGTTCATTCAGTTTTCTTTTTCTTTTTCTTTTTTTTTGGTTACCTTGCACACAACAATACTTTGCAAAATGATAATTTACCTTAAAATAGTGACTTGGTTATACTGTACATCATCGTAAAAACAGTTCTAGAATCTAAGCATTCTGATTGGTCCAGTGACACCAAGTGGGCATGCGTTTATCTTTCCTACAGACCCACTGTCATGAGGGTGCAAAATATTCCCATTAAAAAGTGATAACCCATGGCTATTATAAAGTGATGATGCAAGCCTATGCTACCTCTTCTGCATAGTGCATACAAAAAGAATGCATGATGAAATGTGCTTAGTTTTTATATGGCAAGGACATAGATGCACATATACCAAGAAGCTCTTAAGTTACTGTCAGGCTGCATTAAACTCCTTTGCTACTGGAACCCAGTGGCCCCTGTATCAAGTATATGGGAATCAGAGAATTCAGTATTCAAGAAATTATGTGTGATATCATCAAAGAAATAAACGGTGGCCTCCATGATTGTGCAATTTTTTAGATTTCAATCAGGTTCATAGCTCATATTCAGCTAAAAATAAAATAGAATAAAAAAAGAATCAAAGAAAAAAAAACAAAAAACCCTAAGGTTTTCCCGCCCAGTTTCATCACCTTTTTAATAATCTTTTAAAAATGAGTTATCAGTAATCATCCCATTTATTGTCATCCCAATTATTATTCTTTTACTGTTGGTTTTCCATCCCATTTTCATCAACTCTTCATTCAATTTCATCGATTTTAAATCAATTTTGTCCAGAGAAGCTTACTGCACGCATTCAAATCCTTTGTTCAGTTCAGTCAAATTGTCATTTATTTCAATTTTTTTCAGTCATATTTAAAAATTAAGCATTCAAATTTATCAGTTATTTATCAGTTATCTGATAAATTTGAATGCTTAATCTTAAAAATTAAGCATTCAAATTTATCAATCATTTATCAGTTATCTGATAAATTTGAATGCTTAATCTTTAAATATGACTGACAAAAAATGAAAATGAATGAAAATGACTGACCTGAACAAAGGATTTGAATGCATGCAGTAAGCTTCTCTGGACGAAACTGATTTCAGAATCGATGAAATTTAATGAAGAGTTGATGAAAATGGGATGGAAAACCTACAGTAAAAAACTTGATAACTAATTTATTCGAGTCAGCCTCCCCTACCCCTCCCCCCCCCACTAAAAAAAAAAAAAAAATGTTCCATAGCCCCTGTTAATTATAAGTATGATAATGTGGTACACAGTCATTAGCCTGAATCTAACTTGTAGCAGTCAATATAAGGATCACATAAGAAGAAAACCTAAAGAACTAAATTGCTAAATGGATATAAACACAAAACATAAAATAGAAACCCTTGTATATAGCTAAAGGTGAATGATTTAATACAAGGCAATTATTTCATTATCATTAACCATAAGATACAACGGTACATGTATGAGAGAAATTTGGAAAGGAAAATGACTCAAGCAAGCAGATTCGGAATAAAGCAACATGGTGGGGGGGGGGGGGGGGAGGGTAAAAAGGGTATAATATGATTCACTAGGGTTCGTATGCAATGTACTTTTTAAAAACAAAACCCGTAAGTTTGATTCTGTGCTTACTACTTATACGTCTATGACAACACGTATGGCATGATGGGCATTCAAAATATAAATTAGCTACATGATGAAATTTAAAAAAAAACAACAAAGTCTTACATGCAGGAAAATAAAAAGAAATTTTAGTAGAATTTTTTCCATTAAAAAAGTATTAAAATAGTATTACAGGTCAAATTTCCATTTCTTGAAGAGTGTGCATAATCTTCCTTTTAGTAATTTAGTATTTGTTCTGCTTGGTATCGGGGGGGGGGGGGGGCTGAGAATAGTGTAAACTCTGGAGGCTTAGAAAATTTTCATATTCTGATGGCCTTGCAACAATTTATAAATGAAAATCCTTGGTTGTGTGTATGTTCTGAAATATCTCATAAACATGTCAAGCTTGAGTGAGGATTTGAATATCTAATTGATTGATTTGAACTATTACTTTTAGGTAATTTCTTCCCATTACTGCTGGCATGCCTTGGATATGCAGAGAAAGAAAATCTGCATGCAGTCATGCAGACCAAGCAACATCAACCAATCAGTCAGTCAGTCAGTCAGTCAGTCCTTCAGTAGGTCAATTAATCAATCTATCAGTCAGAAAATGAATTTATCAATCATTTATCAGTTATCTGATAAATTTGAATGCTTAATCTTTAAATATGACTGACAAAAATTGAAAACGAATGAAAATGACTGACCTGAACAAAGGATTTGAATGCATGCAGTAAGCTTCTCTGGACGAAACTGATTTCAGAATCGATGAAATTTAATGAAGAGTTGATGAAAATGGGATGGAAAACCTACAGTAAAAAACTTGATAACTAATTTATTCGAGTCAGCCTCCCCTACCCCTCCCCCCCCCCCCACTAAAAAAAAAAAAAAAAATGTTCCATAGCCCCTGTTAATTATAAGTATGATAATGTGGTACACAGTCATTAGCCTGAATCTAACTTGTAGCAGTCAATATAAGGATCACATAAGAAGAAAACCTAAAGAACTAAACTGCTAAATGGATATAAACACAAAACATAAAATAGAAACCCTTGTATATAGCTAAAGGTGAATGATTTAATACAAGGCAATTATTTCATTATCATTAACCATAAGATACAACGGTACATGTATGAGAGAAATTTGGAAAGGAAAATGACTCAAGCAAGCAGATTCAGAATAAAGCAACATGGTGGGGGGGGGGGGGGAGGAGGGTAAAAAGGGTATAATATGATTCACTAGGGTTCGTATGCAATGTACTTTTTAAAAACAAAACCCGTAAGTTTGATTCTGTGCTTACTACTTATACGTCTATGACAACACGTATGGCATGATGGGCATTCAAAAAATAAATTAGCTACATGATGAAATTTAAAAAAAAACAACAAAGTCTTACATGCAGGAAAATAAAAAGAAATTTTAGTAGAATTTTTTCCATTAAAAAGTATTAAAATAGTATTACAGGTCAAATTTCCATTTCTTGAAGAGTGTGCATAATCTTCCTTTTAGTAATTTAGTATTTGTTCTGCTTGGTATCGGGGGGGGGGGGGGGGGGGGTGGGGGGGGGGTGAGAATAGTGTAAACTCTGGAGGCTTAGAAAATTTTCATATTCTGATGGCCTTGCAACAATTTATAAATGAAAATCCTTGGTTGTGTGTATGTTCTGAAATATCTCATAAACATGTCAAGCTTGAGTGAGGATTTGAATATCTAATTGATTGATTTGAACTATTACTTTTAGGTAATTTCTTCCCATTACTGCTGGCATGCCTTGGATATGCAGAGAAAGAAAATCTGCATGCAGTCATGCAGACCAAGCAACATCAACCAATCAGTCAGTCAGTCAGTCAGTCAGTCCTTCAGTAGGTCAATTAATCAATCTATCAGTCAGAAAATGAAACCAACTAATCATATACTTATTCCATCCCAAAGACAAGTGAGCTGACACAATTGAACAAGTACAATCTGCTATGCAGATGTGTAAGTTTTTATGATCATTCCTGTTTACTTCAATGATAAATACAACATAACAAAAAATATGTCTTTCTTCCACTTGCCAAATAAAACCAGGCAAAAAATAATGACAAAATATTGAGTCTCTTTCCTCAAAGAAATTTTCAAATTTTAGTCAGATTCATGAAACTTATACATTTGCATAGCAGATTGCAGTTTTTCAATTGTGTCAACTCACTTTTCTTTTAGAATGAATGAGTGTATGATTGGTTAGCTGCTTTTCTGATAGATGGAATGATTGACTGACCTATTCATGAATGATTGATTGATTGATTGAGTGCCTGATCTTTCTGCAATTACTATGCATGCTGATGTTATATGTAAGACATCCAAATTATGCCAGCTGAAATTTCAAAACTTACCAAAAATTAACATTACAAAACAATAAAGTATGCAATTGCTCACTCAAGAATGGCATGTTAATGAGATGTTTCATAACACAAACACAAAAATGGATATCAATTTATAAATCACCAGAAAGCTCCCAGAATATCAAAATTCTTGAGCTTCCACAGTTAACACTACTGTCAGCTTCGCTGATTCCAACTGGCACTTATTTTTGTCAAGCCCAATTTCTGCGCCCATTCACAAAAGTTACTTTTGCTCACTCAGGCATAAAATCTTTTTGTGATCTTTCAGTGGGATTTGAAAGAAGAGTCTTTGGGCTATCCACCAGTACAAAAATTTCCTGATTTTTTTTTTTTTTTTTTTTTTTTTTTTTTGGGGGGGGGGAATATTTAGTTGAGAAGACTTTTTCCAACAGTAAACTTGGGGGGGGGGGGGGGGGGGGGGGGGCATACTGTAGTACTAACAAGACACTTGTCCAGATTTTTACATCTATTTTGAGTCTCAGAGATATAATGTAACTCAAGTTTGAATTTACATTTATCCCAGAATGAGATGCACCTAGGCACTGAAGCTGAGTATCAACATGTCAAACTGCAAAGCCAAACAAAAAATACAGTCTTATGGTAAATGAAAGATATAAAATAAAAATGAACTGCAAGATTATGACAAAAGTCTTCAAAAGACCAATCCATTTTATCTCCGAAATGAAATACTTTACACATAAATTGCTTTCAGAATATCACTGAAAGTGTTTTAACTACAGGGAAAGATTTACACTAATACTTAAATATAGAGTTCATAAAATCCTGTATCAGATGATCTGATGCCATTAATATTCATAAAATCAAATGACTTACAGCACCCTCAGGTACATGATATTCAGTCAATGGTCTTTGCATGTAATTGTGTTTGCAATTCTCCCTATCACATAACTATACAACAATGCTACACGAGGTGCCCTGATGCTGTGTGAATTTTGGCTCACTAAAGTTGGGACACTCCCAATTCTGGTTTCTGCTTTTTTAGCTTCACTGGGCTAACCAAACATTCTCATCCGAGCAAAATTTGACCCCTTGATGCTGTAACACTCTTGAAACATCTAAAAAAAACCACATTGAGCTAAAAAAGATTAAAGTTTGTTAAAATACCAATCATATGAACAGAGCATGCGCCTATATGGATTCAAAACAAAATTGCTGCACATGTGCCACACACAGATATATTGCATAAAATGTTTGCAATAAAGATGGAAGGTGTAGTCAAGTCTCTGAATGATTGGGGAATGAAGAGCCTGTGGGCATGTTTGAAGGTGAGACACTCTTTTAATATCTGCGTTTGTTGTCCAGCTTAATTTTAGCAAGAAGTAAATCTACTGTATGATCTTGCTTCCTAATTAAAACGATAACGATTTGGGAAGTTCGACCTGCTCAATCTGGTTTAGTCAGACCTATCGGTACATCTACCGACTAAGCTGGGAGCATGCAGGCAACACTGGCAGTATATGGCAGTGTGTTCAAGTTTGCAGATGTCTATATTTCATGGACAGAGTATTATTTTTTTTAAAAAACGAAGAAAAGTTTTTTTTTTTTTTAAATATAGAATCACAAGTGCAGGCGTAGTCAGTAGATCTACTGGTGGGCCTGGCTTAGCCAGGTCTAGTCCAAAGGTAGGCACTTTATGGTAGTGCTGTTGTCGAGAAAAAAAATTCTCTGTCGACATGTTGTATTAAATTCTAGCCAGCAATGACAGATTGTCGGCAGAGTGATGGTCGGTAATATTTTGAGGAATTTGAGTTGTACAGTCAATCTAAAAATATTGTGTGGCTATTGAAACCGCAGGGAATGTGCCCGTGCAGTCACTGCGGTGTGTATTTCACCAAAAGGCAGTAACCATACGATAGACTGTACTCAAAAACTGCTCTAAAAATACAAATTAAAAAAAATTATACCTGGCTTCTACTTCGGCACAAACAAGGAAGATAATTCCTCACTCAGCAGGCCCACATTATTCCATAATCCATATTGTTATTTCCATCTGAACTAAAAATGTTTCCTTGTGGAACTAAAAATGTTTCTTTGTGAAAGTGAAAGTACAGTGCAGTCTAAATTTCATTGTGTTTGTGCTCACTGCGCACGTGCCGCTATCATGTGATCAATAATTCATGATTGATGAGTTTTACTTTTCCATTCTTATCGGATCTCGACTGATTTTTGGACAGCTAGAGCCAGCCACTACCAGTGGTAAGTTGCTGCTGGAGCAGCTGGAATCCCCACATTAGTGACTTTCTTTTATGACTTCATCTTCACTTATTTTTTATATTACAGATTTACATGTAACTTTCAGCTAATGTAGTTTGACTGATGGACTTTTTCTAATGATTCTCTCCCTTTTTGCAACCCCGAGTCCCACGTATTCATCTTGATTTAACTACTTTGATTACATGTATGTGGACATTAAAGAATCACTGTCGACATGTCTTTTTCCGTCAGAAAACAGTGTCAACAAACATGTCGACAGGAGGCACTACTTTATGGGTTCCAGTAAGCTAATATGAATATTCATGAGGTTCATACAAATCCACGCGCCGGCCTCACTTACCTACCGTACATACCTATACTCTGCGTGTGATGGACAATAAAATGGGCTCCAAAGCACTATATCGAGCTCCAACCCTCTATTTTGCTATAAAAACCAATCATACAGATTATGATGAAAGAAAAAGAAAGAGACAGTATGTTTGAATTAACAATTCTGGCAGTGTTTGGAAGTAAGTGGAGTTCTGAGAAAAAGAAATTACTCACATGTTGTCCTGTTTAACACATTTATTATTAACAATCAGCTTTAATGGTCTCCAAAACACTATATCGGGCTCCAACCATCTATTTTGATATAAAACAATCATAATGATGTCTGATGATGAAAGAAAGAAAGAGATGGTGTATTTGAATTAACATTTCAAGCAGCATTTAGAAGTAAGTTGAGTTCTGAAAACAAGAAATTATTTGCAATCATTAGTCTTAAAGGACATATGGAATGCAAATACAACTTGATTCCTATTCATATATATTGCCGCATGCATCTCCTATTTTGTCATTAAAATGGGTAAATAATCATGTTTCACACATTTTAAAATATTTAAAAAATAATTTTCTAAAACCAGCTATGCTCTACACCCGAAAAGCCTCCAGATCACATTCACTAGATGACATCATCTGTCAATCATCACTGAGCTGGCTATATTCTACTGTAGACAGTGGTATGTAACTTTGTTAAAGCTGACCACCTGTTTATATTATCACAACATTACCAACATTATAAGGTGCTATGTTAGATATACACTAGCATCGCCAGGATGGAGCCCGATATAGTGTTTTGGAGCCATTAAAGCTGTGTGTTAATCATAAATGTGTTAAACAGGACAATTGCAAGTAATTTCTCAGAACTCAATTTACTTCTAAACACTGCCTGGAATGTTAATTCAAACACAGTGTCTCCTTCTTTTTCTTTCATCATCATCATTAAGAGTGTTGTATATCAAAATAGATGGTTGGAGCCCATTAAAGTTGAGCTTCAATCATAAATGTGTCAAACAGGACGACATGCGAGTAATTTCTTTCTCTCAGAACTCAATTTACTTCTAAACACTGCCTGAAATGTTAATTCGAACACAGTGTCTCTTTTTTTTTCTTTCATCATCATCATTAAGAGTGTTTTATATCATAATAGATGGTTGGAGCCCATTAAAGCTGAGTGTTAATCATAAATGTGTCAAACAAGACGACATGCGAGTAATTTCTTTCTCTCAGAACTCAGTTTACTTCTTAACACTGCCTGAATTGTTAATTCGAACACACTGTCTCTTTCTTTTTCTTTCATCATAATCTTTATGATTGCTTTTATAGCAAAATCACACGCAGAGTATACGTATGTATGGTACATACCCGGTGTTGTCACTCTGTATTGACTTTGTGTACCCACGATCATTCGAAATTTCGCGTAAAAAGGGGTCTTTTTTTTAGCATGTTAAAAAAAGGGGTTGTTTTCATGAGCTTGTACTTGAAATTGAAAAAAGGGTGTTTTTGAGCTTGTTGGCCTCTACTCAAAATTGAAAAAAAAAGGGTGGTTTTTTTTTTTCTGGTCCTTGTTTGCAAAAAATGTACTTGGAATACGAAAAATAGGGGTGTTTTTTAAAGGCAAATTTGTACCCGTTCTGTGCCAAATAGGGGGTAAAAATGGCTGAAAATGTACATGAAACACTGCAAAATAGAGGTCAAATTCTGGGTTGCTGAACGATCATGGTTACACCTTTTAATATAGAGTGACATCACCAGGGGTACATAAGTGAGGGTGGCACGCGCGAGTTGTATGAAGCTCGTGAATATTCATATTAGCTTACTGGAGCCCATAAAGTGCCTGCCTAGTCCAAATAGAGCAGGTTAAACTTCCCAAATTGCTTTGATTAAGCAAGATCACAATGTAGATCTATTTCTACTTAAGATTAAGCAAGACAACAAAGAGAGATATGAAAGAGTTTCTCACCAACTAAAACTAACCAACAAATGGTTGAACATTTAACCAACAACTTGTTACCAGTTTAACCAACGTTGAGCAAGTTTGTTAACCAACAAATGATTAAAACTACTTAATAATCAACCACAGGTTAAAGTTCATCAGCAGGTTGTTAATTAAATTTTTAAGCTACAGATGTGTGGTTCACCTGGTAATCCTCACTTGATTAAGATTTTGACCAAATAAATCAAAAAATTTTGATCTACATTCTAATAGTGTAAATGAAATTTGATTGCATGTCAATCCCTCAAATGATTTCTCTTGTGCACTCTGAAAGGATACACAATCTAGAAGGTATGGATCAATACATAATCTCTGGTCAGCAATTAAATTGCAATAAAGTTTACAGAAAATCATCTACATATTTTAGAATTGTTTGGCAGGGGTACAATAAAGCAAGCAAAAAAACAAAAACAAAATAAAACCAAAAATGTTTGCAAGCTTAGATTTAAAAGCTGACCATATTCCCTAGATGTAAACAATTAAAGCGGTCTTATTTTTTTGCATTCACATACCTTGGGTTGTACAAAAGAAGGAAAATCACAGTGTGTGTACTTTACAGGTCAAATCAAATTTGTATTCGCAGAGAGAGTGAGTTTATGCTAATATGATGAACACATTGTTCAGAGCTTAATACGACAAAACATGATGAGCCATGTTTCTGTAGTCATACCCTGACAACCAAACTGAATTCTCAAATTCCTACAGACTACTACCCCTTTCGCAGTGGGCTGTTCCCCGTTGAAGTTAAGCGGGGAACTTCAACGGGTAAAGGGGAAGAGCCCACTGCGAAAGGCGCAGGCATAGAACTTCCCCGTTGAACTTAAGCAGGTAACTTCTCCACCTCGCGAGGTGGAGAATTTAAGCGGGGAAACGTTTTACCCGCTTAAACTGGCCAGTGCGAAAGGTACACTGGAGTATTTCACCGCTTAATGACGTCAGAGGTAAAATCTCATTTCCCCCTGAACCGAGATTCCGCGCGCTGATCAGCTGAACTCACTGCATGTGCATGGCAGGCTAGCTAGCTGCTATATGCTGCTGATATAATGGCTGATATGATCGCCGATCCATTGTCCGACCCCTGTATGATAGAGTTTCTTTTTACTAAGGATATTTATTATTAATAGCGTCTTTTGCATGATGAAAATGCACTGAAAATATTACAAATATTTTAGAATGAAAGAATTAAAGAGAGCAACCTCCTCCTCCTTCTTAATTTCGATTGATATGATCACTCTAATGTCAGTAGCTTGATGAATAACATCATGCGTTTGTGGACTGCAAACTCAAAATCAATGGCAAGAATAAACACACAATTTTGATATCCATGTCCAAGACGTATTGTTGCCCGACATCGTCGAAAGTTCTGAAGTAGGCCCACGATTGACACTCCGTGTGCTTTAAACTCTTTGCTATTATACAGCGAGCTAGCTATCCTTTGCTTCCGGGTACAAGTTTGCTTGCAAAACCCCGCCTGGCCTACAATCGGAAAATTAAAAAATGTGTGCCTTAATGACCCCGGCCTGCAGTACTTCCGGCCAAGCTCAATTGCCAATCTTGCTTTCACCGAGGAAGAGAAACCAGTGCGAAAGGCGACATTTCTCTCTTCCCCAGTGAAGTGAGGAATGCATGCTCGTAAAGTTAAGCGGGGAACTTCAACGAGTAAAAGGGAAGAGCGCAGTGCGAAAGGGGTATTAGGGTATTCTGAGATCGAAGGCTAATTACTTGTTTAGGGTCCATCTTGACAGTCCATGAACGAGCATGGTGTCCACCTTGTAATGGCTCGTAAAGTTAAGCGGGGAACTTCAACGGGTAAAAGGGAAGAGCGCAGTGCGAAAGGGGTATTAGGGTATTCTGAGATCGAAGGCTAATTACTTGTTTAGGGTCCATCTTGACAGTCCATGAACGAGCATGGTGTCCACCTTGTAATGGCAGTGGCCCCCCCCCCCCCCCCCCCCCCCGGATAATGGGTTAAGTTTACTTTCAACACTACAATTTTTTTTTTTTTTGATCACAGACTGTCACAAAATTTGTATCATTCAAGTATGAATCTGGTATACAGTTGTGTAATGGTATTAAGTTCTTGGTTGCAATCTATAAGCAGGGGTAAAAATTGGAGTGAAAAAAAATAATTAAAATAAGGGGACGAAGACTGAAATCTGTAAAAGCAAGAACTAGTCAACGCATGAATTCATTCATTCCATTTTCTATAAGAGTGGTTAATGAAACCCAGTAGAGAGAAAAGTACAGGCAGAAAGAAACGAAGACAAGATCCGTAGAGAATGTGAAAACTTTGCAAAATATCTCTTATAGACATGTGACATGAAAATTATTATCATTTAGTACATTCACTTCTACACTGTTTCACTGCCTTACTATTATTACTTCTATACTGTATACTGAAGAAGAAGAAGAAGAAGAAGAAGAAGAAGGAAGAGGAAGGAGAAGAAGAAGAAGAAGAAGAAGAAAGAAGAAGAAGAAGAAGAAGAAGAAACTGAAAGAAGAAAGAGAAGACAAAGAAGAAGCAGAAGAAGAAAGAAAGATGTATATCGTTGTATCATTATGATCATACTGGGTGCATATACTACAAACAAGGCCGTGAGTTTAGAAAATTGAACAAAATTCAGACAAACATGAAGTACAATGTATGTATGAGATCATCGTGAAAAGAATACAATTTACATGCATTTGAAGTACTTAGAATTCTCAATTATGTTGTACTTGTGAAATTGTTGTGAAGCAAGTTTGTCAATGTAAATATAAGCAATTATATTCACCATACAAAGAATTTTGCTGTAGGATTGGTCAAAAGTGAATCACTTCATTAAGTGTAGTTTCGCCATCAATCACCACCAGATAAGAAAAGTGTGTAAACTTGCAGTGTTGGCAGTTTTTGTGTTTTTGCTGATCAATTTTTTATCAATATTTTTCATAGTACATGCAAAAAAAAGTGTGTGACCCCTGTGATGATTTTTGCCATCAAATTTTGCCATCATAAAATTCTTTGCTTCTTTTGTGACATCACACTTAGCTTACTACTTGTTGAGCAGCTGAGGCCAAGCAAGTCGGGCGTGTACTGTGCACTGTCACAAAATACGCGCTAAAACAAGAGTGCCCAAATGTAGTAAACTTCTTTCCCAAAACTTTATATATTCAAGTTTTTTTTAAACTAAATCCTTTCTCACAGAAAAAAAAATATTATTTTGTTTATTTACAGATAAATGGTTTCAGATGTGGAATGTAAAGCAAACAATCACCTTCTGGTTTCAGGCAATGATACTATCACATTTCGGCGATCTTGGTGTACACGCTATCTTTCCGAAGAATAAGAAAATTCTAACTTTCTGTAAGAATTTTCTTTTCTCACAGAAAAGAAAGTATTATTTTGTTTATTTACAGATAAATGGTTTCAGATGTGGAATGCAAAGTAAATAATCACCTTCTGGTTTCAGGCAATGAGACAAACCATCACATTTCGGCGATCTAGATGTACACGCTATCTTTCCTCACCTTCGCTTCGGAAAGATAGCTATATCCAGATTGCCTCGGAGAAGATAGTTTGACCATCACCATCACTGACAGTGATTATTTGCTTATTATCCTTTATGGACATAATAAATGAAATGAAATGAAATGAAGTTAAACATACTGTCCCCATGAGCATTTTATTATCGAAAAACTAGTTTGTCTTTCCATGCAGTGGCATAAATTGAATACAGTGTAGCTTAGTATAGTTCCTACTAACAACAGTTTCATATTCATGGTGGATTTAGAATAAAATCTTCTTGTCAGGCTGTGGAAGCAAAATGCCAGTCCAGTGGAATTATTAAGTGGGTCACAGCCTTATCCTGCTTAAGCACACTTTATCATTGAGGGGCCTTCAACAGGTGGAAAATAATACAAAACAAAGTAAGATAATACCACTTCATAGATAGACACAAAATAAAACTGAATTTCATTTGCAAAAAGCATGTCACTCATCCGGCATGAAGCTAAACTTCTGCTAAAACAATCCACGCAATTTTCAATTTTCAATTTTTAACGAATTGACACTGAAATGAACAAGAATTTTTATTCTTCTCTGGAGACAAATTAGGAGATCTGTCGACAATTCTTATCAGATTGACATTTTGACATGGATTTTTTTTTTCTCATACACCTAGAGCTATAAGCAAAAAAATAACTGATTTTTTATTTTTGTCCAACCTTTTCCTATAGAAAACACACGTCTGGTAATAAAATACCCTTTTCAGGTCACCAAAATGCTGCATGTGTGATGTGGAAAGGGGTGTGATGAAAAGGTTACATTGTATTGAAGATTAGACCTAAATCTAGATCTAGGCCCTAATTGTCTTTGCAAAATTTTGACATCTTTATTTTTCTGTAGGATTTTGAATATTCATGGTCCACGTTTGATGAATATTCAGTGAAGATTTTATTTGATATATATAAATTTATGAAAAGTGGTTAGTAATAGGATCCACTTCCATACAACCAATTATAGATCCAGATCTAGACCATGCAGGCATTAGTGACATTTATGCCATAGCATAAAGTTAGAGTTATAGTACAACCTCCTGAGCATGCGCCATGCCCTTGGCAGCATAGATCTATCAGAATTGGCATTATCGCTATTAAGATAGGAACCACCATTCACTCTGTACAGCAATGTTCCATTCAGTCACATGCACTGGTTTCCTCATTCCCCTCCATTCACTTTGTACACAAGAGCGCACATGGAAAAGAACAAGTGGTTTCCTAAAGTGCTAAACCATGATATAGCCCTTTTATTTTCACTCTGACTCTGATATATACATTTACATGTACATGTAGTTTGTTACTTGAATTCTACTGTTGGCCTACATGTATGGTGATATTGAACGCCGTACCCACAGCATGATGAAAGCGATACGATGACGTCATAACTAATATAAGCACTTGCATTATCAAAAATCTTGATAGACTGTGCGTAAAGACTCATGTCACATGTGTGCAAAAGCGTGACCATTCGTGATTTACCGTCAGGCTAATCAATGAAGTGCTGACCCCAACCCTTCGGAGATTAGAGGAGGTGTTTCTATGAAAGTACTAAAAACGCAAAGACATGAAGACATGACCAAGCTGTCAACATGCATGCATTCAGCAAAAACGTCAAGGAAAATTCACCTCTGTGTCAATGCACACAGCAATCACATTTCTTTTAGCGAAATTTCAATATGGTTATTTCCATCTTTATTCCATGCTCACTCAAGTGTGTAGTATTGAATTCCATTTCAGAAAGTCAGTGACACTTCTTAAAACATGTTTCTCAAGAATTGGATTTAAAATTCACCTTTATAAGGGGTCCAAAAACTGGTTGTGTTTTTCTTGGTCGTGTACTCAGTCAACCATGAAATAACGCATATAAGTCACACAATATGTATGGGAGCAACCATAAATGATAACACATACCCTAAAGTGAGAGGAATCCAGAGTTTGTTTAAATATCAGTAAATTAAAGTTATACTATGAACCTTGCAAACTTTCAAAAGTGCATATTTTGTGTTCTGACTATGCTCACTGAAGCATGACATGACAACTCTCCATAACTTTTACACAATAGTGGGGTTGGTTAGGGATATTTTCGTGACAGAGCGGACAAAAACACCAAATTTGGCATGAACACTCCTTATGGCCTACTAATCAATATTAGCCTAGGAGCCCTCGCCAATTTTTTGATTTACTCCTATAAAATGCAAAAATCCAAATGGCCGCCATCAAACATAAAGAAGACATAAATTTCAGGTTGAATTATCACAAATCATTAACCAAAATTGCTTGTAAAATTAATCTATAGCATCTAAACACAATCCATTTTATATCAAAATTAAAAAGCTGGATTACATATATGATAACAATTTTTAAAAAAATAAATTGTTAAAGGGCGCCTTCACTTTGATCTGAAAAGTTTACTTGAATGGAAATCACTGATTTTTAGCAGGGGCAAATATGAAGAAAATATAGCATATTTGAGAGTAACACATTCTACCTATTCCTGGGTGTTTTATACACAATAATTTGATTGTTCAGTTTGTTTTGAAACTTAGATCTGATGCTTGTAATTGTGAATTCCCTTTTTTTCTGATAAATAAAATTATTATCACTTTCCTCAACAGAAGAAAAGACAAGGCTTGATAAGCATAGATGCCAAAGGATAGGAGTTTAATACATGATTTGTAAGATATTCCATGAAATATTTCCTACAGGCATTATGTAATTTACTTAGACTTGATGCTGTTTTTATGATATATGAAAGTGAATACTTTTCAGAATAAATGATCACTGGTTTATTTGATTGACGGATTACACACTCACATGCACTGCAATTGTATCTGGAATATGAGATCGATACTCATGACAACTGATGAGTTTTGTGATTTCAAGCAAAATCTGAAATAAGGAGTAATAAGCTCTAAACCAATAAAGAACACTTCTCAATTGAGAGACATATTATCAGGTATAGCAAAAACTGAAGAGGATACACTCTGCAATATACACGATGTATGCGATTTGTGTTACATTTTTAATACCCAATGTAATCGAATCATCAACAAAATATAGTAAGGATAAAAGAGGATTTATGATTCTTGATCCTTTGGTCTTTCCGAAAACATAAGATTTTGATGGGAGTGGCAATGAAATGCGATGTTTGTTTACAATAGATTTTTTTTTATTATATCATGCCTAAAATAAAATCTTAGAAAACTATATCATGAGTTGTACCACTTCCCAATAATCGACAAGTATCATAAGGGCAGTGATGTTCCAAGAATACTTTATTTTGGTATATTAACTTGCCTCTCTTGTTGGCAAACCAACTGTTTTGATAGTGGGATTTTGGAAAACTGATGATCATGCAAGAGATATACCCCTTTCAAAAAAGTGGTTTGCTCGAAAAATAGTATGGCTTTGTATCAGTTTGCAATCTGTCTCTGATCATAAATGCCCATGTTTTAAACATCATTGGTGATAAAAGAAAAAAAATGTTGGAGAACCAAAGTTGATTTGTAAAAAGGAAAATGAAATCAGCTTTATATTACAGTGATTTGTATCAAAGTGACCAGTTATACATGTAATTTGTCAACATAATGAAAACTATAAGCTAGCCCTTCCCGCCATTTCAGGAGTGTGAAAAGCTGGGCCTTTAGGCCTTATTCCCGATTTAGAAATCATATTTTAGATGTTCGGTCAGGCATCGTTATACAGTGCGCTGTTCCATGTTTCAAGAATTGCCAGTTTTAGGTCATGATATTCTCATGTGTCTCAATCTTATATTACTATTTCAGTATGTGGTATTCGACTGGCTCTTATCGAAGTATTACGGTACCTCTCTGGTGGGACGCATGGCTCGGTGCTTTGTGATGTAGGCCTATTGTTCAACACAGGAGAATTCTCCACTGTGTTTGTATTGGCCAAATATCAGCGCTGGTAGGCCAAAATCTGCCTTAATTGTGCAGAAATGAAACTCAAAATTGTCATGGTAATTCTTGTTTCCCTAAGAGTTGTCTATTGTTGAAACAGGAACAATATATGAACTTCTACACGATTGGCGTAAACTGTTAAAATGATTTTGTAATAAGACCATTTCAGGAGTGTGAAAAGCTGGGCCTTTAGGCCTTATTCCCGATTTAGAAATCATATTTTAGATGTTTGGTCAGGCATCGTTATACAGTGCGCTGTTCCATGTTTCAAGAATTGCCAGTTTTAGGTCATGATATTCTCATGTGTCTCAATCTTATATTACTATTTCAGTATGTGGTATTCGACTGGCTCTTATCGAAGTATTACGGTACCTCTCTGGTGGGACGCATGGCTCGGTGCTTTGTGATGTAGGCCTATTGTTCAACACAGGAGAATTCTCCACTGTGTTTGTATTGGCCAAATATCAGCGCTGGTAGGCCAAAATCTGCCTTAATTGTGCAGAAATGAAACTCAAAATTGTCATGGTAATTCTTGTTTCCCTAAGAGTTGTCTATTGTTGAAACAGGAACAATATATGAACTTCTACACGATTGGCGTAAACTGTTAAAATGATTTTGTAATAAGACCATTTCAGGAGTGTGAAAAGCTGGGCCTTTAGGCCTTATTCCCGATTTAGAAATCATATTTTAGATGTTTGGTCAGGCATCGTTATACAGTGCGCTGTTCCATGTTTCAAGAATTGCCAGTTTTAGGTCATGATATTCTCATGTGTCTCAATCTTATATTACTATTTCAGTATGTGGTATTCGACTGGCTCTTATCGAAGTATTACGGTACCTCTCTGGTGGGACGCATGGCTCGGTGCTTTGTGATGTAGGCCTATTGTTCAACACAGGAGAATTCTCCACTGTGTTTGTATTGGCCAAATATCAGCGCTGGTAGGCCAAAATCTGCCTTAATTGTGCAGAAATGAAACTCAAAATTGTCATGGTAATTCTTGTTTCCCTAAGAGTTGTCTATTGTTGAAACAGGAACAATATATGAACTTCTACACGATTGGCGTAAACTGTTAAAATGATTTTGTAATAAGACTATAAAATGAGTTTTGCCTTAAAGTGGTCGAATACCGGCTTCACTTGAATTACGGTCCATGGTTACGCACGTATTTCAGGAGGGCTCCTAGGCTGAAATCAATTTATTTAACTTAAGGAAGCTTCACACCAAAAATGGTGCTTTTGTCCACCATGTCACAAATATCGAAAAAAAAAAATGACCCTAACCCACCTTACTACAAAGGGTAGCTAGGAAGTTAAGCTCAAGGGATGTATGATTAAGATTTTTTAAACTCCCCCTGGTTAATAAATAATTGTGGTTTGTTTTAAAGGCAACTTATTTTTTGTGCACAGTTTAGCTATTAAGAGTTGGTGATATAAGAAATAAAATGAAAGCATCAATTTCATGTATAATGACCTCTATGACCTCTGAACTTTGACCTTTTAACCCATAGAGGTACAGCGTCACCTTTAGGAGACACTTTTGCAGTATCTGTTAGTCCAGAATGTTGGGCATTACATATGTACATGAGCAGAAAGAGAAAAATGCAATGACAAATTTGAGCCCATTCCAATCGCCGTATGGTGTGGTGCTCTCGAATTAGAGCAGTTTAACTGTTACTAATCATTAAACTCTTTAAATTGGCAACGCAGTGAATAATACATAATCAATATTTCCATGTTAAAATTGGCAATTTCTGATTAAATTTTACAATTATATTTCATTTTGGTTTATGTTATATCCATATTTATTTTTTTCAAGCTATGTACGCGTGGAAAAAAAATTTATTGCCAATTTGAGGATTGAAGATGATTAATTTAGACCTCAAGAAAGCTCTGTACTGCTATGGGTTAAAACAAAAATCTAATCAGTTTGTCTCATTGTGGTGATGCATACTAGAACTCAGTCTGAATTTTTTACCTTACATGGTTCTGGTTAAAGCATGAAATCGCAGATAGTGACCTCTATGACCTTTGACCTACCCCAAATCTAAACAGATCATACTCCTATGGTGTTACATAATGGTACCAAGCTTGAAGTTCACACCTCACATGATTCTTGAGATATCATGTTGCTAAAAAAGCAGGATGGACAACCAGAAAACATAATTCCTCCTACACCCCGCACTTCGATGCCCCCTAGCCCTCCCTACCCCGAGGCATTAAGAAATAAATCACTAGACACAATCTGACAAAGGACTATTGTCTCACCTAAAGATTCAACATAATGTAGGTGGAAAAATTGGATTTCTTAACTCATATCAATATCTCATGAAATATTTACTGTTTGATAACAGGTACAACCATTTTTTTTCTTCCAGATTTTTAACAAGAAATTTTTGCAATGAACTCATGCTTTGCAGGATGAACACAAATGACTGCCCAATTGATGTAGCTCTTTCTTTCTCTGATCTCCAATTTTCTGAGATCCTCATCAATCAAACCAAAGTAATGGAACCTTCAAACATCACCTATGATTATTATTATTTTTTCATTACTGAAGCATGAATACATAAAACATGATACAGGATGTGATTCTAAAGCCCATTTCCAATTGCACCTGCCTTCAGGGAAAACAATGGAAAACCTTGAGAGGTTATCTGAAGAACAGGGAAATGTGGATGCTTATTTACTGTCATCTAAGTTAAAGGCTTCATCACACATTTCAAATCCATGAAGGGAGAACAACACAAGCCAATAGCAAGATTGTGTCTCGCCCACCCGTGACTAAATAACACGAAAGTTTCCCTAAGTACATCCCTAACCAAGTTTGATTCACAAGAAAGTCTTGCAGGTAAACTTTAATGTTTGACCTAAAATGACCTTTAACCTTACCATGTGACCTGATGGCACAATAGCATGAATGTACCCCTAGTGCATCTATCATCCAAATTTGCTTGCTACTGCAGCAACATGTGCCAAGTTATGTGTCATAGGAGAGTCTTGCAGGTAAACTTTAACGTTTGAAACAAAATGACCTTTGACCTTACCATGTGACCTCCGATACCACTATAACATGAAGGTCCCCCAAGTACATCTATGACCCAAGTTTAGTTTAAAAGGGAGCAATGGTTGCAAAGTTTTTTGTCATAAGAGAGTATTGCAGGAAAATTTTAACATTTGACCTCAAATGACCTTTGACCTCACCATGTGACCTCCAACAGCAACACAACATGATGTTACCCTAGTGTATTTATCACCCAAATCGGTTGCCATTGGACCAACAGTTGTCAAGTTATGTGTCATGAGGGAGTCTACCAGGTAAACTTTAACGTCTGAAATAAAATGACCTTTGACCTTACCATGTGACATCCGATACCACTATAACATGAAGGTCCCCCAAGTACTTCTATGACCCAAGTTTAGTTTAAAAGGGAGCAACGGTTGCAAAGTTTTTTGACATAAGAGAGTCTTGCAGGAAAAATTTAACATTTGACTTCAAATGACCTTTGACCTCACCATGTGACCACCGACAGCACCACAACATGATGTTACCCCAGTGCATCTATCACCCAAGTTTGATTGCCATTGGACCAACTGTTGCCAAGTTATGTGTCATAAGAGAGTCTTGCGGGTAAACTTTAACGTATGTAAAAAGTCTTGCAGGTACTCTATAACAATGTGACCTCAAATGACCTTTGACCTCACCATGTGATCTCCGACAGCACCGCAACATGATGGTACCCCTAGTGCAGCTACCACCCAAGTTTGGTTGCAATTGGACCAGCAGTTACCAAGTTATGCGTCATAAGACGCCATTTGGATCCCTAAGTCTCGCCTTCATCTCCGGTGGGCGAGACAAAAATTAGTTCAGCATGACTAAAGAAGCAAGAATATCGAATACACCTGCTAAAAGCCAGATGGGAATTAAGTCACATACAATGGTTAAATTCTTGCAATGTTGCAACCAGCATTTTGTTTTGAGGATGCACAGAAATAAATATCTGACAGAATATGTTGGAGTATTCATTTTGTGCAAAAGAAATTGTTTTGAAGAATTTTGTAGCTTTGCTTACTGCGCATTCCTATGGAAGAGCATGAGTGGCAAAGGTTAAACGGGTACAGCCCACGAACTCCACATCCACGAATCCTATGGCCCACGAGTCATACACCCACAAGCTAGACACTAAGTGAACAAGGCCCATGAGCTCGACACGAGGCAAATAAGGCCCTAAAGCTCGACGCTAGATGGGTCAAAATTGATGTAGTGTCAGGCCCATGGGCCTTAGTTGCCTAGTGTCGAGCTCATAGACATAATTTATAGTGTCAAGCTCATGCTCCTATTTTACTTAGTGCGACCTCGTAGGCCTTGTTTACGTAGTGTCTAGCTCATGGGCCATATGACTCGTGGGCTGTATGACTTGTGGACTTTTTTAATGTCTAGCTCGTGGGCTGTAGCCATAGATGTCGAGCTCATGGGATGACCCTGGTTAAACAGTATTGGTATGCATGACACCACTGTTCATGTACAATCAAATACGGTAATCGCTGTTGTGAACACTGTTGTAACCTAAGAGTATCATTTGGAAAAAGTCATTCCATCATCTTATGTTAAATAAAGGTATAATGTTTTCAGGTGATTTTCTCTACAGGTCATCGACTGTACGCAGTTAGAAAGGAACTCCACATAACTTTAAATTTGAAGTTAAAAGTTAATTTATCCTTCTTAACATCAATAGTGGTGGTGACGTGCTCTTGTATATTGAAAACAAAATGAAAATTACCTAATATGCTGATCCTTTGTCCACTTCATGGCTGATCTTGCTGCTACATGAGAGTGTTGAAACTTGCAGTCAGGTCGCGTACAGGATCTATTGTATCTACACATCTGATGCGTGGATTAAAAGAAACAAGACACACATGTAACTGAGGTATTCATAAGACAAAGTGAAAAGCGTAATGTATATTGCAAATGTAACTGATGTTTCAAATACAGTATAATCAAATGTAAAGACAAGTTCTGGATGAAAACACATAATGCAAATAGGAAAACTTGTCTAACTAAAACTGAAATTATGTCTAACTTGATAAACAACAAAATATAATCATAAAATGTTTAAAAGATGAAGTCATTACAGATCCACTTTGGTTGCCCACTTAATGCCAAGTATGTTTCACTGTAATATAACATGTTATATCTTTCTCAAAAAGCAAGAATTATTCTTAAAATCAGTAGTACATTTGCTATCTCCCAAGATGGATTTCCATTAGTTTTCAAGCATATCGTAATTGACTTATTCAATTGCCTTTTGTACACATGACTGCATTAGTTTTGAAAAGACAAATGCCTCCAAACCTTCACTTAATAAATGAGGTAAAAGGGGTCACTCAACCTGGAAGTACAATGTAACATGCAGGTGCAGCTCCCGATTCTATGTGCAATATCCAAAAGGAATTTCAATAGAGTGCAGTCATGAAAATCTATGTAATTATATTCCAGTGAACTACATGCTTTATAAGGAAGCTGACTAGCCCCAAATACAACAGCTGCTTTTATAGGTTGATTGCTTCAATCAATTTCTTAAAAGGACACCTGATTTTATCTAACACATTGAAGAAAACAGGGGCGCGTTTCATGAAACCAACTCCATGACAGTCATATCTCTTGTCAATGATCTACGGAGATGTCATGGTCCTGATAAAGTGTTTCATGAAAGCCTGACATCTCATAAATCCAAGATATTGATACTATCGGCTGAAAAAGATAGCCTTGATCACAATCCACTGGATTTACTGTCAATCATTCCAACACAATTTAGACTTAACTTTGCTCTAATTGTTGGAAAAGTATAGAAAACATCAATGGGATTTGATAAACATAATACAAACGTTGCATTCGCGTGAAAAAACTATATTAATTGTGACATCTGAGAATTTCTAAAATTAATAAATGAAAAGCTGCTGTTGCGCTTTGCGAATTTAGATTTGTAATTAAGAGGACATCATAATTGACAAATTGTTGAAAGTAGACCCATATTTTGTTTTAATTTTTGAATAATACTGAATTGGTACATTCTGACATCGAAATTTTGACATTAATTCATTAAAGAATAAATTTTTTATGATTTCGATAAACATTGTAGTTGAAAAACAAGGGAAATATGGAAGAAGTTCATACGTGTTGAATTGTCATCGTACTTACAGGCCTGTAAATACAGATTGCTCTGTTTTCTATGGGAAACTGATGGGAGGATAATCAATATTAATCACAATTACTTGCTAGAGGGTTAAAACGTCGCTAAGACACATTAGGTTATTTCACTTATACTTTTATATCAACATCAGTAATAGCTGGTTATGGAATGAGAGTCTGCAACTCAAGAAATATTTGTATTTAATAAATAAACATTCCTTATTTTTTGCTGCCCGCGAGCTGCCCATAGCTGACGAAAAGGTGACCTGTGATGGCGTGCTAAAAAGATATGACATGTTCCATGTTCGGAGGAGTGACAAGTCATTTGTCAGGGAAGTTGTCGCTGGTCTTGGCAAAGACGGCTTTGTGAAACACTTAGCAGACAAGATGATCGACAACTCCGAGATGTCGTTGATCTTGTAGTTATGACGGATTCATGAAACGCGCCCCAGGGCTATAGCCATGTCTCTTGCTACGTTTGTGTTCAAATATTCTTGCAGGTAAACTGTAACATTTGACCTCATTTGACCTTAGACCTAAATATATGACCTTTGATCCCCAAATAACAGTGAGGTCCCTATAGAGCATCTACCATCCAAGTCTGGTTACAAACGGGCTAATGGTCGCAAAATTATTCAAGTTTCATGAGCGTTATGGACGCTTTGTTGGGGGGGGGGAAGCATGCTAATAAGATTTTATACAATAATTTTCTGTCTAGTGCCACATATGTAATTTTAATGTAAAGTGTGAGACCCTTCAAGATGGAAGCATGCAAGGATTATATTAATGGCAGACACTGATTCTGCAATTCAATATACGGTGTAGGCAACTAATCCAAATTTACAACCACCTTGATTTTCAGATTTTAAAAAAATGTCTACTTAGTTGTGGAATTGCCCAAATGCAGATGAATTAGACAATACAGCCAGTAATTACAAGTAATTTGTTGTGCATCAAAGCAAATCATACAGAAACTCCTTCCAGCATTTGTGATGTCAGCTACAAGGATCTTGATATTAGAGTCTTACATACTTTGTGATTCTTTATTCAGATTTCCCTAAACTGTTAGTTGTCTGCTCTGCTGCCACCAAAAAAACACCAAACTACTAATACTGTCAAAGGATAGTTTCCCCTTCGAATGTTATACTTCTATGTGTAAGTTTGACTGTTGTGGACAGAATATTTCATATCACCTGAACACATTTATGGTAACTAGCACACTGTTTAGTCCTGAAGAATTATTTTCTTTTCTTTTTTTTTTTTTTATTAAATCTCTGCCAGTCTTTCTCTATCAGGCCTTTCTTTATTTTCTATTGTATTTTTGGGAATTACCCATTACTGCTCATTCCTAAGTCAAGTGTGCTGGAGCAGAGAAATGAAAGGATAGCAGGCCCAGCAAGCTCTGCTGAACTTGTAGCTATTTAGTCTTAACTGCCTGGCAATGCTTTTCCTCTCTTCATCCCAATATCCAGCAGCTCTCCAGAGGATAATTTCTAGCTAAGTACATGTATGATAAAGTGGTCAATTTCAACTCTTAACTTGAATGCTTTCCAACCTCTCAAAGTAACCTAATAGCTCCCTTGGGTCTTGTTTTGTGATAAGTACAGCATGCATCATGGAACAATATTTTTGCCTCCCTAAATACTAATACTTCTTCTCCAAATACAAATCAAGGCATTAGAGAAAACTGAGGACCTCTGTCAATTTACCTCCAGATTGAACATTAAAATATTCAAAATTGACAAAAAACAAAACAATGAACAGCAAAGAAATATCTTAAATATACAAGAAAGTTGTACAAGGTAATTTTATATAATGGATAGAGGGAAAAGTTTAGACTGTAAAATACAGATCATTTATTTTTCTTCCTTTTTTATTTTCATCTACATTTTTATTACCAAAGGGCTTAGCAATATGGGTCAGTATGTTACATGAACAACTGAAGTTCTTCCGATCAGATATATCATAATTCATAAGTAAAAATAAAATTCAAAGTAACTCATGCAGGAGACTTGAGAATTAGGTTCACAGGATTAATCTTCAATTTGACCAGTAGATCAAGCAGGATTTTAAACTGCTTTAATATGACAAATCATAAAATCCTGAGATGCATGAATTATGAATTTTCTTTTTCACATCTTAAAATGAATAATGGATGTGTTGAGACTAGAAAAAGATCTACATGTACATGTATAATAAAACAATTCTTGAAAAATTTTTAGGGCAAACTACCTTTCTTATGGTGCTTGACAGGAAAAATTGAAAAGTTAAGAAAAAGAAAAAAAAAACGATGTGTTGGCTCAGTAGGTAGAGCGTCCTCCTCACAATCGGGAGGTCGCAGGTTCGAACCTGGCCGTGTCATACCAAAAGACGTTAAAAGATGGGAGTTGCTGCTACCTTCTTTAGCGTTCAAGAATTGAAAAGGATAGAGCAACGTCGATATGGCATTGCTCAGTGGCTGCCAGGCCCATGATCAATTGGGCAAAAAGAATTTCCTTTCTTGGACAATAAAGTTTGGAGATCTTTTTTTTTTAAAAGAGAGAAGTCACAATTGCAACATCAATGGATTATATGCACATTTTTCAATGGTTGATAATTTTTCATCGTTTCTATTCTCCAAGAATTTTCAGAACAGTCAACTTTATTACTTCAACAACTTCAATGCTCATGTAACACAGAAAGGAATTTCCCTTTAGCTAAAACAGTTATGATGAACAAAAAACTTAAGCAGGCTAGCTCTCTTGAAAACAGGTGCAGAACTTTTAAAGATACTGCCTACTATTCAATGCCTGGTAAAATTCAAAGCCCTACATAAACAATTACGTAATTTATACTTTTTCACTTTCTAATTTTAGGATACTCCATAAGAGGAAAAAAATCATTCCTAAAAACAACTTCTCGTGTAACTTCGTCTTCAATGGTCTAGCGGATCGACGACAACTGTATCTTATTCCAAGCGATGTTTCTGTGTAACGTCATGGTTATTTGTAATTAAAACGAGAAATTTGGAATGTTTTTTTTCACGTCTTCAAGCGACGTTTTCGTAGACGGCTGGTATTTTCTTCTCGAATGATTTTTCACTTTTTGCACATCTTCACTCCAGGCGATCGATGTTTCAGCGATACATCATATTACAGTATATTTTATGATCAAAACAAGAAATATGAAATGTTCCTTTTTGACATCTTGAGTGATGTTTCTCATGTAACCTCACCTACAGATCGACCATAGCAGTATCTTTTTCCAAGCGAGGTTTCTATGTTATGTCATGATATTTTATAATCAAAACAAGCAACCTGGAATAGTTTTTTTCATGCCTTCAAGCGATGTTTTTACGTCTTCAAGCGACGTTTTTAATTCGTATACGGCTGGTATTTTCTTCTCGAATGATTTTTTTCACTTTTTGCACATCTTCACTCCAGGCGATCGACGTTTCAGCGATACATCATATTACAGTATATTTTATGATCAAAACAAGAAATATGAAATGTTCCTTTTTGACATCTTCGAGTGATGTTTCTCATGTAACCTCGCCTACAGATCGACCATAGCAGTATCTTTGTCCAAGCGAGGTTTCTATGTTGTGTCATGATATTTTGTAATCAAAACAAGCAACCTGGAATGGTTTTTTTCACGTCTTCAAGCGATGTTTTTACGTCTTCCAGCGATATTTTTTGTAAACGACTGGTATTTTCTTCTCAACTTCAAGCTAGCAGTATAAAATGATAGTTTTACCTTTTCCTCATCTTCATTCCAGACGACGTTTTAGCGTTACGGTATGTTACAGTGTATTTTATAATCAATACAAGAAATCGGAAATGTTCCTCTTTGATGTCCTCAAGTGATGTTTTTCATGTAACTTCGGCTGCAGATCAGCGATAACCGAATCTTATTCCAAGCACTGTTTCAGTGTTACGTCATGATACATGTATTTTGTAATCAAAACAAGAAAGCTGAAATTTTTTTTTTTTTTTTGCATGTCTTCTAACGATGTTTTTCGTAGACAGCTGATATTTTCTTCTCAATCTTAAGCAAGCCATAAAATGTTTGTTCACTTTTTGCATATCCTCATTCCAGAGGACTTCTATGGGTTAGGTCAAGTACAGTAATATGTAAAAGCAGAAGAAAACTGATATTTTTTTTACGTCTTTTTCGTAGACGCCATGTTATTTCGGCGATTTCATAAAAGTATAAACTGATCTCCATTCCAGGCGATGCTTTTTTTCGTGATACTACATATGAATTTTCATTGCTAGAAGATTGCAAGGGATCTTGAATCCTGTTTTGGTTTTTTTTTTCTTTCAATACAAATTTTAACTGCTACATTGTTGTTTATGGAGCCTGGAGTCTAGGCTTACATACATTTTTAGACCGTCAATCAGCAATGCTAATCTGCCCCCCCCCCCCCCCGATTTCGTTGACTCTCATTTGAAATCACAGTCATGAGATTTTATTTACTATTGATTTTTTTCTCTCTCTTTGCAACTACAATACATTGCATATTAAAGGATGTAAAGATTTATTCTACTCTGTTTCAGATAGGAAACAATCGGTTCTACTCCTTTTTTAGCGTAAACATCATTTCTTGCCTACTCAGGTTTGATATTTTTCGTGTGAAGTTGTATTTAATATATGCTGATAAAATGTTAAGATGTCTTACTTGTGTACATTATTATAATAATGAGTAATAATGAGTAAACTCTTACCTTTTCTTGCCATATATGTAGAATTTTGCAATGGATTACAACTCAGTACAAGATTTTACTTACTTGCACACGATTATAATGAGCTTTATGTATTGTTTGCTTTTTGGCCACAGATTAAGAAAGTAGGCCTGTTTTGTAACAAGCGAAGACACAGTAATTCACGAGAAATATGTTACTTAGAAAACTGTTTTGAGAGAGCTTTTACATGCTTTATTTTGTTGACTATTGTTACAATGTGTTGGATGTTTTCGATGGTAATTCAGTCCTTCCTATGCATGATGGTTGTATGCTACAAGAAAATTTATAACTTTTGTCAAAACTGCTTTATCATGAGTAAACATTTATCCTGTCAGAATTTCTATCGAAGTGATCCATCTAAGCATTATATGAATCATCAATTATGGTTCAGCATATATGTCTCCAGGTTTAGTATAGGAGCTATTCTATGCAGGAAAACATTCGTTTGAATGACAACCTATATTCCTCAATTTTCATTTTATATGTATCATTCTGCACTAAACTACACTTCGCTTCATGGCTTAAAGTATCTAAATTTTCATGTATAGTCTTTGGATATTATGCATATGATAACAAGGATATACTTTCTGATATTGAGAATATTGAGAATATAGACCTGTTCTGTGTCCAATTACAATGTAATTTACAACAAAAATGTGACTAGAAAAGAATCAGTTTAAAAAACAATTTTACAGGTTCTGTGCTGTATATACAACTTGCAAGATGTTGGACGTTTTGGATGGAAATACAATCCTTCTTCAACACGATAGTGTTTATCAATTGCAACATAATTTGTGATTTTGGTCTATACTGCTCTATCATGTCTATGACGGGTAAAGATTTTTTATCTTGTAAGCAAATCTATTCAAGAGCTCCATCTAATAAAAATTTGGATAATCAGATGCCAAGTGTTTCTACTTTTTGCATGGGAGTTATATATGTCATTATATTATTGCAACGAAGCCTTTATGTGAATGTCAAGCCTTTTTTCTCTTTTTTTCATGATACATGCAATATTGTACGGTAGACTGCAGCCTGGTTCAAGATTCAAGTCATTTGAATATTCATGTACAGTATAATCACGGGATGTCATTATGATGATGATAAGGAACATGCACTGTATACCTTTTGGCCGGAGACAAAGAACGCAGGCATTCTTTGTAACATGCAAATACATCTACACTTTGATTCATGAAAAAGGTGTGACCTACACATATTTTTCTTAAACGTTATTAGCCGCACGTCCTCTTTTATCTTGTTGTACACGCGGACTTGGCGTATTGAATGTGCATCTGTTGCACAACAGCTTATGTCTTTCTTTGACGATGAGTAGTCTCAGTATTTACTCCATGAATGCACATGGTCTTGGCAATTTCCATAAGCGTTCTCAAGTTTTTGAATGGTTACGACAGAAAAAAGCTAATATATTCCTTTTGCAAGAAACTCATTCAACTCCAGAAACTGAATATAAATGGAAAGAAGATTGGGGTGAAGGTTATACATGGTAGCTCGAACATTAGAGGTGATTGTGTCTTGTTTAAAAATGTTCACTTTGAAAAGGTCATATGCGATAATGATGGAAGATATGTAATGTTAGATACTATTTTATATGGTCAGAAGATAACTCTTGTAAACATTTATCGTCCAAATGTTGACGACCCTTTATTTTTCGATAGCATTTTTGCAACTTTACAAAATTTTGACTGTGAATCAGTTATATTGGGAGGTGATTTCAATCTCGTTTTAGATATTTCTAAAGACAAGAAAGGAGGTCGCTTGTCTACTCATTTTAATTCACTTAAAAGTTTACAAACGGCTATAGAAGAATATGACTTAGTCGATGCATGGAGAATGAGAAATCCAAATATCCAAATGTTCACATGGCACGCGCAAAATGTGTTTTGTCGCCTCGACTACTTTTTAATTTCAAGCAATCTTTTGTCATAAGTAAACAACGCAAAGATTCTGCCTGGATTTAAAACAGATCACTCAGCTATTGATATAGAATTTGTTCCATTCAATGAACGTAGAGGGCGTGGGTTCTGGAAATTCAATGTATCGCTCCTTCAAGATGAGACTTATGTAGAACTGATTCGTCAGCATATGGAAAAGACACAGAAAAACCATGCAGAAAACTTGGATCCTAACACGTTTTAGATTTTTTGAAATGTGATTTACGTTCAATTACAATTACATAATTATTCGATAAGAAGATCAAAAGAGTCCAGAAGGGCGGAAACTACGTTGCTCAACAAAATAGCTGATCTGGAGGCTCGCTACTGTTTATCTAAATCTGTCACTCTCTTAAATGAAATCAAAGAGTGTAAAGAAGAATTAGAATTATTATACAATAAAAGGACGGAAGGTAGTATCATTAGATCTCGCGCTTCGTGGGTTGAATACGGTGAAAGAAACACAAAGTATTTTATTAATTTAGAAAGAAGAAACCAAAGGCAAAAAACAATTAGAAAACTTATCAATGATGATGGTTTTCAGGCCGAATTTTATAAATTCTTTTTTTTAAGGATATCGGCATTTTCATGCTTCGCAGATTTAATTACTCGTTTAAGCATGGTTTTATGTCACTCAAACAAAGAAGAGGACATCTCATCCCTAAGAAAGGGAAAAAACCCAGTATATTTAAATAATTGGAGACCAATCTCTATTTTAAACACGGATTATAAACTCATTGCCAAATGAATCGCCTTAAGGATGAAAAAAGTCTTGCCGGACATTATAAGTAATGAACAAAGTGGATTTTTACCAGGTAGATTTATAGGAGAAAATATTCGGCTAGCTTTGGACACAATAGAATTTACAAATAAATTTAATCTGCCTGGTTTGATGCTATTTGCAGATTTTGAAAAAGCATTCGATAAGATAGAGTGGTCATCCATATTCAAAGCACTACGTTTTTTCAACTTTGGCACTGACCTGGTTAATTGGATTACAGTTTTATATAATGATGTTTGTTCATGTGTGATTAACAATGGTTATGCCTCGGAATATTTCAAAGTTACGTGTGGGGTAAGGCAAGGATGTCCGTTAAGTCCACTCCTCTACATCATAGGTAATGAAGTATTAAGTCTTAAAATTAGAAAAGACCCCTTCATAAAAGGAATGAAAGTAAACAATACAGAAATTAAATTCAATGCTTATGCGGATGATATGGTATTATATCTTAAAGGCCGAAATGATCTATTCAGAGTTTTAGACATACTAGAAAGATTTAAATGTCTCTCTGGCTTAGCTTTAAACAAAAATAAATCCAAGCTACTAATTTTAGGTTATTATAAAGCTCACCCACCAGACATAACTTCATCTGGGTTAACGATTAACACGGGTATCACCACTTTTCTAGGTGTACAATTTTCGGTGCTTTTTAAACACATTTTTTAATTAAATTTTACACCCAAACTTCAACAAATAAAAGATATCTTGCGTATTTGGTCAATGAGAGACTTAAACTCCCACTGGAAAAATTACCATAGTAAAATCATTGGAAATATCTCAATTGATTTATTTATTTCTGTCCTTCCACAACCACCTGAATCCTTTATAAAAGAGGTCGAATCTTTACTTTTAAAATTCATTTGGAATGGAAAGCCTGACAAAATAAACCATAAAACTTTAATTGGGGATTATGTGGAGGGAGGTTTAAAAATGTTACATTTGCCCTCAATTACTTCAGGTTTGAAGATAGCTTGGGTTAAACGTCTGCTTGATGAAAGTAATTATGGGCAATGGAAATGTTTTTATGAACATTATTTGGCTCCATGTGGAGGAAATCTTTTCTGGTACAGTAATATTAATAATGATGATGCTTGTATATCTTCAATAAAAAACATTTTCATCCGGGAAGTTGCCCAGGCTTGGGCCTCCTTAACACTTAATACGCAAATTAATATTTCTCATTGCAGACGACAAAGTATATGGCATAACACTCTGATTCGTGTTAATGACAAAGTGTTGTTTATAAAGTCATGGTACGACAAAGCCAAGTACAGTAACACTATCGGACCTTCTTGATGGAAATGGTAATGTTTTGAACTTTTTTGAATTAAAAAAGAAACACAAATTTGAATGCAATTTTGTAGAATTCTATTCTGTTAAAACAGCTATTCCCCTTAATTGGAAAAAAAAATATCCCTGAAAGTGAAGAAGGTTTCCTAACATCTCAAGAGACAATGATTAAAAATATAATGAAGGTGACAAAAGTCTGTCGGTATATTCATAGATTAAGAGTGAACAACTTTTTAAACCCCCTAAATCAGTAGATAAATGGAATTTTCTGTTGAATACTCAAAACTTAGACTGGGTGAAAATATTTATGGTTCCTATCAGGGCATGTTTATCAACACATATCCGTTATTTTCAGTTTAAGTTAATTCACCGTATACTTGGTGTAAATAAGTATCTTAAGACAGTAAACATTTCGAATTCTGATTTATGTTCATTTTGTTATAAATCTGAAGAAAGCATAGAACATTTATTTTGGGACTGCCCAATCATCAAAAAGTTTATTGTGGATGTCCAACATTTCATCTTAGATGATAAAGTTATTCTGAGTAAAAACAATTTTTTGTTTGGATTTTATGGAAATGTCGCAATTCAATTTAATTTTGGCATCTTATATGCCAAATATTATATATTTTCCTCCAAATGCAAAAATAATGTATTGTCAGTTAACTCCTTCAAAAGCATGTTAAGATATTATCCCTCTCTTGAACAGTACATATATGTTAAGAATAATAAATTCATTTGATAACAGATGGAAGAATATTATTTTGCTGTAAACTTGTATTATGACATTATATTACTATCAGGCATGATTATGTTTATTTGGTTCTACTGTTTATATGAATATGTATATTTTCTGTTATGTTGTAAAGTCAGAGAAAGAATTGAATAAAGATATATCTTGAAAAAAAAAAAAAACTTCTCCAGAGCCCCTGTTTTTTCAAGAAAATACATATCTGGAACAGATTTAAAATTCCTGTTAATAATAAGATAATTGACTCTTTTGCAGATATTCCCCCCCCCCAAAAAAAAATTGTTTCCACTGCCAAAATCAAACAATGTATCTGAAACGAATTGATCAGAAAGATGGATCTGACAAATATTGACTTTTTTTTACAGCTTTCAAAGCAACTTGAACGACAGCAAAATATCCTTTCTCTCTTGTAGTTAAATGGATTTTCTCTTCATCAAGCCATTTTTTTTTCAAAATCATAAGGGGTTTTAAAGTTTAAACTTTTACTGGTTAATGTTAATCAATAGCATACAAATGAATATATTCAGTCATCCCAAATTATTCTATTAGTAAAACTAGATATATGACTGAAGGTAATTAATACCCCACCCCAATGTGTGTGCTGAATTTCCTGAGCATTACTTTCAAAGTGAGGGAGTATTTCCCTGACTTATTGCTATATGCGGTTACCATGGCAAACCAGTTTTTGACACATTGAGACCAATATGTGTACTAATTTTCATGAGCATTGCTTGAAAACTGATGAAGTAATTCAATCCACAATATTTCCCTAATTCATTGCCATAATATGCTATACCATGGCAATGTAGTTTCCGACACATTCAAAAAATATATCTTTCACATCTTCACAACAAGACCAATGCGTGTACCAAATTTTATGAGCACTGCTCAAAAACTGAGGAAGTAGTTCGATCCGCAAGATTTGCAACAGACCGACTGTACACTGATTCCTATACCCCCTTCAAACTTTGTTTGGTGAGGGTATAAAAAAAAAACAACACCCCTAAAAAACAACAACAACAAATCACTAATGGGAATGCCATACTTAAAGAGAAGCCTAGGTTCTGGGAGGAGGTGAAGGATGACTTGTGAGCTTTGATTCTCAGTCTTTTTATGTCAATTTGGGAGAATATAACAGTAGAAATGCCCTGAAAAGGATTACTCTTCAAATGTCCTCATATGTGATTGTTTGGCCCGAACATTTGTGTGTAGTCCCACATACCAAATCTGTGTACAGTACATGTGCTTTTAAACAAGACAGAGTTGATTTATTATCATTATGATAATTTCAAGATCTCAGGATATACACCAATGTTCCTTTTCTACTTGATTAACCTTTCCACATTGCTTTGAAACAGTTTCTTTCATGTTTTTTATGGCATGATCAGAATCACAGTCTATCTTTAACCCTCTGACCCTCACACTGCCATAGGTTTACAAAACACATCTTGAATCAAAATTTGTTTACCACATATGCAATCATGATTGATTGTTTACTTTGATATACTCTTACATGTATATATTTCTAATTTCACAGTTCATGATCCCCTAATGAGTACCAGGGAAAATAGTCTTTGTCAAAATATACTTGACAAAAATTTCGAACTTATGTAGATCAAAATACTCACAAGTAATTGACTAATTTCATTAGGGATTGCAGGTGTCCAATTTAAAGAAAAGAGAAAATGGTTGAGACTGCAGAAATGAGGGCACTCCCTGTTTACCAAAGCTCATAGATAATAAGAAAATGCTAGTGAGTTACTGCATAAAGTAGTGCTACAGAGATTCGTGCAAAATCATAGGTTTATCATTGTTAATCGGGGTTGGATAATGGATATATTGACCAAAATTATAATGGTTGCTGAGGACTCTGTCAATGTCAATTTCCATTTGAAGCAGACAAAAACACTCATCAAACAGCTGTCTGACAGCTGTAGTTCATGCTAAAGTTATCTTAAAAATAGCAGACACAAACGAGCAGTTTTAAAAAAGTTATCATTTATCCTTCAATGCTCTCATGCTTATTTTTCAAGGCAAGTTGGTGAACAATCATATGAACTAACCAGGGAGATGAACTAACTCTCTGAACTAACAACATACTGTACATTAACCTATCAAAAATAATTCTAGGAAAATTTCAACTTCTGAATTCTTCACAAACCAATATTGTATATTCAGGTATTGCATCAAATTAAACATAAATGTAGCACAACTACCTTGGCAAACAGTACAATATCAAATACATGGACAGGTCAGAGATTCACATTTACGTGTAAAGATGGTTAACAGGAAAAAAAAATATTTCATAAGCCATAATATGACCAAATTTGTAATTCATGGCTAAATGAAGGCATCATTCTGGAAAGTTGTTATGAATTGCAAACTAAAAACACTCATATCACAATAACAGACTGGAGAGTGAGTGGAAGGCAATTCTGACATATATTCAAATATTTTATGTGATTCAAGCCTTTGCCAACTACTGTCGAATATCATTAAACTGTATGATTAAATTAAAGAATCGTAATCTTCAGCTTTCTCCTTCACAAGTGTACAAGGGAACCTGAAAACGCCTAGGATACTTGAGTGATATCTATAGCACAATCATCAGCATCAATGACTGCACAAACGATATCAGAATTTAAAGAAAATATCAAAAGAACAGTTGCCTTTATTTTTTCCTAAAAAATTAATTCTGTAGGCAAAGTATTGGCAGAGCAGCCAACTAGTACGTTTTTAAGATATTAATATGTTTTTTTAGGGAAAAATACATGTATCTTTGTACGTTATGCTGTGCTAAAATCTGTTTTTTGAAAGTTCCAAGTATGGCTGTGCGAATGTGGCTGGCTGTGAGAACGAGTGTACGCACTGACAGTGCATTGTTGTGCTATTGTGTTGCGTAAGCGATTCCTACAGCTTCCGCGGCCGCACACATGCACATAATGGAAATATGCACAGCCATAGTATAATGTATTGCACACATCAGGGGATGCACACCACTGAAAGATGTAGACGTTTTCCCATGTGTACAGCACATGCATGGATAGCCTGTTTTGCGCACGTGCTCGCACTGCACATATTGTTACATGTGTGTGTACATATATGTGTACACACAGTGTTTGTTCGAATTCAGGTGTGGAGCTAGAAGTGGAATTTAGGTGTTTACTGTCTTTGTGCATATTTTCGTGGATTGTTTACCTTTGTGGATTATTGATATTGAGGAACAATGGCAACACCGTCAAAAATTATCGGTGCATCAAAAGGAAGAAAACAAGTGTTTAAACCCTAGTATACAGCAAAGTTGAGTTTTATAATCGCTTTGAAATGCAACTACTGTGTGGAGCTGAAATTTATCACTGCTCAGAGAGACAGCAATCAAATACAAGCACATTGAAAGATGAAAAAACACTTAAACACAGCCAGTGGATTTGAAAAGACACCTAATATCGCAACTTTAAAAGAAAAAGCTCATATGTCAGTGATTACAGCAGAAACTCTGAAGACAAAATACTTTAGTGACCACAACATGGCATTTGCTGCAGCCGACCATTTTACCGATCTTGTGAAAGCTATGTTCCACGATAGCAACACTGCTGCACATTTTGCTTGTCATCATATGAAGACAACAGCTATCGCAAGAACCCTGGGGCAGGAAGCTAAAGGAAGTGGATGTATATGTTCTGCAAACCACTTCATGACTTAGTAAACTTTGAAATTTTAGAGGTTTAGTTCTTATTAAACAAAATGAAGGCAAGCCATACAAACATTCCATCTTTAACAGAACGATATTTATTCATGCAAAACAATGTAGATCAAGGTCTACTAGTAGAAGTAGAGTCTACTGGTAGAGTCCACTATTAGTTTATCAAGAATACCGAAAAAATGAGCTATTTCAGACGAGTCGATAATTTTACTCACACACCCAAAAAAAATATTTTTACAGGAATGTTACTAACAAAAATATGATGCACCCCATAATTACACAAGAATAAGCAAGAATACATCATGCATACATAAGTCTTAAAACATACTTCAAGTTTTTAGAAAAATATATCTTTCAGATATTGCCTAACCCACATGTACATACATGTACATGCATGTTGGTCTTCACTATGATTACTGGATTAAATGAAGGTAAAGAAATTCTCAGGATGAAGAAGGGCAAACAAAGGCATGTATAATAATGCAATATACTGACAATGATAAGATTATACACCCACACTATACCACAGAAATCAAAGTCACTGATGACTGGATTCACAAATTGCCTATAACTCACCTCCTAAAAATATCAAAGAATAATCAAAGTTCAGACAAGAATTAACATTTTCAGTCAAGATTTCCATTTCACACACAAAACATAGTGAGGTCAAGAAAATTGCAATTTCCACACAAATCTTGACTTTGAAAAAAAATCATGGCAAGTTATTACATATCTAGTTTTCCCAAACAGTAGAGCTTATCAAATGCAGGTCTGATTATGAAAAGAAAAGTGTGATTTTTCCTATCTTGGTGAAATATTAAGGAGGGCATGCTAGCCACAAGTAAGTTCTATCACTATACTGAACTGATACATTAGTCGGTATGCGTTTCATACCAACCTTGGCGATATGAAATCATCTGAATACCGAGCTCAATCAGATACTTCCATACTGATATCAAATTTTTAATATTGTATGTTTTTATACCAGTTATTAAAACACCAACAAATGCATCAAGAAGTGTCTTTACTGAACAAAATCAAGCCTCGGGCCCTTATCCAGTACTCATAATTCACCTTTATATAGTCCTAGCAAACCAATAACTTAACCCTAATACTCCCGGGGAGGGGGGGGGGCCATTATGCCCCCCCCTGTCAAAGTTTTGTCGGTACTTCCTAACGCCTCAATATTTCAAAACGAAATTTCATGATTTTTTTCTCTGATCCTTCCCGCACATTTTGATACCAAATTTATGGCGATTGGACCTACTGTGCGGGTGTCAGATTACGTTTACCGAACACATGTCACTGAAATTTCGCTATTTCTCTACATGACTGTGTATAACCCTATGGACAAAATCAGGAGCTTTTCCAATTTATGTAAATACTATTCTAGTAAGTATCATCATTATTTCAAATAGTGTAAATAATTACCACACACCCACACACACACACCCACACCTACACATACGCATCTGAATCTTTACATAAAACGCTTGACCCAAAACAAAGAAATACATAAGAAAATTGAAGAACAATAAAATACATAAGAAATAATTACCACAACCTATCTTTTTCTTTCAGGAATTGATGAGGGAGTTATGAAAGACATTTTTACCAAAAATTGCTATTCCTGAGGCTTTATTTAGTGAGAAATACCAAAATCTATGATTTCTCGCATAAATTAGCATAAATTAATAAAAAAAAAAAAAAAAGGACTTTCAAAATTTAGCTATACAACTTTGTAAATTACATAATTCTTGACCCTTGTGCAAAATTTTAAGGCAATTGGGCGACCCATGGCCAAGATCTCGGGGGGGGGGGGGGGGGGGGGGGGGGGGGGGGCATAATAATGGCCCCTCCCCGGTAATAACAAGCTTTGAAATACCCCGGGAGTATTAGGGTTAAAGGTGCCCAAGACCCTTTTCCTTCATCAGACTTAGCAGTGCAAAGTGTCCTACCCACACACAGAGCAAACGTTAGAAGACACTAAGTTCTTAAGAGTGTGTGCCACTGTGCATGCACTCTCTCTCTCTCTCTCTGTCTGTCTTTTTTTTTTTTTTCTTCCTTGCATGCCCTAAGTGTCCAGCACCAGTTCCTCACTCTGTAAAACGAATGAGCGTGGATGTGCATCAGGCTGGTGCTGGGACATGCTGGGGCATGATTGAACTGTGTGATGTCATGGACTAGAGATGTGGAGTCGCTGGTGGTCACTGGTTTCAATCACTTTTCACTGCAACGCTCGTTTTGTTTTTGACACTTTGTAAATGATTCCTTTTTCATTTCTGGCCTTCTTCGCTCTATGATGTGTAAATGACCATTCACCTAAAGGGGGTACCCAATGCTGAAACAATGTTAGTTCATTTAAAAGAGCATGATCTTATTAGCAGAAAATCATCTGCCTAAAGTTTTTTAAAAAGTCTTGTTGCCAAGGAAACCCCCAAATGTGGTAATATTTCAGGATATTTTTGACCTCTCAGCTGTGACCCAGTTTCAAATGGGTACCCACTTTTACGTCGAAATGACGTCAAAGTGGGTACCTTGTCACGCACTCCTAGCAAAATGCGTGCAAGGTATAGTACATATTGTACAGTCTAGCGCGCAGAACAACTGCAATGCTCGAAGCTGGGTACCCATTTTTACGTCATACCTCATACTCAAATTTTTTGGTCAGCTCTTGACTTTTTATGAGAAAATTAGCCAAAATGCATTGATTTCGATTGAAAATCATCATATTTTAAATGTAATTTTTCTTAGAATTCTATTCTCGATCATATATATATAAAAAAAAATTACCATTGTGTAATCACTTTAAGATAATCAAAACTTTCACTATGTTATTTTTTCGTAGTAGTTGTACATGTATGTACATAACATTCTTATTCAAACTAAACTACTGCTTGCTCGACAGTCAATTTCTTTTGAAAAATTAAGAACGATATTATGAAAATACGTTTGTAAATACCTTCTTTGCATAACTGTTTTTATGTGCATTTTATTTAAAAAGAATGAATCAAAGAAAATGGTCAAGTATGGACAATGATTCAACTTCAAAGTATTGATGAGGTTTGATGATAAAGTTGTTGATGATGATAAATTGATGATGATGATGATAATGACGATGATGATGATAATGGTGATAGTGTAGTGGTGATCACTATGAATACACTATGAAAAAATATGGCTTGTGATTTACTGATTTTGATAACCAAGTACATCTGCGATGTATGAGGGAATGATATTTACAAATCTTTAACTTCTACAATTAAATGCCAGACAACATGATACATACATACTATGTCGATACAAAAACTCGAACATTTCATATGAATGAGATCTTTGTTGGTTATAGTGGCCAGATAGGCCCATAAATGCAACAACTCCTCGTATCTAGCAAGGGTGATGAGAAATAAAGTCTTCACATGACGAAAACCCATCGTTTAAAACTGAAACCCCGATTTGATTTTTGCCACTTCTAGACACCTGAGATTGCAGTAAGCCTAAATAAACAAAAAGCGCTGAACAACTCGATTCCCTTGCCGGAGAAACGATCGACCTTCAAAGTTTGATAAGAGAGAGAGAGAGAGAGAGAGAGAGGAAGGGAGAAAGAGAAACACGCTGGGGCTACACATGCCGAGTAGTAGTGCACACACAACGGGCTAGTTTATGGAGTTAAAAATGTTGCTAGAATCGCAATTTTTGGGTCATTTTGCTTCGTTCGAAGTTTAATTTTGGTTTTCATATAAATTATGAGTGACTTTCAGACATGGCATGTATTTCCTACTTCACATTTCCTTTCAGGCAGTGCGGTGTAAGAGTTTGTTAACACTATTACATAAGATGATGAGGAGTGCAGGTGTAATCCCAAACCACCAACTCTTGTGCGAAGATGCTAGTACTGATAAGACTTTTAACGGGCCTTTTGGATAGCGGGTAGCTATACCCCACCTAAGATGCATAGGATCATGTGCTAAAGTGGTGGGGTCTATTTTAAAAGAGAGATTTTCGTAATGAATTATTTGTAAACATTGACATATTGGTGCACTCCTTATTTTGCATACATGGAAAGGCAGTTTAGAGTCCCTGGCACGCCCTGGGCATCATTCACTCGGTGAGTACATACACACTACTCCATGACTTTCCTAACGGGCCTCCACAATAGACCAATCGTGTGGATGTATCGGGGGAAAAGGTTTGGCTTGCTACATTATAAGAAGGAGTGTTTTCTTCTGAGAAAGTCAAAGATGTGCAGTGTGCAGCTTGTGAAAAGGGAAAATAGGGCCCTTGTAGTTTAGACATGTAAACAAGAAATCCTTGCAGTTCTTTGTTCCCTTCACACTTGTCTGGCCAGTTAGCTTCGATGTTACACAACCTGCTTTTGCAGCGGGGTGTAAACAGACCACTGAATGATATAAAGACCACTTTCATGAAATACATGCTTTATCAAGCTATACCCAGCAATAAATTCCAGTTTCAGAATAACATATGACATAATTTGCTGTGCAACATTGAAGAAAAAAACAGGTTGCACATTTGTTTCATCAGTTTAATACATTTTAGCCTTTGTGCAGTCACCTGTAAACCCCGTGCGCATTGCATTATTTCAGCAGTGGGCACTTTTCTCTTTTACCATAGAGGTACCACATAGGTAGTATGAGACTGAATACTGATAATGATTATGCCTACTTAGGAAAGCTCAGTATTACTTATTACTTTCATAGCCACAACTGACTTACAGTGTGTACTTTATGCATTCTTTCATATCTATTTCACCTTGTTGCTGTTCATCTACACATATCTATTTCCCTTTTTGAACTTTGACCTCATTCTTTTAGTACTCTTTCCACTCTTCTGTCAATACTTCCTCTCTTGTATCTTACAGAACTTTTCTTCTTTCAATCCCCTGAGATCATATGCCAGGGTAACATTTTCATTTAAATCCAGTTACAACCATAAGAAACAATGGCTATCATGTTTTTAAGAACTCATAATAACAGTAACTCTTAATATCATTTCATTTACAGACCTAATCCTTTCTATCCAAGTAAAAAACTCTTCAGAAGTCATAGGCTTACCTTTTGATTTGGATGAAAGAATGGGCACTTTGGGTTACTACAGTTAGGATGAAACTTGCAAACACTCCTAATTGCAGATGCTTTAAAAAATAAAGGAGAAAATTATGTGATTTAATCAAATAAATAGATTAAATAAAAGTTCATGATATAACACCAAGTGAAAGGAAATAAAAGGAATTTTGGTTATAAACTTTTTGTTGACTATTCACTAGCTCTGGATTGTAGATGTGAAAGACAGGACTGAGAGGTACCCCAAACATTCCCCCCCCCCCCCCCCAATCTTGTCATGATCTAATTTTTTTTTCTCCAAGTCTGGCCATCCATGTTAACTCCAACATATAGATATAACACAATTTATCTATTCTTCAAACAAAAGTACACCAAATGGATTTCTTTAGCTTAAATCAGGCAAGAAGAAGCAATTTAGAAGAAAAGAGATCAAAGAAATTTAATTGGATTATCATTCATTTCCCACTCACTTCAACAAGTGACAATCTAAATCACTTTCCATCATTTTTATGGATTCACAGTCACAAAAAGGAGATTAGTTGTTACATTCCCCTCTAGACATGAAATGGAATGGATAAAAATGAATAATAATCCTTGAGGAGTTTAAGTATATAACCAAACATAATTGTTATTTGTGACCCTGGAAATAAACTGGAATGGATTTTTCTTCAGTTACATACATTTCTTGAGAGTTCCAATCAGACAGTCATATAAATGAGGTTAATCATCTACCTCTATATAAATGAGGTTTAACAATCATCTACCTCTGTATGCAATGTGGAGCATATAAAAGAGGTATAATATTGTTTAAAGTTGAATTACTTTTAAATCAAAAGTTAATCAAGGGTGACAAGGAGATTGTCATATCTGCCCCTGGCAATAAACTAGGGCAGATAAGAAAGGCTGAAAAATGGCTTGTATCTCATAACTAAACTGAAAGCTTTAAAAGATCCCTGTCATCTTTTTTTTTCAGTAACAAATATGATATTGTTAAAAAGAGGCAACATTTGAGACCATGTTGAGAGACAAATGTAAAACATAAACTAATTTCATTTTCTCGTGGATTATGATTACAGGAAACTGTCATGTTTGCCAGCAGGAAATACATTGGAAATACATAAGGTCCATACAGGAAAGGAAAAAAAAAAGAACTGAAGATTGTTCATATTTACAAAATAAAACTGCAATATGTCTGTGTCAACTCTTCGTCATAACTCCAATAACTATTCGATGTATTTAAAAGAACAGAAGCATGTGTATGAAATAAATCTCTTTAAAACCCATGCAATAATTTAAAATAAATCTAATAGTACAAAAAATAAAATGACTATCACTCAATGAAAGACCAATATTGATAATAACAACAATCTTGAAATCAGTAAAAGTGATTCAATTGGCACTGTCCTATACTTTCTTTCTACAATGGATCATTATCCGTAAAGAGAGTCAACTATCAAGACAAATTTTTGTGATTTCACAATCACTTTTGGTTATTACCTTGTGAGCTTTCGGCGAGTCAGCACCAGTCTGAAGAAGTCTGCCGAAACTAGTAGGCGAAAGCTCGCAAGGTAATAGCCAAAACTGATAGTGAAATCACAAAAATTCATCTCAATGGATCATTATAATGATATGGAAAACTAAACCAATGGGACTGACAAAAGTAACAAAATGATTGCAAGACACCAGGGGAGCGTTTCATGATAGGACTTGTCGGATGTTTTATCCGACAAAGTCTGTTTTATCTGACAGTTGCCATAGTAACGATGCTTCTCAGGCAATCAAAATCAAGGAAAGATGTCAGATCTGACAGCTTGTCCAACGACAAATGTTGATGAAACGCCCCCTGGGAGTGGTATTCTGAACACCGTTTTAACTGTGTTTTAAGTTCTGTTGTAACTTCTGTTTTAAGTCACCGACTTACAACACCACTAAAACAGTCTTTAAACGGTATTATGGGAACTGTTTTAACGGTATTGTAAGTCATCAAAGCCACACCCACCACAAAAATATCATCCAATAGGGAAAGTCGTAAGAGATGGTTCTAAGATGCTTCAGCCAATAAGATCGCCCCCTGGGGAAGGGGTGCGTGAAATGCGTGAACTTATATTCGTGTTGTAAATGAGCGCATTAATTTGCACTTAGTTTATTTCTTGAATTAACTGATGTGATGATGTGACAGAATTAGTTGTGCAAATCATCTCTGATATTATCACAGACAATTGCCAATTTCTCCACGCATGGCAAAAATTCTCTCGAAATGTTGCTTTGAAATATCAGTAAGGTTTACTGGATCTCGTTATTCCCCTCATTGCAACCAAAAACACAATGAGCGAGAAAAATTGCTGCCATGACATATCACATACAGAGTTAAAACACCTCCCACTCTATTTTATCTCATGAGTATGAATTTTCCAGTGGAAAAAGTTAAAACAGAAGATAAAACGGTCTTCAGAATACCGTGTTATTGCATATGGCATTTTTATGCGCTTGCGCACGATTTGTGCCAAGCATGCAAATTAAAATGCGCGGTTAGAAAGATGAAACAAAAGTTAAAACAAAAGTTAAAACAGAGATAAAACGGTGTTCAGAACACCGATTTGCTAAAACAGACTTAAAACAGAGTTAAAACAGTCTCAGAATACCACACCTGCTGGCATAATAGATGAACTCCAAAATTCACAACCCTCTCTCTTTCTCTCTCTGTCCTGAAGGCAATGAAATGTTATTTTACATACCCCCCCCCCTTCCCTATGTGCATTGCCTTTTCTACGCTTTGTCACACGCCAGTTACAGTCAAATTATCCCATTGCCTAAATGAATTCTCTCATCCCCATATTCCCAAATACAAGGATAACCTGGGCCCCGTTTCATAAAACTTGTTATCAATAACAAGTTGCAATAACTGTTATAAGCTACTGAAATCCTTGCATCTGATTGGCTGAGAGCAAATTTGTCATTGAAATGTGGCATTACTAACAAGTTTCATCAAACAGAGCCCTGGTTCCCGTATGCAATAGTTTTAGTGTTCGATATATAAATCATAAATCTTAATTCCTTCCGCAAACGTCATTACAGCAGTTTCTTCGTCTGCCTCCAAAAACCATACAAGTCAAAGAAGTTGCATCTCTTCACTTACCCTGTTTGAATGTAGGAAATGCTCTTATTAGAGGTGCCTGAATGATCACTGGAGCTGGTTTTGTTCTGGTAGCATGGGTGTATGGACAGGTAGGGTTCATACAGGTGGCATCAAACTTACAATTGGGATGGATAAACAGGCACTTGTCACCAAATTTGCAGTTTGGAAATGTTCTGGAGATCAAAGAAAACAAAGAAGAATACACAGCAGGTAAGGATAATATTTCAAATGAGCACATAAGAACAGTTAAGATAATACTTAAGTTTAAAATTCATCTGTAAAATTTGTCATAGAAAGCAAAGTACAGATAAAGAGTATATATCACAATTAACTCAAACTTCCTTTCAGAATATGGTGAGCAAAATGAACTTTTCATCACATGAGACCTATTTGACATGAACTGAAATATTTAGCAAATTTAACTTTGAAAAGTTTATCATTTTCAAGGATCCTTCATTGTAGAAATATGACTTGGTATTAGCTAGCAGTTTCTTATTATAACCAGGTCATATTCGACATTGAATTTAAGCATTGAAGTTAAGCAGTACTGTGCAACTTTTGGAGGATTATTTTTGCACTTGTTTTTGTTTTTTCTTTATAAGGATTTTTTTTTCTTTTGTGCCCCTGGTCATAGCACAATATCAGTTTATCCATCCAATCAAAAAAGAGATTTGATGGATTTTGCCTCTATGATGAACAGTCTGCTCTCAGTACAATCACTTACCGGGCAGATGAAATCTTTTCAACCTTTTACTGATAAATACCAGAGTAAGTAGCCAATTCGTTAAGAAAACCATATCATATGGAAAAAGCATGTGATAGTGAAAGTCACTGGCCACATATTTTTGGGCTGCTCACTTCAAGAGAGGGGCCATGAAAATGTTAAAGGTACAACAACAAAACACACTTTTTGTATAAATTTCTGGAGATAGTGGTGCAACGATGACAATATCATTCTATCAATTCCTTTTCTTACCGTAAGTCATATGAGTATATTCCATAATAGTGTACTATATGCCAGTTTCTGTACTCCATGATAGAAATAAGAGTATATTCATGTGATGATTTCTTTTCTAAGAAACGTCCCATATATATATATATATATATATATATATAATTTTTTTAAATGTAAAGTGTCATTTATGGATTCCAAAAATGCACTAATTTTAATTTATTTTTATGCCCATGTCTCCTTACATGTAACTCGATAGTCGATAGAAAATTGCAATATTTAATAATGTAAAGTAGAAATATGATCTCATTAAAAATAAACTCCGTGTAATTTCCAAATATAGTTGGAAGAACATTTAATGAAAATATCCCCCAAAGTATCCCAAATGAATACGATGGTGACTATATTTCAAATTTGCAAAAACGGATATCATCCAATATATATATTTAATATGTACAAGATGTTTTACCCTACTAGAAGATTTTTTTTGTTCTCTCTCTCCAAATTATATTATCGCTTACTTCATGCGTTTATGTATTATTATGCCCAATGAATTTTGTAATTAAGAATTACTCCTTTCGAAACCCCCAAAGTATCCCAAATGAATACAATGGTGATTATATTTCAAATTTTCAAAAACCGATATCATCCAATACATATGTACAAGATGTTTTATCCTACTACATTTTTTTTTTCTCTCTCCAAATTATATTATCGCTTTCTTCATGTGTTTATGTATTATTACGCCCAATGAATTTTGTAATTAAGAATTACTCCTTTCCAAGCCTGTGAGATAGTAGTGAAACCTTGTAATATGGTTAATATCATATCTAATATTTAACGTTGCCTCTACATTGTATCCTCGTCTTATACATAATCATGAACTATATACAGCAGCATAAGAATAGTTGAAATATTATTTTTTTTTTATTCATATATAATTTAATTAATTTCTCCTTTTCAAAATAATGGATCAATAACTCAACCTGTATCACGGTGCATGTATATATGTATAATGTTTTTCAGTTTTGTTGTATGTCTTTTTGTAATTTGAACCTATGTTTAATGTTATACAGGGCCCCCTGGAAGAACAGTATTATGTTTACTGAAGGGGATACCCTGTTGAAATAAAAAAAAAAAAATCAAATCAATTAAATCATTTGGAAAGGATATGGATAAAATCGACCTATAATAGGACATTTCGGACACAGCCCAAAATTGGGTCAGCCAAGAGAGCTGATTTGATCGAAATACCTGTCTGCATTTTTGCACTGAGTAACATTGGACCGTGACAATAAATCTTTTTAGATGATTTGATGGGAATGTGTAATGTGGTTACTGAAGAGACATTGGGGAAATTTCATGACATAAAATTCTACAGAGCAAGAAAGTAAGGCTACGCTTAAAGGCATTGGCTAACTTTATGAGTAGCTGATTTGAAAAATTCTCAAACTAAGATGAAACATGTGTATGAGTACTTGTATTTGTACTCAAAAACCCTGAAACCAACCATAATTTGGAATGAAAAAATGTAAGTTAGACGCAAACGGCAATTTCATTATCCTTCGTCTCACGAGACAATCACTAAGAGGGCCACTTTGCTTGAATTTGAAAATGCCGTTATGTGCCTCCCGCCGCGTGATTCGCCAATGCACACAGTACGGTAAGGTGATGCACACAGTACGGTAAGGTGAGTCACACGAACACGCGCACTCCTTATGTCTATTCTGTGCAACCGACCATCGTATATTTTTCAAACATTGGTTCACATTTTTGATATTTAAAAATATTTCCTGTGGATATTATACTTTGCAACTTTCAGACTGGTATTTTTACACTATAACCCTTATGTTTATCCCATTTTCAAGTAACAAAACCAGATTTTTTAAAATCATAACAATGTTAACCAATGTCTTTAATTGTTAACCAATGTCTTTAAAGTCCAATGTGAAGGTCGCACTTTGCTGCATGATGCAGAGTCTGCCCCAGTGTCGAGCTGCCATGATCCCCTATGACGTTAGGGTACTACTGGTGAGTGAAACATCAGGGGTGTTGCCTCTAGCGTTTGAGACATAAGCAAGTAGTGCTAACACTTTTATATGAGCCTCAGAAACATGCACAAAATATGAAAAGATATATTGTGGCCATATGGAAAAGAGACACTTAATGCCGAACATGTATACACTGATAAACACTGCTTTAGAGGTAAAATCTATCAAAATAGTTTACAGACAAAAATGAAACAACAAATCTATGATCTTATTTGTGCTAAAATTTCATTTTCTCAAGAGGAAAGAGGAAAGAGGAAAATTAACCTCTAAAGGGGCTTAAAAGGACTGGGTGGGGGGGGGGGGGGGAGGGGGAGCATGATGGCCCCCCTCTAGAATTTTTGCAATCCAATTTGAACCAATGCATTTTACGCCACATTACTCTCTTTTTTCTTTTGAGTCTTGCCCATCATTTGACACTAAGTTTATAAAAATCAATAGTACCAGTACTGAGTCACATGACTTTCTGTGATCTCATGTAAGCCAGAAAACTCAGAATTTCTGAGTTTTATGCACAAAACAAAAGGAAACTGTATTTCCTCATACATGTATTTCTCCATTATCACCTACAATTTCTTTTTTAAGCTGGTGCAGGCCTTAAATTTCAATAATTTTAGGGCAAGGCCACTTTTCTGTAGGGCACATTCCTATACTACAGCATAAATAGAAATAAATAAAATCAGAAAGGGCACAAAAAATCTCCAAGGCAAATGAGAGGGGCATTGAGGCCAGTCAAAAGGGCATCCACAACCATGGCCTTGGTGGCCTTGGATTAATTTAAGCCCTGACTGTTATTACTATCTAACTGAATAGTAGTCAAGATGACATCCTGAAAAAACAGACTTCAAAAACCAATGATAATGTTGTTGTGTGCTGACAGCAAAGAAAACATTAACCCATATGTCTTTACTGGCTCTCAGCATAAGATTGAAAAAAGACGCCTTTGGAAATGCCTTCTTCCTTTAGTTTACTTTGTAGTAATCCTGTTGGACTTGTATATGCACCAGCAATTAACAGGAAATCTGCCCAATGATATCAAACTGACTACACAAAATCAAGTTGGACATTTTGAACAAAGTCACTCTGAAAGTACAGCAGTCTGATGGTAAATGCAACTTCACATCAAGACAAAAGAAACAACGGTGTTAGAGCTAAGGCCTTAAGGCTTTGAAGATTAACAAAGCCTACAATGAAATAGAAATACAATTAGCCAGATAGCTCTGGCTTTGCAGGAATTCTCTTTCTCTGGAAAATTGAGAGTTAGAAATTTCCCTTGAGTAGGACAGTTGGATAAACAAATATATCCTGCTGGGGCATTGTGACTTCATCCTTGTAGGGTCTCTTCCTGTTCCCTTAGCTAAGTACAATATTTCACTTAGCAAGGCCCTGGGTAAGAAAGAGGTAAGAGAAGGCAAAATGAGACCCCCCCCCCCCCCCCAAAAAAAAAAAAAAAAAAAAAAAAAAAAAATTGGAAGGAGGAGAAAGAAAAATAAAGCAAAGAGAAAGGAAAGCCATCTATCAAAAGAAAAGAAATGAAAGAAAGAGAAAAAAGGAGAAAAGAGAAATGGATGGGAGATGATGATATAAGTGATAAAATGTATGTTACAATGGTAATAACAGTGGACTAGAACCCATTCTCAGAATACAAAATTATGAATTTTTCCTCTCTCACTCATTTTAAATCTAGAAGCAGGATCTTTTCGGTAAACAAGCAGCATCCTCTCATTCCAGCAGTGCGAACATGGAGCTATTATGGTGAGAAGGTGTCTGACTATCTTAGAATAGGTAGGTGTCTGCCTATCCTAGAATTCTGCAGAAAGTTATGCATATTATCATTATTATCTAATATCATCTACACAAGATGGTTTTCCATGGCAATTATTTTCAATATTTTGCACTCCCTGATTTCTCAGTAGTCAATATTGTACCATATTTTGTTCTCTTCCAGGTTTGCCCATTGGCTTTTTGTGTAAATTAAGTGCAATATTCATGAAATAAATACACAACACTAATATAAGAAAATGCAGTACAAAGATACACAATACATGCATTACATACAATGCAGGTATACATTGATGACATCATAAAAAGGTATATAGTCAAACTTGTGTGATCAAAATCAATGTTGTAAACTGAATGTCTCTGAGAGATGATTTTTATCAAATCTCACATCACTTTCCTGTGTGGTATAATACTGACTGTATCAAATGAGATATCAACCTGTATTGGATTCAGATCGGGCAAAATAGCTTGGTATCTCACTCTGTGACAGTTAGTAATTTTGTTGATGACAGGACCTTTTAAGGAAAAAAAGGTGTATTTTTTCAGTTCAGGATAGTTGCAGAATAAAAATAACTACAATAATCAAGGTGTCCAAAGAGAATCATGTTCAGCAATGAAGCGACTAAATAAAATTTAGATACCTAATAGGTACATGTATGTAGTGTTATTTTAATGACAAAATAACACTTCTATCATAAAAAAGTGTGCCTTTTATTCCTCACTTGCACGGCTCCCTCGTAGACCAAAAACAAGATGGTTTCTGAACTCCCCCCCACCCCCCCCCCCCCCCCCCCCGTCACAAAACTAGACAGATTCTTGACTGCCTCCACCCGTTTATGTATTTGCCTACTCTGAAATATATCACACATTCCTGCTGAATTTTCATAAATTTTCACTGGAGAATTTAATCAGAGTTATCACTTTATGGTATGAGCTAAAATACTATTGTCAGTATAATGCAATTACTGCATATATAAAGATAACACTAATAATGTTTTTAAACTAGATGAATCCTTGACCGCGCGCGGTCGAAATTTATGCCTCCGCCATTGCCAGGTCAGAAATATATGGCACATTCAAGGTGAATTTTTTTTTTTATTTTCATGTATACAATGACATTTTTGACCCTGACCTTTGACCTTGTGACCCCCAAATCCAATGACACCATCATGAGACCTTCCATATGCATACATGAGCCAAGTTTGAAGTTGAACCATCACAGAATTGTTAAGTTATCGCAAGAACAAGCCATTTTCAGGTATATAATGACCTCTATGACCTTTGACCTCGAGACCAAAAAATCTAATCAGATCATTGCCCCTCCCACATGCATACATGAACCAAGTTTGAAGTTGATCCGTCAAATTGTTTTGAGTTATCGTGGGAACGAACCATTTCTATGAACATAATGACCTCAATGACCTTTGACCTTTGACTTTGAGACCCAAAAATCTAATCAGATCATTAAACCTCCCAAATGCATACATGAACCAAGTTTGAAGCTGATTCGTCGAATGGTTGTTGAGTTATCGCGAGAACAAACCATTTCTATGTACATAATGACCTCTATAACCTTTGACCCTTGACCTTGAGACCCCCAAATCTAATCATATCATTATCCCTCCCATATGCATGCATCAGCCAAGTTTGAAGTTGATCCGTCAAATTGTTTTTGAGTTATCATGAGTATGAACCATTTTTATGTACATAATGACCTCTATGGCCTTTGACCTTTGACCTTGAGACCCCAAAATCTGATCAGATCATTGTCCCTCCCATATGCATACACGAGCCAAGTTTGAAGTTGATCCATCAAACGGTTCTTAAGTTATCGCGAGAACGAAAACGGGACGGACGGACGGACAGACGGACGACCCGAAAACATAATGCCTCCAGCAACCACCTATGGTGGGCGGAGGCTTAAAAATGATCACAAATTAAACAAATGAAACATAACAACAAGAAAATAATAATCTACATGTAGCTACGGTATGTCCATTGTAAACAACATCCCATTGATTACACGAACCAGATGACTCCTGTATTAAGCCTATGGGAAGGAGAAAATTCAGTAGTCAATGGGTTAATAGTTTTTCATAGTACATAGCAACTAAGAATATGTTTCATGCTTCCTGTTTTACTTGACAGCTGACTGCCTTTATCAAAACATATTCAAGTTTGTTCATGGTATTTGGAAATAGTAAATCAAAATGTCTACATGTATGAGTCAAAAAAGAAAAAAAGAATTCATGTCATGTCTCAGGCTTCAAAGTACAGTACTACAGACAAGATCAAAGGACTCGGCACAAAAATTATGAAATGATTATACATGTCAAATGTATATTAGAATGCCTCAACTTTTTAAACATGTGCCATGATGAAGGAGTGTTGAAAAAAACTAGCATGTCGTTGATTATAATTACCTATGCAGAAGAATCTGCATAAATGGGAAAGCCAACTAGCTATTTTGTCCCACACATTTATACCAAATCTAAGAAAACTTGTATGAACATAAAATAAGAAGATAAATTTGATATCAGTTCATATCTCCATAACATGTTGTCACCGGTACCTATGGGAATTCAAAATGGAAGACTAATCAATCACAACTTTCCACTTACATTAGGAAAGTACGGCCATGCTTTTACTGTAGGGCTTCATAAAATGATGAATTTATATCCCAAAGCACTCTTCCAACAATTACTGTGTACATATGTACACATGAGTCCCTTTTAATAAAATGAAACATACATGTACCTAAAAATAAATCGCTGTTATGAAAGTAGCTTCAAGGCCTTTCACAAATATGATCGATGGGGATTAGTAAGTTGGCATAATGAAGCAACCATTGCCTTTTAATGTCAAAATATATTTCCTTGGAATTCAATCACAGCCAGCAGACAAGAAGTTTACATTACTAGGTCTACATCAATCAATGGAAATCAACCCTGAATGCAGGTTCAAAATAACAGTATGATCTAAGTATGTGCTTCATTCACAGTACATCTAGCCATGTTCACTTGGGATGAAAGTCAAAATAATGTGTCTTTTTCTTTTAGTTTTATTCATCTGTAGAAATTGAATATGGAAAATGGTACATTCTACAAGCAGCTGATGTATTATGCTACATGTACAATTTACAAATAACCTTTTATCCAGCATTGTTTTAATAATGACAAGGATAAATCCATGCAGTGAATTACAAAAAAACTCTTTAATCATTATGCTAAAAAATTTGCATTGAAGCTGGTGAGCACATGAAAGGATAAGTACAGTGTCAATGGAAAGCCAAAACACAGAACAGATAAATGATAATTTTTTTTTGTTTGTTTCAATTCAATTCAATTCATTTATTTCCATCAAAAGTTTAAAAATAGTTTGTTTTTTTTAAACAGTTTAAAAATACATATAAGCAAAGGGCCAAAGTCAAATATCTAGCTTAGTTTTTGAGTTCGTTCCACCATCTGTACAAACGAAGTAGACCATGCTCATTTTCAAGCTTAAAGCATAACACACAATATTCAAGAGGTCCACCTCAAAAAATTAGTAGCGAAAGCTTCCAAATCCAAGATGGCGTCCAAAATGGCCGCCATTTTGACGGAATTTGAATTTTTCAAGATAAAATTTGATAGAAACATCCAATTGCAACAAAATTGGTCTCATCTGAAAGAGAATTAAATTCCCTACAGTTTGATGCCATTTGTGATAAATGTTAAAGTGATTCGGTCCAGATATTTAGTCAAAAATTGTGTTTTTTGACATTTTTTCCCCAAAACTGAAAATTTGCAAAATGCATGATTTAGCATAAATCAAGAAAAAATGTAAGAATTGTCTTGAAACCTTCCAGAAAACTTTCTTGATATTCAATAATCATCTGTGGAAAATTAGAAAGCAATACCATTCTCCGTTCTAAAGTTATAATGTCTCAAACTTGAAAACTCATATTTCATAAATTTCTCTTCTTGCATATGCATGTGTTATATTCCATAGACTATAATGCATTAACATGCATGTGCCCTGTACAAAAGTGCAAACGTGGATTTTCGCTCTACAAACTAAGAAGGCCATGCTTATATTTGTGCTTATTGACATGTTTGTAACTAAACTTGGATGATAGATGCCTTACACAAACTCCAGTGTTATTGGGGAGTCAAAGGTCACATATGTAGGTCAAAGGTCAAATGAGGTCAAATGTTAACATTTTCCGTGCATATTTCTACTGGGGTTGGTAACTTTAGAACCATAAGTCCATTTGTAACCAAACTTGGATAGTAGATGCCTTTCAGGGACATAACTGTATTTGAGGGTCAAAGGTCATGTATGTAGGTCAAAGGTCAAATGGTAAAAAATTCATGCATATTTCTACTGAGGTTGGTAAGTTTAGAACCATAAGTCCATTTATAACAAAACTTGAATGGTAATTACCCTTTAAGGACCTCATTGTTATTTGGGGGTCAAAGGTCATGGGTGCAGGTCAAAGGTCAAAGGAGGTCAAATGTTAAAACTTTCCTGCAAATTTCTATTGGGGTTGATAGCTTTAGAACGATGACTCCAAACTTGGATGGTAGATGCCCTATATAGGGACCTCAATTCTCTTATGGGGCTTGGGTTGTAGGTTTATATCATTTGATATTGAATATATGGATGCAAACTTTGCATGAGATACATGTACATATGTTCTTCACAACTTTTCATTTTGTTGTTGACATAATCATTGTGACTCTTCCACGTATAAGCAGGGAACCATAAGCAGAAAGTATATTTAGATCATAAAAATTGTTAGAAACTTCAAATTGGAATTAAATAGGTCTCAGATGAAAAGATTTTTTTTTTTTACAACTGAATGCCCTTCATGAGGGGTGTTGAGTTACCATGCAATTTATTCTATATTTAGTGGGAAAATATTGTTTTTCTACACCCCCCCCCCCCAATGAAATTAGTGAAAGTGAGAGTAGGGTCAGAAAGCGCTGGGATGGAAAGGTTTCAATATTATTATGTAAATAGATATATGATAGATAGATGAAATGGTCCTTATCATCTTGCTTCGCAGCCAATATATAATGGCTATACAATTTTGAATGTGTTGTATTCTTTGAAATTACAAATTACACATGTCACATTTAATGGAAAGAAAATAATAACTATAGAAATATGGTAAAATGGCAGCGAGAGCACTCTTTCAAAGAACACCTTAAATATTCTAGTGTCATTAAGTTATTTTTTTCAACTCATTGGAAGTTGTTCTTTGATTTATCTGGTGCAGTTGTGGTTATTATATTTTATAAATTGAATATAAATTAGTACAAAATGACTTCACAAGATAAGATAAGCTATCATAAGCATGATTAGTAAAAAAAAAAAAAATGTCTAATTTCTCATTCGTTAAAAACTCATTATTTGTATATTACAGTTTATTATTCAGCATAATTATATACATCTAAATTTTAATTAGACAGCTAACTTTAAGTTGATTTTAACAGCGGCATAAAAAAGTCAGTCCATAAAATCCATAAAAATCCATAAAATTAACAGTGTGCATGCATACAATATCAACAGAAGAAACTGGACCAGTTAAATTAGAATTAAAATACAAATACATACAACATTGTACCTTTGCACTGTCTCTTATTCGTGTAGCAATCGGAAATGGCAAAAAGAACTGTTTTGTAACCTTTCTGTTTTTGAAATTTTGGTGCTTTTAATAAATTGTACATAATATTAACGGCAACAGGCAATTAAAAAGTGTAGACGCAGCATTCTACATCTCATACTTCAATGAGCTCATTTTAAGGACTTTCTCATATGTTTTGTAATCTTATTCTAATTTTTTTCAGGGAGCTGAAAATTTCACTAGGTGAATACTTAATTTGTAAACAAATTTGTTTACAAATCATGAATTTCTCCCATTAAGCTTCTTTATTTGTTAAGTACTCAAGTTGCCAATGAAGACATAAGCTTAATCCTCAAGGAAAGGATGAATATATCAATAATACGATGTATTTGTATGGTTCAGAGGTACCTTATACTATTTCCAGACATCTCAGCATGTAGATATTTGTTTTACAGCGATTCATTATATGCAGACACGTGGGGAATCCCAAATAAGTTCCTACTGTATTGATACCTACCATTTTTGATTTATCATTTGATCAGTAATGTTCAGGATACAATTATCCATAACTCAAAGTGGGATTGAGGCTAATGCATTCTTTGACACAATCCCAATGTTTCTAGTTTTTAATCTCATAACTATTAAAAACAAGGGACTCAAACACGGTGATGGGACACCATGCAGGTGAACTGAACCAGTAAATGGTACGATCAGGGAGAAACGGGAGAAAACTCTTGAAAATGCCATTTTCCTGGTGGTTGTCTAAAATAAGTCCTGGGAATATTAAATGTAATATCACTGTCGTTTTCAAAGAAAATTCTCTTTCAAACCAAATGAAAAATTATCACATTATTAATCTCGCTGAAATTAAGGATCACATGCAGGTTTTCCGTTCTTTCTGGGCCACCCTGTATAGGGCATCTACCATCCAAGTTTGGAGTCATCGTTCTAAAGCTATCAACCCCAATAGAAAATTGCAGGAAAGTTTTAACATTTGACCTCCTTTGACCTTTGATCTGCACCCATGACCTTTGACCCCCAAATAACAATGAGGTCCTTAAAGGGTAATTACCATTCAAGTTTAGTATAAACATGCATATGCAAGAAGAGAAATTTATGAAATATGAGTTTTCAAGTTTGAGACATTATAACTTTAGAACGGAGAATGGTATTGCTTTCTAATTTTCCACAGATGATTATTGAATATCAAGAAAGTTTTCTGGAAGGTTTCAAGACAATTCTTACATTTTTTCTTGATTTATGCTAAATCATACATTTTGCAAATTTTCAGTTTTGGGGAAAAAATGTCAAAAAACACACTTTTTGACTAAATATCTGGACTGAATTACTTTGACATTACTCACAAATGGCATCAAACTGTAGGGAATTTAATTCTCTTTCAGATGAGACCAATTTTGTTGCAATTGGATGTTTCTATCAAATTTTATCTTGAAAAATTCAAATTCCGTCAAAATGGCGGCCATTTTGGACGCCATCTTGGATTTGGAAGCTTTCGCTACTAATTTTTTGAGGTAGACCTCTTGAATATTGTGTGTTATGCTTTAAGCTTGAAAATGAGCATGGTCTACTTAGTTTGTACGGATGGTGGAACGAAACCCCCCTTTTCTGCTTTTGGCCCTCCGCTTAATAGATACAAAGTATAAAAGCACAAGATACATTGTAAAGGAGACAGCAAAAAAAAGCAAAAATTTTATAAACAGCTGCCACCTTTATTAAGATTTATTTGCCTGACAAATGAGTTTCATTTACTTTACATTTGTGTTCCACATCACAATCATATCCCATCAAATACAAAAAAATATTTTTGCTCTAGTGTATACTTATTATAGAAAAATTGCAAGAAGTACTATATGCTTTCATTGTAACACTGGCTTCAATTGTTTTCTGAAAGAGAGCAATTGGAGCAAGTACCAATCACCATAAGACATTTTGCTCCGTATGATAGGGGTTTCATGTCTCTATGCTATACAGTGCGTCCCAGAAAAAACAAAACCAAGATTGATCAATGTTTAATCATATCTTAATCACAATTATGATCAATAACAGCTACATATATGTATTTGTAAAGCTTAGACCCTCTTCTTTGATTAGATACCACTTACATGATACATAGGGTACTTCATGCATGAGTAACAAAAGACAATATGAAGCAGGTCTACCAAAAAGTCATTTGGCCAATGATATACATGTATGATTTTCCAAGATATAATCACATTTCCCTGAAGTTCATTTTCTGCTCTTTCATACAACACCTCAATCAGGAAAAATGAGCAAAAATGACAGAGCTATTATTTTTTTAAATATTGATTGCATTTTCATAGTTTTTTGTCGAGCCATCGAAGCTGGAGCGAGACTAAGGGATCCTTAGCGGATGAAACAAAAGTTACAACAGAATTAAAATGGTTTCCAGAATATCGATTTGCTACAACAGACTTAAAACAGAGTTACAACATGGAAAAGAGCCTAAAAATACCACCTCCGTATTTTAATCATTGTTTTCATGAAAATGAGGAGGAAATAAACTGTGAACCTGAAATTTTTGTCTTTCCTGATATTAAACAAAACACCATTTCAAAAGATACAAAGTGCATCCAGCAGAACAAAATGAAATAATACAGTACTGTATGATAGAGTTAAAAAAAAAAGAACAAGATGAGGCGACTCCGTCTCCTATATGACTCTGCCTATATTTGGTTAAAATCAATGACTCAAACTGTTCCTGAAATATTCTAACCAGAATGAAATTTTTAAAAAAATGTATCTACATGTTGACTGACCTCCTTAGCGTTTGACTAAACAACCCAAACATCTGATCTCTTCGTCTCCTCATAGTCATGCCAACAAATAGTTGAAATATAGTGATAACAAAATTAACAATTTTCTGATTTTATGCATATTGACCTCTATGATCACTGATCTCTGACCTACTATTGATCTCACTATGGTGATGCATACTAGCACCAAATTTTAAGTTCATATCTCAAATGATTCTTGAGATATTTTGTTAACAAGACTAAAACCTGAAATTTCAGAACTGATCTCTATGACCTTTGACCCATGTACACCAAAATCTAATTAGATTGTCTTCCTATGATAATGCAGATATACTAGCACCAAGTTTGAAGTTCATAGCTCAAAGGGCTCTTGAGATATCGCGTTAAAAAAGCGGGACGGATAAATGGACGGAAAGACTGACTGACAACCTGAAAACATGCCCCTGGCACCACCTTTGGTGGACTAAGACATAAACATGATAAAAGATGTGTTTTCAAAAAACATCTGTGTTTGGCAATTCTTTGATTCAGGGGGTAACAAGTTCCAGCTTTGGGGGCAACAACTGACAAAGTCCTATAACCTATAGATTTGTTTATCAGTACAAGGGCAGTAAGTGTAATACCAGTGGATGATCATCTTGTTTGAATACATCTTACCTGCATGGTGTACTTGGATGAAAGTAAGGACAGTCACTGCCATTCTTACATGCTGGCCAAAATTTACATCTCTCATTCACCTTCTCATCAATCTCAGCATGACCATGTTCTTTACATAGGATGGTAAATGGAAAGAAAAAATATATTACAAGTACAAGTAGATTATGGGGATTTAATCATTTACACCGCATGGGAACCATTTTTTTAGGCAGGGTGGTAAAGGGCAGGCATTGATCAAATTATGGTGATTCCTTCGATGGCGTAGCCATGTTCTTTACACAAGTTGGTAAAGGGAAAGACAAAGCAGATATAACATCATGGGCTGGAATTCACAAAGGTGGTTTAAATTTAGGCCATGGTTTAAGCAAATTTTGTGGTACAGTCAAACCTGCTTTAGCGACCACCTGTCTATAACAATCACCTGTCTATAAAGGCCACATCTTCTATTTCCCTTCAATGTGGTTTCTCATTGAAGCATGTACTAAAGGAAACCTGTCCATAAAGACCACCTGCCTATAAAGACCACTTTTCTTGTCTCCCTTGAGTGGTCTTTATACACAGGTTTCACTGTATAAGTGCACTTAATATAGTGCGTACACTAATAAAGGTCCAATAATGAATGCCCGTGTGTGGCAAAGGGCGCTGAATTCATGATTGTTGCCATGGTTTAAACTACGGACTATGTAACTTATATAAAATAAACCATACATAAATTTACATCAACTGTGGTCTAAACCAACGAGCGTTGCTTTAGCGTCCTTTGGCACAGACGCACGTTCAGTATTGGACCTTTCTTAATCTACATGCTAAATCAAGCGCACTTATACCACAAAATCTGCCTACACAATGGTCTAAATTTAAACCACCTTTGTGAATTCTGGCCATGATGATTAATTAAGTCATTCAAAATCTAAATCATGTAGCCACAGACTATGTTTAAATATAGAGGTACATGTATCTGGACTAACATCAGTTACTGAAAGCCTTATTTGCATAAAGTACCCATGCTCAATGGTACAGCAATGGTCTTGTAACTAAGAGCTCCCAGGTTCAAGGTTGAGGTGGTGAATGAAGAGAATCTCTGACAGTTGGACAGACTTCAGGGAGGTGATTCATCAAGTATCTTGTCAGTGATTTTTACTGACAAATTTGCTCTCAGCCAATTAGATGCAAGGATTTCAGTAGCTCATAACAGTTGTCGCTAAATATCACTGGCAAGACACTTGATGAAACGCTCCTCAGAGGGATCTCTATTTGATTATCATCAAAATGAATTATAATTAATTTCAAAAGACAGAATGTAAGCTTGTAAGGATCATTTAAAAGGATTGTGGAAGTGTTCAAAAGTATTTGAGGGTGAATTATGTGGCATAAGAATAAGAATTACCATCATCAGACTCCTGAAGTGAAAATGTTACAGGTTCAATCTGAGGTTGAGGTGGTGAATAGAGTGAATCTTTGACAAACTGAGGCTCAATAGGACCGACCTGCTTCATCGGAATCTCCTTCTCAATCAGTGACGATCTCTCTTTTACAATGACCTGCAAAGTACAAACAATGAAGGGAGCTTAATAGTAATGATTAAAATGTGCATATAGGAACTGCATTTTTTTTACATTTATAAACAAATAACAATAACTGCTAACATGATCTTTTTAACCAATTGGTTGCTGCAACTAGGTGGCCCTGTACTGAGCCTATGAAAATGAGCGATTTCAGTAGTTGACAGATTATAAAATGTTCAGTGGCTTTCAGAAGCACCATGGGTAGCTTAAAAATGAAAGCCTTCTGAAACAATGTTTTGCATAACATCTTTTGAGACAAATGAAGTATTATAACTTTGCTCATATGTAGATGAACAAATCAATCAATCAGAAAAAAATATCAAGTGCATGAATCACCTTGCTATAGCAAAATAACATTTTTTTTTTTAAGGAAGACATTACAAAACTAACAAATACAACCAAGGAAAGCACACAAATATGTTTTTTTTACAATAGGCCTTGTGTCAAGATGTTTCATCCAACCCTCATCTAGCAATAGTTTCCATTCTTTTTCAGACTCTACTACACAGATGATGTCCATCTCCATCCTTTAACTGAAAATCCACCAGTCACAGCTCATGATAAACTTTCTTTATAACCTTATAATGCTTATTTCACACACAACAGGCAATATATAGGCCTGATCCCATGAAATACAAATAGAATTTTGCTTTAACTACTTGATTACTTTGGCTTGATTTGTGATGGATACATACATGTTTGTATTGCATAGGCTGAGTTGGTTCATAATCAAAGCTCTTCTCCTCCAATGTATCCATCTCCATCTCTTCACTTGGCTCGTAGTGAGAAAGCAGGATCTGTTGGTTAGGGTCTAATGTAGAGATGGGTGTAGGGTGGTACTGAGGCAGGGTGGGCATGGAAGATACTTGATGGGGTGCATCAACGGTATCTCTATGGAAGGGGGGCCTCTGTTTCTTTCCTTCCATGGTAACAATGAACCGAGGAGAGTCTTCGAGTGTAGCTGGAGGGAGTTGGTAGACTTGTGAAGGAGGCTCTCTGTTTAAAAGAGACAAGCAATATTAATTTCTCTAACATATTCTGACAAATTATTTTAATCCACAGTATTTCTTTTGGTTAATGTCAAGGCAGAGAAGGCTTTATATGGAAAATTGCAACTGTGCCAAAATCATATGATACAAATTACTGCAATCACAGTCTGATAACCATTAGATAATTGCCACAATGCTCTGAGCATAAAAGATTCCTTACAAAATACTCATCAACAAGACCGGCGATTCCACGCACATGTGCAGAAACAGGCATTGGAGAAAATGTTTTTATAAACCATCAAATCATGTTTGAATGGCCAATGCTTCCTTATTCTGTATCAATGTGCACTGTAATATACAACATTTTAAAATCAAAGTCATAAGCTTTCTTTTAATGCATATATCGATACATGAAATAATGCAAAGAAAGCCAAATCCTAAATCTATAAATGTGTTTTCCTCCAATTCACGTTTTTGAGCACCGCGCACGGATTCAGCAGTTTGTAAAAATGACGATGAAATGTAGATAGAATGTTTTGTCTATAATAAAGCATCGGCAAAGATTTCAACTCTAACCTGTGTTACCCAGATATACTGAACCACTATAATTTACCATACTTTGATTATAAATATATAAGAATTGGCAACTTACCGTTTCTGTACAGATGTGAGTCGATCAAATTGCAGAGGTCTCACTATGGTGGTATTCCTGGTGTCATAAACTTGTTGTTGTACTTGAATCTCTTCATCGTCCTCTTCTATTAGTTCTACCAGCTTCACATCCTCTTCTTCTGGCTCCACAACTACTGGTTCTGATTTATCTGCTTTCATGGTGTCAATTATTTGACGTTGATCTGCAAGGAAAAATAATCCAGGGACATTTTTTTGAATCAGCAATTCAAATGTGAAGTGAGGACTGATTTCCATACGCTTGAACTAGTTGGTACTCAGTTGAATGAAAATTACAGCATCATGATGTCTGCATGAGCACAAAGTGTCTTCAGATTCCATTCACTATTGAAATAAGCTTACTGTCTTTGTACTTTTATCTACACTGAAACAAGACGAAAAAGGTTATTCACACAGCGATATGATTAGGTACATGTACATCTCATACGTTAATGACAGTGTTAAGAGCTTACAAGTGGATGCCCGATACCTATACCTACCATCATTATCTTCCACACTCTCCTCTTGGCTATCTTCTGCTGATTCGTCTTGCTCTGCTTCCTTCTCCTCTACATTTCCATCTTCTTCCCTTACATCTTCCTCAACTACTTCCTCCTCCTCCTCCTCTTTTCCCTTCCCCTCATCCTCATCACCTCTCTTCTCAACCCTCTGATATGCATGTGCATCAAAGTCTCTCTCTTTGGCTTCCTTGAAGCGAGATCTAGACATGAGACCAAGAGGTCTGACAGACACGGATGCCTTTGCTGATGGTTTAGGGGTCACTTCTTTTTGGCTTGCCGCCTTGACAGCAGCTGTTAAAATCTTCTTAGGTGCTGCTTGTCTCTTGCTAGAGGACTCTTTATCAGCTGGGATAGATCTGTAAGAGGCAGAAATACTCTATATGTTAAATCAGTCATTTCCCTCTTTGATAGAGGAACAGATATTCTCATGTTTTGGCATGTCTACTCGAAAGAGAAAATACTGATATGCAAATGCAACATATGTGGTCAATTTACAACATTTGTCTTATTCCTACAAGTAACTTCAACCTTAAGTACATCCTCTTAAGGTTACAAGTGCCTGATTACCTAGTAAAATGCATGAAATTCCCAAATTTCGAAATGAAGGTAATAACATGTTCCTCTTTCATCTGCATTTGAACCAGAATTGTAGTTTTACATAACAGTCAGCAACTTTGCATATTATTTGCACACAAATTAGAGGCAAATTTCAGGTAAACTTTAACGTTTGAAATAAAATTACCTTTTACCTTAACATGTGATATCCGATGCCACTATAACATGAAGGTCCCCCAAGTACATCTATCCCCCAAGTACATCTATGACCCAAATTTAGTTGAAAAGGGAGCAACGGTTGCAAAGTTATTTGTCATAAGAGAGTCTTGCAGGTAAACTCTAACATCTGACCTCAAATGAACTTTGACCTCACCATGTGACCTCCGACAGCACCACAACATGATGTTACCCCTAGTGCATCTATCACCCAAGTTTGGTTGCCATTGGACCAACAGTTGTCAAGTTATATGTCATAAGAGAGTCTTGCAGGTAAACTTTAACGTTTGGAATAAAATGACCTTTGTCCTTACCATGTGACATCTGATGCCACTATAACATGAAGGTCGCCCACGTGCAGCTATGACCCAAGTTTAGTTGAAAAGGGAGCAACAGTTGCAAAGTTATTTGTCATAAGAGAGTCTTGCAGGTAAACTCTAACATCTGACCTCAAATGAACTTTGACCTCACCATGTGACCTCCGACAGCACCACAACATGATGTTACCCCTGTGTGCATCTATCACCCAAGTTTGGTTGCCAATGGACCAACAGTTGTCAAGTTATGTGTCATAAGAGAGTCTTGCAGGTAAACTTTAACATTTGAAATAAAATGACCTTTGACCTTACCATGTGACATCTGCTGCCACTATAACATGAAGGTCCCCCAAGTGCATCTTTGACCCAAGTTTAGTTTAAAAGGGAGCAACAGTCGCAAAGTTATTTGTCATAAGAGAGTCTTGCAGGTAAACTTTAACATTTGAAATAAAATGACCTTTGACCTTACCATGTGACATCTGCTGCCACTATAACATGAAGGTCCCCCAAGTGCATCTTTGACCCAAGTTTAGTTTAAAAGGGAGCAACAGTCGCAAAGTTATTTGTCATAAGAGAGTCTTGCAGGTAAACTCTAACATTTGACCTCACCATGTGACCTCCAACAGCATCACAACATGATGTTACCCCTAGTGCATCTATCACCCAAGTTTGGTTGCCATTGGACCAACAGTTGCCAAGTTATGTGTCATAAGAGAGTCTTGCAGGTAAACATTAACATTTGAAATAAAATGACCTTTGACCTTACCATGTGACATCTGATGCCACTATAACATGAAGAGTCTTGCAGGTACTTGCAGGTGGGCAAGACAAAAAGTGACCTTGCAGTGTTCGCAGTTTTTGTGTTTCGCTGATCACTTCAGTCCATAGAGTCACAACGTGTTATCAATTTTTTTTAGTACACGCGAATAAAAGTGCGTAACCCCTTGACGATTTTTGCCATCAAATTTTGCCATCATAAAATTCTTTGCTTCTTTTGTGACGTCACAGTTAGTTTACTACTTGTTGAGCAGCTGCTGAGGCCAAGAAGTCGTGCACGTAATGTGCAATGTCACAAAATACGCGTTAAAACTGGAGTGCGCGAATGCAGTTAACCTTCTTTCCCAAACTTTAAACATTCAAGGTTTTTTTTAAAAAACTAAATCCTTTCTCACAGAAAAAGAAAATATTTTTTTATTTCCAGATAAATGGTTTCAAATGTGGAATATAAAGCAAATAATCACCTTCTGGTTTCAGGCAATGAGACAAACTATCACTTCCTCGGCGATCTAGATGTATAGTTTGACCATCACCTTCACCAACTGTGATTATTTGCTTACTGTACTGTGATGTGATGTTACAGAGCTCCCAACAATGCTACAATGTATTGCATCGACATACAAGAAGAAAAAAAAAAAAAAAAATACTGGTTATCGAAAGCTTCTGAAAACAGATTAGCCTTCAACAAACCTTAAAACATCAACAGGGCACCGTTTCATGAAAGTTGTCAGCATTGAAAAGTTGTCATTCTCTGACAATGTCAGTAAAATCCTTGGTTTTGACTGGCTGAGAACACTGGTCACTGACTGTTACTATGGTAATTGTCAGAAAGACAAATTGTCAGTGCTAACAACTTTCATGAAATGGTGCCCAGATGAGGCTTTTCTTATTTCCAGTAGCAGTTTATTCCAAAGATTTGAAGCAGCACAACTGAAGGCACAAACTCCAAGAGTTTTGTTTTAAGCGAGGTAGGTTAAGAAGCAGCTTTTCCTGTGTACCTTGTAAGTTTAATGTGATTTCAAGGACATCGATTCAGACAGATAATAAGTGCCTTTGCCATTCAGTGCTTTGTAAACAAGTAAAATAACTTGATTATTGCATTTTATGAAACACAAGGTGTGGTCCAAACATAGAAGAAAACCATGAGGAAAGAAGTTATCAAATTTATTTTCAATTTTAAAATGTTACCCATTTCTATGGTAATTAGACACTTGTAACCTTAACCCTAACCTTAAACCAGACACAGTAGAAATGCAAACCTAATCTTCATTGAATGTAACAATTGACTTTTTTGTCATAAGACCACAGATGATTTGATTTAAACATTGTTTTCATAATTGTAATGAATGAATTGCAAACTGGTACTTACCTTGCCACAATTTTCATTGTTCCTGGCTGACTTGCAGATCTGACAATCATTCTTCTTGGCTCCAGGAATTGCCCTGCTGCTGGAAACATACTAGTTGATTCTTGAGCTTGAGTCATAGCTTTCTTTAGTAATGTCATGCTATTCTGCTTGGTTTTAGGTAGGGGCTGTCTGGAGAAAGAAGAAGGTACCGGTATTTCTTTTTTTTTTCATGAAATTGTGAAACAATTACAATCATAAACATTAACCTGCTGATAATGAAGGAATTTCCTTATCAGATATCTTCAAGAATTTCATAATAATAACAGAATCATTTTGAAATCTTTCTAGAGATAAAAATGGAATTCCTTCCTATTTGAAAGTCCATATTCTGCCTCCTTTATAGAAATTCAAATCACAGTGAGCATCAATAGGGAGAAATGATGCCACCTGCCAATTCTCCCCAATGATAAGAATTATTAGCGATGCTCTCTGAATTCTCAGACATGGGGGGTTCAGGTTCTATGAACTTTTTTTGTTGTTGCTATTTCTTCTTCCTTCTTCATCTCCTTTTGCTTCTTTTCTTTTTTCTTTTTTTTTGTGTTGCTGTATTATTTGACAAGTTCATGAACAACTCAAGAAAGACAGCAATCATCAACCTCCAAATATAAACAAAAATTTTCGCGACATAAAATTATACCTCCTGCGAGGTTTAACAGTGCTGGCCATCCTCTTCACAGCTGGTTCCTCATCTGAATCCTCCTCATTGCCCTCAATGACTTGACCAATGATAGAGGCTGGACCTGAATGCTTCATGGTCACAATCTGTCACAGGAAAGAAAAAGAAAAAAAATTATAGATATACATGTAGTTGGTAACAGCAGCTAGGATTAAGGTTATTAGAAATATGTAATGTAGGCTTTGCCTTGGTAAGTTTTGAGATTAGAATGGGTTAGATAATCAATGAGTTTTCATTATTTATTCATTTATTTTTTAACCCATTCGTGACAGGAAGCCTAATTTAATCAGCTTTTATTCTTCAAATTGGCAACACCAACAATTTTTATTTTATTGCTACATTTTTCTTATATAACGTCATGTATCTGAAATGAATATAAATTGACAGAAATTATGATGAGAAGTCAAAAAGTTGCCAATTTGCAGGGGAAAATGGTGATTTTAAACTTTCTATCATATTGCCAATTTAAGGATTTTAATGCTTATTTTCCTTTAAAAAATTTTCAGCATTAAACAACAAACATTGACGCAACCAAAATGGGCACAGTTTGTGTAGAATTTTTTGCTCTTTCTGCTCGTGTATTTGGTATAATTTTGAGGGCTCTGCATCAAAAGTTATTAGGTCAAACCACAAAATGTGGACCTCTGTCACGAATGGGTTAAAGATGGTGACATATAGGAGGCAATGATAAACAGTACAGAGGCAGTATTTTGTCATCCTCAGATGCAAGTATACTTCTTAGCTTTCAATTTTCATTGCAATGATTATTACTGCAAGGATTATGTTTAAATTAGGGTCTTGTATCAGTTAAGCATGAATATGACTGAAGTACTTACAGGTACTCTGACCACTGTGGACATAGTAGTGAGGGTTCTTTGTCTATCTTCCACTTCAGCCTTCCTCTTGACAGCTGGCGCGGCACCAAGACGAGACTTGACTGATCCTTTGACTGGGACAGTCTCTGGTCTAACCATGGCTTGGACTTTGGAGCTCCTTCCATCCATTGTAACTGTGATAGCAGGAGAATGCTCCTTAGACTCCTTAACCACTGTTTTGGGTGATACTTTCTTGACTTCCTTACTTTTCTCTTTGGATGATGTCTGCAAGGGCACACTCTGGATCTTTCCCTTGCTCTTCACTTGTGTTGATTTCACAGAATCAGTAGCAGCAGGATTCTTCACTGCCTCATTCATTTTAATTTCTTCATCCAAGAAGTCATTACTGTCTGGAACAAGGGATATTACAGGCTGGGAGCAGGATGGCAATGATGTCTGCACAGTCTCTGATGCAGCAGCTGTTTCTGTGCTAGCTTTTGAAGCAGTCTGTGTGGGTTTCTGACTGGCTTCCATCGAGTCTTTGTCCTTGATTTGAGTATTTTCAGTTAATGCAGTAGTCTCACCGACTTGTTCCACTAAATCTTTTCCACCAGATGACCTGCTTCCCTCTCCCTTGTCATCGGTTTTGGTTTCATTTGAAGTTCGGCATTTTTTCTCTTTCTTGTCATCCTTCTTCTTACTCTTTTTCTTCTTGTCTTTTGCCTTTTCTTTCCTTTCTTTCTGCTCATCCCTTGCTGCTTGAAGCTTCTTTAGGACACCTTGGAGCCTGAAGAGACAGACAATAATCACATAAGTTTTAACATGTAGAGTGTACCACAACGTGGCCTTTCATGTACCTCGGGTAGTCACCAAAAATAACTAGACATATCACTGAAGGTGATTAATATGCCTGCCCTAATGTGTGTGCTAAATTTCCTGAGCATTACTCGTAAAATGAGGAATTACTCTGATCCTCAATATTTCCCCATGATTTACTGCCATGATATACCATTACCATGGCAAAGCAGTTTCTGACACATTAAAAAAATGTCTTGCACATCTTCACAACAAAACCAATGTGTGTGCCAAATTCAAGAACATCACTTGAAAAATGAGGAGGTAGTTCAATCTGCAATATTTCCCATTTTACTGCCATTATACACTGTATGCTGTTACCATGTTAACACAGTTTCCAACACATTAAAAATATGTCCTGCACATCTTCACCACATGACCAATGTGTGTGCCAAATTTCATGAGCATTTCTCAAAAAATGAGGAAGTACATGTAGTTCGATCCACAAGATTTGCAATGAAACGAGCGCCCATATGCTGGCTCCACATGGACATGTACCCCCTTCAGACTTCATTTGGAGGGGGTATAATAAAGCTAACCCACAGATAAAATGTATACATGGTGGAATTAGATGTAGTCTACAATTAAATTATAAAAGGCTCCTGTATCAAAATCTCAATTAATGTAAAGAACATTTTGTCATCTGGTCCGATACAAAATGAATATATTCCACTAAATGAAATTAGTGCTCCAACTTCAAATCAAGCACAAATTTTATCAAAACCCCTGTAGTTTGCACAGAAACTGAGTAGAACATGAACCACACTATACCACTGTAAAACTTGTTTGATAACCTTCAAACAGATTTTTTATAAATGCATAGGTCCAAATCAATCCTCTCCTCTACTTCTCTTGCATAAATATTTATATATATCCTTTTAATGCTGATTAGCTAAAAATTCCATAACAGTACATGCAGGCCAAAGAGAAACTTACCAGCCACAAAATTTGTCAGTGTTTGCACCCAAGAAGAGAGCTAGATCATCTTTCATCTGTTCTTCTGTCTTCTTGTTGGCAATCATAACCATGATGTAGTCTGGTAACTCTTCATCTGTGTCATCAAATTGTAAGATATTACTTTTCAATAATATGCTATGAGAGATTAAAATGCTGTATGGAAATATTGGAATCGTAAGTGTTGCACTGAAACAACAACAGCCTTGACAAAAATCCTTTCATAGAAATAGGTTTTCATAATCATTAATAGAGCTGGGAATTTGAAAGAAAAAAATTTGAAATCCGGTTTCTGCCCAAATTTTGGGCAGGTAAAGTTGACCATTTGTGGCAGCCAAATATCTGAAACAAAAATACATGTTTAATATGTACCTTATCTGTACCTCCCAGTAGACATTATTTTCATACATGTCTGTGGGTGGTTAGTGCTCTTATCTTGCCTCCAAAGGTCTAAACTTGGTGTTAGAGTAGAGAGGCAAAAACATGGACTGCTACTTGGATTAACACAGGAAAAAAGAATGAGGCTCAAAACCTTTTTTTAATGTAAGCAAACTAAAACAGCTTCCTAAAATTTTCTTTTTAAAAGCATGCAAATTGGAATGAAACAAATATATTTCTTTCATGCCAAACACAAATATGCTTCTTTTAAAAGCTGATATTGATTTTATTACAAGATTTAGTAATCATGCAAAGAAATGTGCACTGCAAGGCAAGTTCTGACTAGTCTCAGAAAATGTGCAGGCACACAATACACAGCATTAGTTGTATACACGCAGAAACAACCCAAATGGAGTTGCATTATCGTACCAAGATATTCTTCACAGCTACGAAACCACAAACACAGGGCAGAAGACAAAATGTACTCAAAATTACCTTGAAGCAATATTTACATTGGCAAATGATTCAATACTTTTTCAAGAAAAGCCACAGAAGTCATAACATTTGAGGATTTACTACATGCATTTTTCTTCAAAAATAAGCCAGAAAAGACATCTAATACACGTGTATTGTTTATAGTACTATGCTCAAATCCACTCTACTACCCTCTGTGGTACATATGCATTGGATAAACTTCACTTTGGCCTATTTCCACTTGCATACAGCTACTGCCCAGTACTTTAAGCATTTGCTGAGCTTCAGCGACTGGTTTGAACTTGCCTTACAACACACATTTCTTAGTGCGATGGTTACCAAATCTTGCAGTAATTGCAAATAAATATTAGGTTTGTTTAGCTTGAACCAAAATACATGTATAGATCTTGCACTTTAAAAAATATTTGATTCGCATTTTAGAAAAAAATTTCATTAGAACAACATTAACAGTGTTCTTAAGGCTATGGTCACAACCCAAAAAAATCAGCCTGCTTGGTGGCCAGGCAGCAAGTTTTTAGCCAATTTCGTCCAGACACTGCTGTTTTTTAGGGCATGGTCGCTGATGAAGTTTTAGTGCGGAGTTAAAATTTCGGCAGCGCCTGCCCCCTTTTTCACTCTTTTCTTCTCTTCTTCTTCTTCTTGTGAAGTACAGTCCACCATCAGGTGTACTGTTGTACTATTTGGCAGGTCTGGTGTGGTGTATGTACAGTGCTCTTTAAAAAGATTTCTACATAGTACTTTGTGCAGCTAAAAATCAGTGCTCCTCTCTTAACGAAGCAGGATGCTCTGTACCTCCTGCTTGAAGAGGTTAGCAGAGGTAGTATTGACTAGTTCATCCGGCAAGGAGTTCCATAACCTGATGGAGTCTGAAAGAAGGACTTCTGATAGATGAGCGTCCGTGCAAAAGGTATCTGGAATTGCGAGTGTGTCCGCAGTGTGATGTTTGTACCAGGACCAGGTATGTCTGGGGAATGTCCGTATGCAGATTGATGATACGGTGCATCATCAGCATTCTTGCACTGTGCCCTCTGTTCCAAGAGAAGCGGCCACTGAAGTTGGTTGAGCATTGCCGTCACACTGCTTGTGCGTTGGAAGTCACCAATGACGAACCTGGGAGAGCGGCGCTGGGCCATTTCCAGTCTGTGGATATTGTCCTGGAATGGGGCGCACTAGAGCCAGGTAACACAGTGTCTTCATCTTCCTAGGCAGTGACCTAATCAAGAGGTCTCCGTCGAGCGATTTAGGTAAAAAATAAAAGCTGCTAGATCAAAGGCTGCGGAGCAGTCGCTGCCTTGTCACCACTGGAAGATCAGCCAGTCACCGGTCAGTGGGTACAAAATAGACTGATGTCTGGGGGGCACCTGCTTCATTTCCCCGAGGTGTCTGACTGGCCATATACATGTATAAGGCACTGCTCAGCTTATGGGCTTGTGGATCTTGCTGTTGTAGTCGTTGAGGTGGAATCAACAGCATTATAGACTTCGTTGACCCCTCAGATGCAGAGCAAAAGTGTTGTAGTTGATGGCCAGGGTGCAGTCAAATACATGTATACCGGTATACCCAGGTACATGTAGCTCATGAGAAATTCCCTGTGGAGACCGGTGGGCTGCCGCCGGTACACCTATGGGACAACCACAAATGTCCTGCCGATCATCAGCTGGCCGCCAGGCAATTTCTTTAAAAATCTCAAACTCGTTGGGCGATGCCTAATTCCAGCAGCACCATGGCAGGCTGCAAATCAGAAAGTCGCCACTCTGAGTTGTTACCATACCCTATTATTCATTCTCTCATCTTGCATCAATCAAAATAGCATGACTCCACATCAGAACTACAACATCACGTAACAATAATTAAAAACTTACCAACATAATTTCCCAGGTCAATCAGTTTAGCTCTTATAGCTTCCTGTGTTAAAGACAATAAAAAGATTTTTAAAAAACAATATTTACATCAATTCATCCCATATTTGAAAATCACTGGAAATTTCGTGAAAACATCTGCCGGTGCACTACAAGATAATCTTCATCTTGCATTGTTCACATCAAAGCACTCATCCTGTGTACTCGGTTATGATTAACTTCGTCCTTCAAAAGCTACGTGGGTATGGTAAAATTAACTGATTGCACTTTAGGAAGTCGGCCCTCTACTGGTCACCGCATATCGATTCTGCCGCCAATGCGTTTTGTACACCACCGTCAGTACTTGCATCAGTTGCACGAGCTCAGAACACAAAAAGGCAGTAAATTCAATGACATTGACTTGGCAAGGATCCTGTCAAGTTGCTTATCACGGTACACAAGTATTTTATGCACATAATTCAATATTTCGAGCATGTTCATATAAGTAGGGCATAAGAATTCAAAACAGGACCTACACAACGTGCTGTTTAGTGAAATTCTCTATTTTTTCTTTATTTACATGTAGTGCCATTATAATTCACTTTCAGACTCGCACCGTAGTTTTGCTACTGCTTTGCTCATTCCAGCCTACGGGTGCATCAAAGTGTGCTTGCGCAAACAGCTGCCATTTTCAGTCTGCATTACAAAGGAAGTCATGTCAACATAATCATCGCTAAGTTTTTACCTGCTCTCCTAATATAGTTCTTGGTCTAAATTTTACTTAAGAAATATCAGAATTTGAGAACGAGGTAGTTCGCGAATTCAGGATGGTCAATTATCTACTGTAAAAGCAGAAATATTCGCGGCACATTAATTTTCGCGGATTTCGCAGCTATTTTCGGTGGGCGCGAATTCTAGAACACACGAAAATATGAGCATGATTTCTTATGCTTAATTATTTTGAATGCACGCTCTGGACAGCTAAATAGAGAGGGTGTGTTTACGGTACTAGTAGTTGTGTCTGTGGTACGCATCTGAATGGACCCTGCGTGTGTGTGAAGCAATAAATGGAGCGGCACTGCTGTGTACAGTTGCGTGCCTAAAGTGACCATTTTAAAGCTAAAGTTATAGCTAGGGCAGAAAAATACTTGTCATGTATTGAAATAAGAAATCAAATCTTGCAGTTGCGCTTTAGTTTTGAAAGTGAACAATTCTGCAGCGTGAATTCAAGAACCCGCGAATATGTTTTGGGGTCGCTCAGTATGAAAAATTAATCACGCGAAAATAACAGCGTTTACAGTATTAGGCCCCATACAATTAATTACCGGTAGTTGCTGATCATCAGGGTTTTTTGAAAATGAGGAGGAGGGAGTACCATGTTATTTGATATCTGATATTATTCCAAGGATGACTGCCATGACACGTATACAATACTATATGGTACGAATTGATATTTCACTTGCATCAAACAACCTTGGTGTGTAATGACCCCAAAGTGAGTTTGATTTGCTCAGAAAATAATCTTTACTACGTGTATTTTCTGTATAGTTTTCTTCAACAGGTTCTATCATTCTACAAGATTTTCAAAGAAAAATTCAATTGAAGCCTAATGTTAGCTTGAAGACGTACGGGGAGGGAGCTAGCTCAAGCAGAATAACCACCACTCCATGGTGTATCTTGAACCTTCATAAATGTATGTCAAATAGGCCCTGAGTCATTTCGGTTTTGGTTTCATATCAATCAAAAGTCAATATTTTGAGTTTGAAAAATAAATTTTAGGTTCTAATAAAATCACAATTAGATCTACTGGTCCACTGGCGAACTTCCAAGGTAGTTTGCAGGGCTAACCGGGCATGAGAGAGTGTGATTTGGAGGCATAATATTTCTTCGTTTACATGGGTCTCCACAGGGGGAAATGGCAGAGGACTTAAGCTCTTCCTGAAATATCAGAATAAAAACACGAAGAGCTTCCTTAAAGGCAATGGTTAACTTTGTGAGTAGCCGATTTAAAAAATTCTCAAACTAAGATGAAACGTGTGTATGAGTACTTGTATTTGTACTCAAGTCAAAAACCCTGAAACCAACCATAATTTGGAATGAAAAACTGTTAGATGCAAGCCATGATTTTATGATTTTTTTGTCTCAGAGACAATAAATAAGAGGACCGTTTTGCTTGAGTTAAAAAAAAATGTTGATCTGCCTTCCTCCGCGTGATACGCCAATACACACAGTACGGTCCGATGAGCCACGGGTGCATGCATATATGCATATTATTACCCTTAGTCTACATACTTTTCAAACATTTAATTGGTTCACATTTCTGATATTTAAAAATACTTCCTGTGGATATTAACTTTGAAACTTTCAGACTGGTATTTTTACACTATAACCCTTATGTTCATCCCAATTTCAAGTAGCAGAATGAGTTTTAAAAAAAAATTATAACAATGTTAACCAATGCTTTTAACCTACGGTACTGGACAAGGCCCATATCGAGTTTAAAATGCCTTTTAATGTTTTTGTCTGATGACATTGATAATCATGTTGTTACATATCACATTCATGACATTGTCCTCTCAGCTCTCAAATTCCCGATTATTTGACGAAAATAATTTTGATATTGCCTAAATTTGCCAGAAAATGTCGTCAAAATCGCAATTTGTATATCTAGTGTATATGCGTTCTTTTTTGGACTTATTTTTCATTGAGCTTTGCTACGAGCAACATGTATAGTTAGCTGATAGACAACCAACTGTTGTGCGACGATACTCCTTGAAGGTTTATGCACACTACTGGAAGAAGGAGAAGAAGAAATATTCCACCGCTGAAACTTGTGCATCATGTACATCAACGTCTCGACCGAAAATTCTCTCTCAAAAATCCGTCGTTAGCCTCTTATACTGGTAGGGTCAGCACTCCTCCTTTTTAGAGACAGAAGCGCCCTGAAGCGTTGTGTATGCAATTACGGTGACAGTGGTTTGTCAGCGAGAAGACGCTTAAAAAGTGGTCAAAATTTATCGTTTATAATTATATTTCAAATTATTATAAAAACAACAGATCAGTGTAGAGGTCTGACTATGAAAATCATCTTTAGCTTACCAATTTCAGGATTTATTCCTTTTAACTCTCCATTTTCAGGTAAATCCAGGGTCCTAACGTAGGTCCTGCCTAGCCTATAGCCTGGGGCCGGCTGGGCTACATTTGCTTGCACACATACGGAATACAGCACGCGCATCTGGTCCCCTGCTCCGGGGGCGCGTTTCATGAAACCAACTCCATGACAGTCATATCTCTTGTCGATGATCTACGGAGATGTCATGGACTTGACAAAGTGTTTCACGAAAGCCTGACATCTCACAAATCCAAGATATCGACACTATCGGTTGAAAAAGATAGCCTTGATCACAATCCACTGGATTTATTATCAGTCATTCCAACACAATTTAGACTCAACTTTGCTCTAATTGTTGGAAAAGTAGAGAAAACATCAATGGGATTTGATAAACATAATACAAACGTTGCATTCACGTGAAAAACTAGAGGTCTATATTAATTGTGACATCTGAGAATTTCTAAAATTAATAAACGAAAAGCTGCTGTTGCGCTATTGCGAATTTAGATTTGTAATTAGGCAGTGTATACAGCCACACGCGTGTGTCTTTACCTTACGGCCACACGCGTGTGGTTGTATCCACAGCATCGACATGAGGATACAGCCACACTTGTCTGAATTCCCAATTGAAGTCTGTGCCGCGACAGCTATCGCTAGTGTGCACTGCACTGCACAAGCAATGTGTATTCATGCGATGGTATGTGTTGCGACTTGCAAAACTTGGGTCGTCACGAAGGTTTTATCTCTCGATTCACTTATTATACAAACAATAGTTTCACTTCATTCTCACCTGGTCAGCAAGCAGGTGACAATATAGTACAATATTGTTTGTATTTCAGTGAATTTCAAGAGATAAAACCTTCGTGACGATCCAAGTTTTGGGGTTTGGCAACACAGACACATCGCTTGTGCAGTGCATACATACACACTAGTGATAGCTGTAGTGGCGCAGAGTATAAGTGGGAATTCAGTTGAGTGTGGCTGTATCCTCATGTCGATGCTGTGGATACAACCACACGCGTGTGGCCGTAAGGTAAAGACACACGCGTGTGGCTATATACACTGCCTTGTAATTAAGAGGACACCGTAATTGACAAATCGTTGAAAGCAGACCCATATTTTGTTTTAATTTTTGAAAAATACTGAATTGGTATATTCTGGGATCGAAATTTTGACATTAATTCATTAACGGATAAATTTTATATGATTTCAAAAATATTGTAGTTGCAAAAAAGGGAAATATGAACCTGATGAAAGAAGTTCATCCATGTTGAATTTTCATCGTACTTACGGGCCTGTAAATACAGGCTGCTCCGTTTTCTATGGGAAACTGATGGGAGGATAATCAATATTAATCACAATTACTTGCTGGAGGGTTAAAACGACGCTAAGACACATAGGTTATTTCACTTATACTTTTACATCAACATCAGTAATAACTGGTTATGGAATGAGAGTCTGGAACTCAAGAAATATTTGTATTTAATAAATAAACATTCCCCATTTTTCGCTGCCCGCGAGCTGCCCATAGCCGACGGAAAAGGTGACCTGTGAGTGTGATTGCGTGGTAAAGATATGACATGTTCGGAGGAGCGACAAGTCATTTGTCAGGGAAGTTGTCACTGGTCTTGGCAAAGACGGCTTTGTGAAACACTTAGCAGACAAGATGACCGACAACTCCGAGATGTCGTTGATCTAGTTATGACGGTTTCATGAAACGCGCCCCGGGATTCCAGATTTGCCCAAACCTGCCAAAAAACTTAAAAGGCTCAAATTACTAAGTAAATTAAGCTACTCTTATAAAATTAAAAAGGCGCATTAATCCACTTACCCTAATTTTCTGACTAATAGCTTTACCCATCTCCATGTTGATGGTTAAAATTAGGTTACGTGTTTACGTAAATTCTCGTGAAGTCTCAGATTCGTCCATATACATAGAAATCTTCTTCTTCTTCTTCTTCTTCTTCTTGAATGATGTTTCGTTGTATGGTATCCTTCGATTATGGTGTCTTCAAATTACAAGAGACAAAATAAAAAGGAAAAAGCAAATTTTGACTTTTCGAAGGAAAGCAGAAAATAAGGAAAGCAAATCGGATCAGCAACAAATCAGGGGTGTAGACAGGGGCGCTGCTAAAGGGAGGGGATGTTAGGGTGTGACTCCCCCCCCCGATCAAGATATCGTTGGTAAACCTACTGAACTTGTTTCAATATGGAAATTGGTATACTGGCTGGAATCAACTGGAATCAAGTGGAATCCAGTGGAATCCAGTTGACAAATTTCAACTGGTCCCAGTTGGAATACCAGTTGGAAATATGAGTTCAACTGGTACCAGTTAAGACCAGTATACCAATTTTCATACTGAAACCAGTTCACTTACATGGAATTAACTGGTACCAGTAAAGACCAGTATACCAATTTCCATTTTGAAACCAGTTCACTCAACTCTAATCAACTGGTACCAGTTAAGACCAGTATACCAATTTCCATATTTAAACCAGTTCACTTAACTGGAATCAACTGGATCAAGTACCAGTTGCCTAGAACTGGTTCTTACTGGATACTTTACCTGGATTCCAACTGGAACCAGTTGCAACCCGTTGAAACCAGTTAAGACCAACAGTTGTCAATCTTAACTACTAACAGGTACTAAAATTAATTAGTACATGTTGTAATGTTTATCAGTGCAATGACAACTGTATATGGAAGTATACTCAATTTTTTTGGTCAGCTCTTGACCTTTTATGAGAAAATTAGCCAAAATGCATTGATTTCGATTGAAAAACATCATATTTTTAATATTATTCTTCTTATAATTCTATTCTCGATCATATATAAAAAAAAAAATTACCATTGTGCAATCACTTTAAGGAAAAATGATATTGTGATTAATCATTAATCAGTTGCTGAAATTTTGCATAAAAATGTCATAAACGACGGTCATATAGTGGAATTTACATTTGAAATGCTCTTAAAAACCAAAAAAGGGTTATTTTTCTCTCGCTCGCAAAAAAAGAAAATTATATGTGTGTGGGGGTCTGCTCGGGTGAGTAAGGGTGTGTGTGCGTGTGTGTGTGTATACATAATTGTGAGTTCACGCAAGAAATTTCGGCAAAAAAGTCGATCATCCTCCCCCCCCCCCCCGCCCCTTCTCAAAACGGATTTACGCCGGTGATCCTCGGTAAGTGCAAATCAATTAGTTTGAAGAGGAAGAAAAGGAAAGAAGAAAAGAAACAAGAAAGGAAAGGAAAAGGATAGAAAAGAAGGAAAGAGAAAGAGAAAGGAAAGAAAAGGAAAGACAAAGGGAAAAGTAGAAGCGCTGGCTCGCTTCGCTCGCTCGCATTTTAAGCATCTTAGCCACTGTCGGCTATATTAATAACTGCAATTTTTATGAAAGGAATTTTGTTTGCATCTTGTATCTCCACACTCTCCAGCTATAACGTTATACTATATTCTTCTAGTTATAGGCCAATTTTAAATGGTATATTTGGCTACCTTGCTGCCAAATATGACTATTTTACCACCTCGCTGATCTCAGTGTTTACTTCCAAACTACCTTGTTTCTGTATAATTTGAGCGTCGAGCGAAGCGAGCAAGGAAAAGTATTATTTCGTCATCAAAATACACTATAGGCCTGTAACATATAAAATTTTGAACAGGCCCGTAGTCAGGATTTTCCAAAGGGGGTGCGTGAGTCAAGAAAACAGACCTTTTGGAAGTATTGGTGTCGATTTGCATTTGTGGTTGGCGAATGATTGACACCGAACACCCTCGGCGAGCGAGCAAAGCGACCGAGCGGGGAAGAGTGTGGAGGTTCAAACGTGAAGGACGTCGCTATATGGTAGCTCTACTACTCATCGACCACCTTTATTTTGAACCGATCACCTTCGCTCAATGGCTTTCTTGCGTATAATTAAATTAAAAAGTGTGCGTGGAACTTAGAGCAATACAGTAATCAAACAGGCTATTAAACCCAAGTCCATGAGAAATGAGGATGAAATAACAGAATTGAAAAAAAAATCTTTACAAATACCGGCATGCCCAAATACCATTAAATGTAAAAAATCTTTCTACCTTCTGTGAATGCTCCGTTTTAGAACACATTTTGTCGATAATGTGATGACAACATAAACTAGGAATAGACTACGTCGTCAACTATGCTAATATAGTCGTAACAAAATTTTGGGAATCGGTTTTTTCCATTTTTCATTAAAATGTTATGATTATCATTAAAAACGACCAAAAGCCTTATCGATGATGATGATGATGATGATGATGATGATGATGATGATGATGATGATGATGATGATAATGATAATGAAAATACGTTCTTAATCAATATAGGGGACGGGCTGGTCGGTTTAAATAATGAGCTTACACAGGCGCACAGTGAAAAACATCACATGTGTTTGTCGCTGAGATTTCCGTACGTATCATACAAGTCAACAATCTGAACATGAGTTGTTAATCTGCTGCATTTTCTGCAAAAGTGAGACGAAATTGAGGTAAAACTAACGAATATTTTCGGAGATACAATGCAATCAATTAAAGGCCGTCGATGAGTATAGGTCCAACAATAAAACTTTTTTTTGGGGGGGGGTATAAGATATATCTTCCGACAGTTTCGCTGCATTTTGTCTCATCTACCGTCTCTCCCTTATACTACATAAGAATCTCCCTTAGGCCTATACTACATAAGAAATTGTTTTTCAAACAATCTCACAGAGGTATATCCTCATCACTTTAAAGAAATGTATAGGGCCTCGAAGCTTTTTTTCTTTCCATTTTGGGGACACTTCTGTATAGAGAATAAACCACTCTTTTTTCGAGCGAGTCAAAAATTCCAAGTTCTTGCTATATATAAAATAATTATTCTGTCATCGAAATACACCATAGGTCTATAAAGATATTTGAATATGAATTATATTTGGCAACATCGCTGCAATATGACTCTATTTTAGCTCCTTGTTGGTTCAATTGTTCACTGTCCCAAACCACTCTGTTTCTGAATATTACACAAGCGAGCGAGGAAAAACACATGCTTTTGGTGATAAAGTATTATTTCGTCATAAAAATACACCATCTTGTTCTTCTTCTTCTTCTTTTTTTTTTTAACAAGGTGCCATGTCATTTTTTGATGGTGAATTATTGGGGGGGGGGGGGTAATAATAAAGGCCATTTCCCCACCCAAAATATTGAGGGCATTATATCCCCCATCCCCCGGGATCGACACCCATGTTTGGGAGATTATGGTCCACACTGATGCGTACATCAGCGTACTCAAAAAATCGTTTCATAGAAATGGTTTTATGGGGTAATATAGGTTTTCCCAGTCATTATTTCATGATTTTGTCATTCAAGTTCATATTCCGAGCATTCAATTTCCCGCATTTCACGCTCGCAGCTCTGAAGCAGCTTTCAAATTCAAATTGGGTCATTCAGATTCACTATCCGAGCAATCAATTGTTCATTTGGGTCATTCAAATTCAAAGTAGGAGCATGATTTTTGATAAATGGGCAATCAAATTCATTTCAAGCCGGCGACCGAATCTCCTTGGTCATTCATATTCGTGAAAAGGCAACCAAGTTCCAAATAAGTGCATTCAATTTAAAAGATTCATTGCATTTAGTTAGCTTGGGGTCTATGTGGGTGTTTTGCACTTAGTTTGGAATAAATTGGGCTTCTTTGGCAAGACATTTGCCATAATGTTATCATGCTTAAGTCCACTATTTTAGGTTTATGCCATAAATGCTTCAATTGAAACTGGTAACATGGAAATTATAAACATTTCATATTGCTGTTTATTTAGGCTTCCACATGAGAGATTTTGAGATCATGTTGTTTGTCAGTTGGTTTTTTAATTGACGCATTGTGTGGTTAGTGTTGTGATTTTGTCTCTTTATGGGTGGCGTCATCAAGGAGTGTAACTTAGAAATTATGTCGTTATGCTGTTAAAGTATTGAAATAGGCCTATACATGAGCATATAAGGACATGATATCATTGTAAATATACAAAGATAGGAAGAAAACTTCAATGGGAATCATAGTTATGATAGTGCTGAGTTTCAAATTTTCGACCTTTGATTAGATCATCTTCAGAAATTGTAGGTAAAACTGAATATTTTGATGCCTTCTTATATCAGTGTATACAAAACAGTTCTTGTTCTGTTTTACCTCAGTTCCTGAAGATGATCTAAATACAAGTCGAAAATTTGAAACTCAACACTATAACTCTCATCGGAGTTTTCTTCCTATCTTTGTATATTCATATCATCCATAATAATTATGGATATCATTGTAAGTGGATACAAATTCAGAACAATATAGAACACTTAAAAAAAAAAAAAGAATAAGCATACTAGAAGCCTACGAAAATGGGATTTTTTTTTCTTGTGTGTGTGTGTTAGGGGTGAGAGATGTGCGGGTATATTGTGTACATTCTAAAAAGGGATTGGTCAAGATAACCAATGTGTTGGTGAATTTGTGTCTGACCAAAAAATTAGTTAAAATCAACCAAAATTTGGGTACATTAATCTTCAACAATAATTGGGTAATTATGACCATCATCATATTGGCCAATCTTCACCAAAATTTGGGTCGGACAACATGCACCAACATAATAGTTATTTTGACTAATCCTTTTTCGGAGTGTGCTCGTTTATCAGAAACAACCAACGCTCGTCCCGCTCGCGAATTTTTTTTTCCTACGACATTTTCGCTCCTTGCGCGTGCGCACATGGTCATTTTCCGAGAGCTCATAAATATTCATAAGTACGTCCTGAGACCATCAATCAGGTCATTCTCCGCGCGCGATTTCATAAATCAGGATCGCGCGCTGGCGCGGGTTTGTGCACAAATTAAATGATGTGTTGCAAGCCCCCGTAATTATTGTATAGCTTAAATAATGTAGGAAAATTAATGTTGTTATGAATAATATTGGAGTTTGTGTAAATGAAGCCCTTTTTGAATGATCAGCTCGAATGTACAGGCTGAATTGTGTCATACAATGCATAAAAGTTAGGCCTACTCGCACAAGGGTGTGTTTGTTGAAGTAATAGGCCCTAATGGACTAGGAACAAGGAAACCATCCATAAACTGATACAATGATTGAGTTATTGGTTGTTGTAGATAGTTAACTGTTGCCATTTACAGTTCCTTTCAGAAAGGTGTATTATTTAGGACCTATACCAGTGTATAAGGATCAACAAGAGGTGTATATAGTGTACATAATGTGCTTAGGATAGATATTGTATTGCAATAAAGCATTAAATGTGATAGGGGCACAAGGGCATAATTTATGCGTAAACATACAACATTCCTATATGATTATGCACCAAGCTCTCATAAAGCTAACATTTATTTAGTTAGGCTGTCCAAGGATTATTAATAAAGCAGAATTATGATTATGTAAATTAGGCTTTGGTATACGCTGACTGGATATGATTATTTTAATCATTTTGTTGTCACAAGATCAACCATATTTTATGTTGACCACGATAAGAATATGTAACTGGATTTTATTGTATTCCCTTTACTGATTCATAAAAGGTGGTTTTTAAAAATGTAGATTACAAAACAAATAACAATGAAAATAAATGTTTCAATCATTTCATCAATAGTTCAGTGGTTTGATTAAAAAAATACAAAGAGGGCGAGAGAAATAGAGAGAGAGAGAGGGGGGGGGGGGGGCCAGGGGAGTGAGAAGACATGATGAGTGGAAAGGAATGTGACAGAAATTTGAAAACAAGATTAATCCTATTTGAGGTTGGTGTTCGTAATTCTACTTTTTAACCATCTTAGGGCCGGTGAGTAAACCAATCATCGTACTTTCTCATATTGTACATGTATTTCTAATTATTCTAAAAACTAAAATAGGTCCTAAATAGAAGAATAAAAGAAACAAAGTGATACTTTAAAAAAAAAATCAACTTTGAGTTAATGTTTGCACGCGCAAAAATCTCATCACAGACAGAATTAGAGGAGCAAAGCGCGCATTAATGGCATTATGACGTAGCCTACCTACAAATATTTTGTGAGGTCGTCTCAGACAATGATCATGTGCGCATGCGTTGATCAATGGCACAATGACGTACATATGAATATTTATGAAGTCGCGGAGAATGACCATGTGCGCACGCGCAAGGAGCGAAAATGTCGTAGGAAAAAAAAAATTCGCTCCCCGCGCGTCCCGCTCTCCCCCTCATAACTTCCTTTTTATCTTCTCCACTAAACTGAGTGCACGACGTAGGAAATTGATCGCCTGAAAATGAAATTGAACGCCCCAAACAGCGTCATCGTGACTACGAGTTAAATTTGAATGTGCAAGTAGGAAATACAATGCTCGCATTTGGAAATTGAACGCTCATGCGTGATTTTGATTTACGGAAAGAGAAATAAGAGCGCCCTTAAATGAAATTGATCGATCGGATCCGGAATTTGAAAGCCCGAATGTCTTCGCGGGGCGTGCGTTGCGTGAAATTGAATGCACGTTCATGAATTGGAATGGAAAAAGTATGAAATTGACCGGGAAAACCTATATAAATAAATATGATCATGTTGTTCTTGGATGTCTTTCTCGACGATTAACATTTTCGTTCGGAAAATGTTCGAACCCTACAGGGACTGTGTACCATGAAGCTGCTACGTATTGTACGCGGTCATAGAGGTCAATAATGATGCGCCAGTCTAAACAATCGCTACATGGAAAGGTGCAAATTAAAGGTGCACCCATTTGTACTTGTTTGCATCCGGAAATTCCCATCTGCACCCTCAAAGGTGCAAGCGCCTTAAAGGGTTCAGAAAGTGGTGGATCCAAAAGGGTGTGAATTTGCACATTTCCTAAAGGGTATGACTCTGCACCCTTGAGGGTGCAAAATGAGCTCACTGCACCCATTCTGGTGCATAATGCTTCTTTGGGTGCAAAGTTGCGTCCATAAAGGAGCACATGGTGTTATTTTTCTTAGTGTGTGGGTTACTTCACAAATGTGACAAATTTGGTGCTTTCAGTATGCCGCTCTATATACTGAAAACAGCGCAATTCACAAGTACCCAATACCGGGGGAGAAGGATCAAATAATTATATTGCTGCACACACACGCGACCAGAAAAACGAGTGAAAGGGGTAGTATTTGCCGGTTAAGGCGCGTTGCCGGCTTGACGCGTTTAGGATGTCAAAAACACCAAAATCAGAAATGTTTTTTTTTCAGTTTAACACGTGTTTAGGGTATCTTTTTACCATCATTTAATCTGGATTTTGTGTAGCCTCATATTTGTTTAGGGTATGTTCGGGGAGGTTAAACTCGTTTAGGGGTAAATTTTTCGAGAATAGGATCAGAAAAACTTGAAAACGGTGATTTGGACGCTTGGATCAAATTCGTATGCACCTTTAAGGATGAAGAAATTTTTGCATTCAAAAGGATGCAAATTTGCACCTTCCCTAAAGGGTACAATGTAGCTCACTGCACCCTTAATGCCGCATAATGTTTCTTTTGGTGCAAAGTTGTACCCATAAAGGAGCTCCTAGTGTTGCATTTGAAGGATGCGAAATTGAACCTTCTATTCTTAAGTAATGCAAGCAAAGCTTAGCAATTATAGGTTCCACCATTCTTTTATTTGTTTTATTTCATTTCTCACTTTCTTTTCCTTCTGGTTTTGTAACGTTCCCTTTTTGTGTAACTGAAAGCAAACTCTTTTTTTTAAACGAAAATATTCACCGGCTCGCGGGGAAAATTCCCTATGCCCACCCGGCTAATCCGCCTTGCACGTCCGAGTACCTTGGCGGTAGCAATCGATGTAAATCGAACATTTCTGTGTTTGTACTTAACATCTGTTAGCACTCAGTATGAACAGCTGAGTCTGCATTTTATCCCAGACTAATAGGATAAAATCAATATATATATATATATATATATATATATATGCATATAATATATATATATATGCATCAATGGAAATGCACACTTCAAAAACCACCTGAGGTCGGGACACTTAAGGTCGAGACACCTCAAGTCGACAACGGGATTCAGAAAATTTTCGAGCAAAATAGAGTCCGTACTGTACGTATGGCATGTATGGGTGCCCGATATACCGGCCTGCATGTAATTGAACTTTATTGTAAAAATAATCTGTTCAACCTCTCTAGCTGTCGCCCGTATCATATCACACCTCTTTATTTTTATTTAGAGTAGTTAACTTTAAACATTAATTATGTTTCAATCCTTAACATTTTTCAACTCAAAGTTTGTACAGTGGAGGGGGTTGGTAAATAAATTGGAGGATGGTTGTCGACTTGAGGTGTCTCGACCTCAAGTGTCCCGACCTCAGGTGGTTTTTCAGGTGTGCATGTCGACTTGAGGTTGCCATGAAATAAGATAGTCCGCGCCCGCACCGACACGTATACAGTATAGTACGGGCTCTATTTTGCTCAAAAATTTTCTAATTCCCGTTGTCGACTTGAGGTGTCTCGACCTCAAGCGTCCCGACCTAAGGTGGTTTTTCAGGTGTGCATATATATATATATATATATATATGATACTGATCATCCTATACATGATAAAATGGATAGGAAATCCTACATATCATAATAGATAGTGTCTCCTAATTGAATAAGTTGTAAAGGCAATTGACAGCAAGTCACACGTTGCTGGTATCTTTCTGGACTTCTCCAAGGCCTTTGACACGATCAACCATGAAATACTCTTATAAAAACTTTCTCATTATGGAATACGTGGAAGGGCCTTGGAATGGTTCAGAAGCTATGTTACAAACAGGATTCAGTTTGTGGATATTAACAATTTCAATTCAAACAAACAACCTATTACTTGTGGTGTACCTCAGGGTTCCCTCTTGGGTCCTCTTCTGTTTATTTTATACATCAATGACTTTCAAAACTCATCCTCTGTACTCTCTTTTCTTCTCTTTGCAGATGACACAAGAATATTTTTTTTACACATAATAATCCTCAAACCTTTCTTGATAAATTAAATACTGAATTGCGATCTGTACGTGATTGGGTACAAGCAAATAAGTTGTCTCTTAAGGACGTTCCACAGTTATGTTTCTGCGCATCCCTACCGCGCAGGTTAAAACGTCACGCGCTCAGCTGATGGATCAGCTGTGCGCGTCAGCTGATTGTTCACGGTGCATCACAGCGCAGATGCAACACCGAGCCTGCCGAGCTGGCCCGCCTAGAGCGCAGCAGCTAGCTCTCGCTGGTTTTGGTTTGCAAAATTGACTAGATTTACATTCGTCATGATATATGGTAACAATTACAATTGATTGTAAAGCATGTCTAAAGCTTTAGTAAAGATTCACAGGGCTCTCACTTCACTTTTTTCCTTGGTTGCCAGCCAGGCAACCAGTTAGGTTGCCTAATGGCAAATTAGGTGGTCACAGTGATTATGTTCAAATAGCAATAGCATTGTGTAATGAAATGTAATGTGAATCGGCGAATATTGCTCGCGATTTGCAATTCGTGTGCTTTCTTTAGTGGGAAATCCCCTCTTTTGGAGTTCCTACTCTCAGAAAACTGAATACTGCATACCTGAGGGGATATTTTTACCTATTTCTGCAGGCATTATTTCTGTGTTTAATTGAGAAGTCCAATGAAAAGTGTTTATATCATCTCAGGAAAACCTGGACCGGACGTCTGCACTAGTACACTACTTGGGTAACATTACTAATCTTGTTGCTCTGTCTTGAAAGCCTTTGGCAAGCTTTCCGGTTATCAACAACAACCAATGTTTGAAAGGTATGGATAAAATTTGAATATGTTAGTAAACAGGTCTATTAACTACAAAAATAACTTGGAATCAAGTTTGCGTACACTACTTCAGCTGTGCTTGTTGCTATGTCAGTCAAGCCTATGACAAGCGTTCAGGGTGTCAAGAACAGCCATTGTGTTTAAAAAGTATATATAGAATTTGAATATGCATGTGTGAAATTAGTTTCCATGACTGACAGCTTACCTCAGCACCACGTCATGTCATCATTGACTAGCAAACGATTAGTAAAAAGACTAATGAAAGACTAATGTAAGACTAACTGATTTCGGTGTAGGACTGTTTACGGACCAATTCTTTCTCATGCAATACTAATTATTTCCAGGATTACTCAAATAAGACATAATTTGATTGACTAATTAATATTTGTCAGTTTAAAAACAAATTACTAATTATTTCTTAGTCAAATAAGACATAGTGAATGACTAATCTTTTTAGTCATTTGACCAACTTTCGTTTTCAGTGTAGATTCTCAGCCTTTTGCATGTTTTTGGTGCGTTTTGTGGTTTTCAAGCCGATTCGCAACTATTAGGGCGACGATAGTTCAAAAACAAGCACATGGACCCCACTTTTTCAATGTTTCAATCTCTTCAGTATACTTTCTTGTACAATTCTAGAGAGAAAGATGAATATGACATGGGTTTTGAATGTTTGGGGCCATAAAATTGAATCGGCCGTATTTTGGATTAGATTCTCAGCCTTTTGCATGCGTGGATATAGATCCTCAGCCTTTTGCATGTTTTTGGCGCGTTTTTGTGGTTTTCAAGCCAATTCGCAAATATTAAGGCGACGATATTTCAAAAACAACCACATGGAGCCCACTTTTTAAATGTTTTAATCTCTTCAGTATACTTTCCTTTACAATTCTAGAGAGAAAGACGAATATGACATGGGTTTTGAATATTTGGGACCATAAATTTGAATCATCCGTATTTTGGATTATAGATCCTCAGCCTTTTGCATGTTTTTGGCGCGTTTTTGTGGTTTTCAAGCCAATTCGCAAATATCAGGGGGACTGATTTTTCTTCCTAACTCATTTCCTGTAATTGTTTTGTTGCCAACTTTGACAGTCATGATCCAGTGTGAATCTAAATATTATTTCTTCAGGTGACTGTTCATTAGAACCTCTCTATTTACTGCTATTAACACGAAGATTGATGCTACGATCTGGAGCTTGATTCTTTGTTTTTCAGGGGCTACAAAATACTGTACTATATGCTCTTATTATTCTTTTTCAGCAGTTATTGGGAAAACATAGTCCTGATCCGAATCCTGAAACTCCTGATTTCAAATATTGAGAAATCTTCTTTCGCCTGTTTTGTTATGCTACAAGTTATTTGATGACTTAACTTTTTTGTGCTCTCAGTAAAATATTGAAACTGTTATTTATTGAGTTGTGTAATAACAACATACATGTAGGTGAAGCAACCTTTTACAATTTAATGAATATGAAGACTCTGATTTATTTGCCTACATTTGTATAACTATTTAAAACCTTGACAAAAGTTTTTAGGTAGGGTTCATTTTCTCTTTTTTCACATACAAGCGTACGATGTTAAAGTAAAAAAAGAAAAAAAAAACTGAAAAAAAAAACCAAAACAAAACAAAACATAGTATCGATGATAAGGGGTAAAAAGTTAGAAATGCTGATACCCTTACTCCTTTATACAAATTATTTAATTGTGCTCATATTGTTTTTACCTTCTATTGAAAATTCTAGCTTGGGTATATATGGCAGATACTTCATGTTTCGTTCAAATGCCACTATACGCTAAACGTACATGTATTTTGATAGAAATGATTTTTGTTCTTATTTTTTCATGTTGCCCCATCGTATTTTACTACTACTATGAGTATGTACCTCAAATGACTATATTTATTCAGCAACACTTGTACCTCAGCAAGTATTACTCTGAGATGTGTGGTTTTAACTATGGATGACATTGATCCCATCATATCTCCAAATGTTAGATGTGAATATTATTTACCTGCTGAGTTTAAGACAAGATTCCAGAAAAAAGGTCGACGGCAAACTTATTTGCATATGAATGCTCGTAGTCTCGCTAGGAATTTTGACAATGTACAACTGCTGTTAGATTCTCTCGATTGCACATTTTCTGTTGTAGGTGTCAGCGAAACGTGGTTACATAGTAATTCACCTCCTCTGTATGACATTCCAAATTATTCACTGATACGTTCTGATAGACTAGAGGGTAGAGGAGGAGGGGTAGCTTTTTATGTCAACAACGCTCTGTCGTTTAAACTTCGCTCTGATCTCTCTCTTCGTAATGACAGTGCTGAACTATTTTCTATTGAAATTGATTCTTGTCTTTCTGGCAAAAATGATGTAATCTGTATCATATATAGACCCCCCAAACAAGGACAAGAAAGTGTTTTTGGACGATCTCGATAACCTCTTACATGACTTGAATCAAGAAAATAAAAACATGCATCTTATGGGGGATTTCAATATTGATTTGCTTTCTGACAATGATATTAATGATAATTTAAATACGTTATTAAATGTTCATGCTATGTTCTCGACAATTACTAAACCAACAAGAATAGATAAAAATACTAGTACCTTAATTGATAATATATTTACCAATGTTTCTGACTACGATATTGAATCAGGTCTTATTTATTCTGAAGTTTCTGATCACTTGCCTATTTTCTTGTTTCTTCCCAGTTATATCAAAAAAGAACTAATAGGAATGCCATTGAAGCTCGTAAATTCACAGGAGAAAATATAGAAAAGTTTAAAACAGATTTAATGTCGGAAACCTGGAATGATGTTTTCAATAGCAATAACATCGATGTTGCTTATCAAAGGTTCATAGAAACATTAACAAACTATTTGAATGTCAATATACCAAAAGTTCAAATCAAAGCTCGGAAAAATGTACCCAAACATCCTTGGATTACTAAAGGAATCTTAAAATCTATTAAACATAGAAATAGGCTTTATAAAAAAAGCCTTTGTAATCCTACCGACGTGAAGAAACTGGAATATAGGCAATACAGAAATAAACTAACTCATGTCATACGTACATCCAAAAGAATGTATTACACTAAACAGTTTGAACAGGCTAATGACTCTTCTTCAAAGTGGAAAATAGTAAACGATATTCTGAAAAGGGGTAATGTTTCCCATTCAACTCAGTTTAAACACGGTGATAGAATTGTAAGTGATCCACATGAAATTGCAAATGGTTTTAATAATTTCTTTGCAAACATAGGTGCCGAACAGGCCTCTAAAGTTAAGGGATGTAGTCAAAATTTCCAAGACTTTCTATTTAATCCCTCCGTAAATAGTATATTTTTTAACTCAACAAATGCAGTTGAGGTCACGAGGATTGTTGCATCACTTAATTCCAGTCATTCAACTGGACATGACGAGATGAATACACATTTGCTAAAGAATATTATTGGAAGTATAATTAAACCTCTCGTTTACATTTTTAACTTGTCATTATCCTCTGGTAGTTTTCCCTCAATGATGAAAATTTCAAAAGTAATACCCATCTATAAGAAAGGTGATGCTAGCTCATTTACCAATTATCGGCCCATTTCTATACTTTCATGTTTTTCAAAAATATTAGAACGACTCGTTTATGATAGGTTATATACATTTTTGATTGCCAATAAGTTACTTAATAATGATCAATATGGATTCAGGAAATTTCATTCAACTGAATATGCTATTGTGAAGTTATATGATAGGGTATCATCTGCCTTAACCAATCATGAACATGTCATAGGAGTTTTTATGGATTTAAGTAAGGCATTTGATACCCTTGATCATAGTATACTTTTAAGAAGCTTTACCATTATGGGATTCGTGGCATACCATTGGATTGGTTCCGTAGTTATCTCTCTTGTAGAAGTCAATATACAACCTTCAATAATGCAAAATCATCTATGTCATCAATCACATGTGGTGTGCCGCAGGGTTCTATTTTAGGTCCGCTTCTTTTTTTGATTTATGTTAATGATATTTCTAATGTCTCCACCTCATTGCAATATATATTATTTGCGGATGATACCAATATTTTTTGTTCCAATCCAAACTTACAAACTCTTGTTCATATGTTGAATACTGAACTGCCCAAATTATCAAATTGGTTTAAATGTAATAAACTGTCGTTAAATTTGGACAAAACCAACTTCATATATTTTAAAAGTCGTGCTCAGAAAGAAGAAATAAGTATTTCATTAAAGATAGATAGCATTTCCATCCAACAAAAGAAAAACACCAAATTCTTAGGAATTCTAATCGATGAGTGCCTCTCTTGGCATGAGCACGTACGTGACCTTTCTCGAAGTTTGTCTCGGTATATTGGTGTAATGTACAAGCTGCGGTCATTTGTCCCGCTTCGTGTTTTGCTTATTATTTACAATTCTTTTATTCATTCTCGCATCTCTTACTGTAACATAGAGTGGGCAAATTGCAAAGCAAATACTGATACTATTTTAAGACTACAAAAGAGAGCCGTACGGCTCTGTACTGGGTCTGGATACTTTGATTATACTGATCCTTTATTTTCTAGACTAAAAACATTGAAAATTACTGATATTCATTTCATGCAAATTGCAGTGTTCATGTACCGCTTAAACAAAAACGAATTGCCTTTATCATTTTGTGACGATTTCACTTTAAATAGAGACATTCATAACTATCCAACTAGACATTCTTCTGATTTCCATTTGTTTACACCAAGAACTGCTTTAGCACATAAATCAATTAGATATGTAGGACCTGACATCTGGAATGCATTACCATCTCATATACGAAATTGTAGCACTATTATATCATTTAAAAGGAATATGAAAGAATTACTGCTCTCCAAATATTCATCATAATAGCTTTTGAGGTACACCTAAGTGTTTCTGTCCTTTTATGACAGGGTAAGGAGGTATAGTATGATATAAGGGCACGATTAACATTTTTTTTTTCTTATTTTATTTGTTTTTATTTCTGTCGATTAAACGAAATCATGAATGTTTTATTTCAAGCCATGTTTTACGAAACGAATTTATTACCTACTATGTTATTCTAGGGACTCTGCGCTTCAAACATTTATGTTTATGCTTTGTTCCTACTATGTATTCTATTTTGATGTAATACGCTGTTCTTGTCAATGTGATTGTTTATTATGCATGGTGAAAATAAATAAACAAACAAACAAACAAACAAACAAACGATAGTTCAAAAACAAGCACATGGACCCCACTTTTTTAATGTTTTAATCTCTTCAGTATACTTTCCTCTACCATTCTAGAGAGAAAGACGAATATGACATGGGTTTTGAATGTTTGGGACCATAAAATTGAATAGGTCGTATTTTGGATTAGATTCTCAGTATTTTTGGCGCGTTTTTGTGGTTTTCAAGCCGATTCGCAGCCAATGGGGCGCCGACAGCTTGAAACCGAGCACATGAACCCTCCTTTTTTTTTAATGTGTTTACCCCTTCAGTAGGCATTCCTCTACTACTTTGCAAATTTTCATGAAAATGACAATGGATTTTGAATAAAGTGCAGCTTAAAATGTTCTTTTTATTTTTCGTCTAGATTCCAAGCCTCTAAGATTATGTTTTTTGTCCTTTTTGGCACCATTTTCGCCACATGAGGGCGCTGCTAGTTTAAAGAGAAGTACAGATGGCCCAGTTTAAAGAGTTTTTCCACCTTTGTCATACATTTCGCTACAAATCTGGAAGATTTGATGAAGTTTAATAGGGTTTTGACAGAGTAAAAGTGATTTATACTCGTTTGTCGAAATCATGAGGTCTAATAGAGGCCTAAATCTCTTGATTGCGTCATTTTATCTGCCATCCAATAATGGCAACTTCAAAGTCCCGTAGAAAAAAAATAAGCACATGAACCTATATTATTTTTTGCATTTTTGACCTACATAGGTACCAAAGTAACTCTATGCAAAATTTGGAGAAAATGACATGGATTTGATTTTAACTGTGGAACGTCCTTAATTTCAAGAAAACAAACGACATGGTTTTTTGTCTCGCCTGCGTAGCGGAGCGAGACATAGGTATCACTATTTCCGGCGTCGTCGGCGGCGTCGGCGTCGTCGGCGGCGTCGGCGTCGGCGTCGGCGTCGGCGTCGGCGTCGGCGTCGGCGTCGTCGTCAACAATTGTGTTGTACACCCAATAACTTTCTATAGCTTTAAGGTGGGATCACCAAATTCATACCAGAGGTCCATCTCTTGAAGGCGCAGGTCAAGTTCGAATATGAGTCGAATTTGAATAAGGTCAAAGGTCAAAGGTCAATGAACTTTCCATGACTGGCACTGTGCTATATTGTACACACAATAACTTTTTATACCTTCGAGGTAGGATTGCCAAATTCATACAAGAGGTCCATCTCTTGAAGGTGCAGGTCAAGTTCGAATGTGAGTTGAATTTGATTAAGGTCAAAGGTCAAAGGTCAATGAACTTTCCATGACTGGCACTGTGCTGTGTTGTACACACAATAACTTTCTATAGCTTCGAGGTGGGATCACCAAATTTATACCAGAGGTACATCTCTTGAAGGCACAGGTCAAGTTTGAGTATGAGTTGAATTTGAATAAGGTCAGAGGTCAAAGGTCAATGAACTTTCCATGACTGGCACTGTGCTATGTTGTACACACAATAACTTTCTATACCTTCGAGGTAGGATTGCCAAATTCATATGAGAGGTCCATCTCTTGAAGGTGCAGGTCAAGTTCGAATGTGAGTTGAATTTGATTAAGGTCAAAGGTCAAAGGTCAATGAACTTTTCATAACTGGCACTGTGCTATGTTGTACACCTAATAACTTTCTATAGCTTTGACGTGGAATCACCAAATTCATACCAGAGGTCCATCTCTTGAAGGTGCAGGTCAAGTTTGAATGTGAATTGAATTTGATTAAGGTTAAAGGTCAATGAACTTTCCATGACTGGCACTGTGCTATGATTTACACCACTTTGTTCCTGTAATGACATGAACTTTATAATTTGATACTTTTAACACTAACATTTTACTTCAGTTCAACAGAGTTCATTCTACAGTTTACTGTATAATAGCAGTGAACTCACTACTCTCTATACCTGAACCAGATTTTGTATTTTACTTGTTACTGTTTTTCATATATTTGTTTATTTATTTATTTATTTATTTATTTATTTATTTATTTATTTATTTAATTTATCCATAACCAAGCCTATGTAATGATAATTTGTGAACTCCCTTTCACTTATTATTACAATATGATTGTGCATTTTTTAAAATTTATTTACTTAATTTATCCATAACCAGGCCTGTGCAATGATAATTTGTGAACTCCCTTTCACTTATTATTACAATATGATTATACCTTCATAGTATTAACAGCATTCTTAGTGTTATCTGATTTCCTAGGGATAAAGTAGGCCTATACCATTATTGCATATGTAAACTGTCAGAACCACAATTCACCCCCTAAACTGCTGACAGCCTCAGAAGTCATATAGCATAGTTTTGACATGCAGTTTCTTCATGACTGCAATATGCAGGCGAGACAACGCTTGGCGTTTGCCTTGTTAGTAATACGTTGCATACTCTCCCAGGTCAAGTATTAATGAACGGTAGTGAGTTAAAACAAATAGATTCTACAAAATTTCTTGGTCTTAATATTGATTGCAAACTATCGTGGAAAGTCCACATCGACTACTTATGTAAGTTGCTTTCAAGAAATGTTGGAGTTATCAATAAACTAAAATATCATCTTCCTCATCATATTTTAAAAACATTATATTCTACTTTATTATTACCATATTTAAGCTATGGAATACTAGTCTGGGGAAATTCTTCTAAGACAAAAATTAAATTTATAAACAAAATACAAAAAAAGAGCCGTAAGGATAATTTCCTCTGCCGATTTTCTGGCAAATACAGATCCATTATTTCATGCCAACGGTTTCTTGAAAGTAACTGACTTGTACCATTATTTTGTAGGAATATTTATGTATCAACTTAATAAAGGCGAGTTGCCGAATGTTTTCACCCCACATGTTTGTTAGAAACAATGAAATTCATTCCTATCCCACTAGGCAATTGCACAATTTTCATCTCCCCCCCCCCCCCCCGTACGTACTGTTCTTGCACTTAAAACAATAACCCACACAGGACCCTCGTTTTGGAACAGTTTAGAGACAAGGTTTGTCACCCTCATTGTATTCATTCAAGCATACACTTAAAGATTTCTTATTGCAGGCATATGCATAAGGTTCTTTCTCGTTGTTCATTGCCTCGCTCGAGTGACTACTGTTATTTGACTGTACTTAATATGTATCACTTATTTTCCTAAAAGATTGTTCGTCTCTCAAAATTGCGTTAGAAGTTTAATACAACGTTAGGTATCTTTTTGGGAACCTATGTTATACAAGTTTTGCTTTTTGATAGGTTCCTCATATTTCACATGATTGTGTTTATATTTATAACCATTATTTTTGTCAATATTCTTTTTCTTTGTTGAACAATTACATAAAAACTGTTATTTTTGTAGAATGTGAAACAATAAATCAAATCATATCAAATCAATAAGAGTTTAAGTATTGAATATATGAATAAAGGCCCCTTTTGTCACATTGCAGACAAAAAATCAAGAAATCCTATGGAAACTGAAAGCGTACGCAATATCCATGTGGCCAACGATAGAGTGGCAAATGGAATGATACTATGACGAAATTGGCTGTGAAATGACGAGATTAATTCATAAGGGCATTCGTGGGCAGCCGGGATGAAAAATTTGCGTTATCTTTGACGGAATGGAACGCAAGATATTGAAAGTGACTGAACAGTTTTCGAAAATTAATGACCATAAACGAAATTGACCATCGAGATGTGCAACATCAAGAACTTTTCGAATCAAGATTTTTTATGATTCCGCTTTTGGCTAGTTGTCTCAGATCAACTATTTACGTCATACATTATCATATGAATAAGATTACTTGATTTTCTGGAATCTAGCGTGATTCATATAACTGTGAAACATACTGGGTTATGTCAACAGAATTATTTGTGAACACGTCTAGCAAAATTTACATGTTCACATTTGTTTGATCAGCTGTTTAGTTAAATAAACTGCTGTCTTCGATTCATATTCAGTTTTCCTCTCTGCCCAGATTCTAATGAACAAATAGAGCGGATTTTCATAGGTACCTGGACGAATGATAAGTGGGGCACTTCATAAGCTGGAAACACAGACACTGGGACTTTCCTTTGAACTGTTCTCCTTTAAACCATGTCCGTGTTAAAGTCATTATGGTTCGTCTTAGGAGTAATGGTACTCGGGACATTTATAATCACGTATCTGCGTTCAGGTATATACAGGTTCTCCTTGGATTAAAAATTCAAATGGTGTATATTCTAGATTGCCATGATGTAAATAGTGTCAGGAGCATTTCCTAAGCTGAATTTTACCGTGGCGTATGCGACAAAGGATGAAGTTAGCATAAAGCCTCAACCGTTACTCGTTTGAAGGTTCCAGATGATAATACAAATTGACAAGGATATAGAGTATGCCCTGATATAATAGGCCTATTGTACGCTCGATCTTGTGAGGGTTACATCGCACTTTTATTAATTTCGGAATATAAAGATATAAGAACCATCGCTTTATTTTTTTTTGTATCGTTTTCTTCCTTTTATTATGTTTATCTTTTTCTTTCTTATTCCCCGTTTGAACAGACCACATATCGAGAAGACGCTTTGGAGAAATGAGGGACCTGAATCGTGAAACAAAGTTGGAATTAAGCAAGGAAATGTTGTCCCGAGAAATAGACACTGAAATTCAGGTGAGACTCGTTTATGGATTGACCTTTCTTACTGCAAAATGAAATAAAAGTGGATATAGATGGATTTCGATACAGGTGCACAGGTGTTTAGAATGTGTTTGGGGAGCCTTATAGGCATATATCTGTCATAATTTGAAACTTGTTTTAACGGAATACCCACTTTTCTTTTAAAGTAAATCATTACTAGAACCTTCCTACTTTATATGATTGAAACAGGATGTCCTGACATCAGCACTGTTTATATTCTGTAATTGTAGATAATGGTTCTTTTATGATATTCATTATTAACTTCCATCAATTTTTAAGTGCCATGTTTTTGCAATTCTGAAGAACTGCATTCACAATTATTCTTTATTCAATGACTTTTCTCGGTATATGTCTGTATGTAAAGACAAGTGACGAAGTGACGAAAAGACGATACGACAAAGTGACGAAATCTTCCGTCAGGAGAAGAATGATATTTCATTTCAGAATTATGTTTCCTGATGACTTGTGATACGATCACGGTGAAAGATCGAAGTTTTTATATATGAGACGATACTTTCTTGTTTGCTAGTAACCCGTTTTTTTTTTTAAAATCAAACTTTATATTTTGAAATCTACAGAAGCAACGAAAGCAAACTATTACCCATGGTTGCAAGGCAATGAGGATGCGACCCACATATCGTCTTTACAACCATCTTAATCCTCAACAAGTGTCCACCCTGGATCATTTCATTGTAATGGAAGATCTGCAGTTGTTTTATTGTTGCATACCACACGCTGGCTGCAACACGTGGAAAAGTGTCTTGGCGTCGTATAGAAGGGGCAGTCAAAACAACTCTTTAGTTGAGAATCGGCAAGGGAATCATTTCGGAAAACCTCGACTGCTAAGCGAATATTCAACAGATGCTGTTCGTTCGATATTAAAGGAATACTCGTCCTTCATCTTCACTAGGAACCCATACTACAGGTTGCTTTCAGCATTTATAACCGTCTTTAAAGAAAGAGACATCTCTTCTTCGGATGGATCTCTCGAAGAAATACGACGGCTCTATACATCGAAAATCAAACGAAATAAACACGACTTCAGTGAAGCTTCAAATTATTTTGTTTCCTTCTCAGATTTTACCGATTACGTTTCGAAATCTGTGAATAAGTTGCTTGGGAAAGGTGAAGATAGATGGAGAGAGATGTATCGTCTCTGTCATCTCTGTGGAGTCGACTATGATTTTGTGGGCAAATATGAAACATTTCTTGAGGATGCCAAGAAAATCATGACTAGATATCGCTTGGATGAGAGCTTCAAGGATGTACAACTGGATGGTTCTGATAAAGAAATCAATGCTACTACTATGCAGTACTACCTTTCCCAGCTTAGCCAGTCCCAATCTACGCGATTTTCGAAGCGCTATGTCGCGGATAAATTTCTCTTTGGTTACACAACTCCAGAATAGTGTGGAAATACAGAGTAGAGTAAAAGGTACAGGTTTGTGTACTTACATGGGCGTGGGAGCAAAGCAACGGAGCTCATAGCATGAAGGGGGACGGGGTGGGTGACTATCTCCTCATCTGCATGAATCTTTTTTTTTTTTTTAATTACGGTATTAAAGGACATTTAAAAAAACATTATAGTGCGAGATGATATTCATTTGAAAATAAACGCATTTGTAATTGTTATTTGGTGAATTTTGATATTAATTCTTTTCTGCTACATCGATTAACTCTGGTATACCTTTTTTGAAATTTGAATTATGACAGAGAAAGGGATAAAATTTCGATACAAGTTTTTTTAGTTAAATAAATCTTAAACTCTATAATGGTAATGTAACCCAGATTGCAATATTATCAATTTTATAACGCTTTTAGATGAATAACTCAAAAGATTAAGTAATGATTAAGTAACCAAACGTTATTTTGCAAGTTATGAAAGAACATGGAATAATAGGAATGCGACATTTGGAGACAAATCAATAAACTAAATTTCAATCATGTATTTTTGTCATTTCATAACATTATCCTAGTCTAGTATATGATACCAACTTGTCAATTAAAGGGCTATGATGTCCACTTATCATTTCAGAATTAAAATGTTATGTTGTATATACGTCAAAGACTATCAAAGATAATTTGTTTAGTTTTCCAGTAAGTGCATAGCTTGAGGAGTATCACAATCAAGATTCATGAGCATTAAGAAAACAAAACTGTTGATTCTCCCATGCAATAATTAATTATTTTAGTGACGAATTCATGGATGGTAAATTTCTATTGAAATCCCATTCATAACATTCTGTAACAGAAATATCAGGTAATGATAGGCCTACTGAAGATTTTTAAAAAGATACATACATATTGTTTAAAAATAATTCGAACGTGAACACTGTCATGCTTCATTGCAATGGATTTTCGCTTTTAAACATACATGTTTCATTGTCATGTCTACAAGGCAACAGTTTCTGGGGGGAAAAACAAGGAAAGAGATGCATAAAAAGAATGAGAGCGAGAGAGAGAGACAGAGAGAGAGAGAAATAGAGATGGACAGTCGAGAGAAGCTATAGGGAAAAAAGATGTAAAAAGAGACAGAAGAGAGAGAGAGAGAGAGAGAGAGAGAGAGATACCGAGAGAAAGATGTAAAGAGAATTACAGAAATGATATATCAAGATGGATATACTCTCTCTTTTTAAAAAAAAATTATATACCTCTTCATAGTAATGATGGCTAAGTTTTTCTTTCTTTTCTTATAGACTATACGGGATCATTCTCACTTTTTTATACTACGCCATCCTACGTCAAGCGAGTACCAATGTTGAGGAAGTGATAAGTTACTTAACCTTATAGAGTTGATGTTAGAAAGGTGTGATATCTGAGATCTGTCTTAAACTGTTGTGAAATAAAACTGTTCATCCCCTTAGTACCGCGTACTTCCATCTGAAAAGAAACATGTTGTGCGTATCTTTCCTATTAACGTTGTTCCTCTGCTGGGGACAGGGTAAGTACCCTTTAGTTTTTAAATTTTAGCAAACCATTTACCCTCATCTGAAAATATGCAGGGGTGGGATATCTTTTTGGTGTTATGCAGCTAAGCATTTTAGGAAAATTGTATATCTAGCTGGCCATTCAAACCTTACAATAATAGTTAATGAAACAGTTATATCTTAAAGATATGTGTCTTTCCAAAATTATTATGTTAACAGCCATGAGAGTAAGGTGGTTACTTTTCAAAACAAATTGGATCATAACCATTACGAATGGAGTATACTTACCTTTTCAATACAATAAATATAGAATTTCACGGCCAAAGTTTGTCATTCAAATTGAAATATTTTGGTTTCAAGTTCGACGAATTTAGAGCTATCAGGTATATATCGGTTTCATATCCATAATTTTAGTTTTCAAATCTAGAAACCTATCTTTCGTAGGCCCTATCTGCATATTTCTCATGTAAGTTCATGAACGTGCTTCTCTCGCAATCTAGTCATTCGGTTTAGCGTTACACGGTTCGCTGAATTCGCGACTGTAATTCTAGCATTCTAATTTATTTTTGGCATTCAGTAGCGTATTGAGCAGTGAATTCAATGGTTAATATATAATCATTGTTAATTACACACTTTTATGACTTATTCGGTTTTTCTTTCAAGTTTGTGTTTGTACTTCATTTTATGACAAATACAATTTAGCTAAAAATCAGAATATGAGTTATGTCATACACTAACATAAATCATATTGCCATGAATCATTGATGATCTGTTCTTTTTCATTTCATAATCATCAGCATTGCATGGGGATTAATTGTTTTAAAAAAAATCAAAAGCACTTGAATCTACACTTGGTCTCACGAGGTTTGTAAATTTCGTGTTAAAACTGTTGGTCTCTTGTTTCATCATATGACAAAGGAAACGTTCTTGAACACATGTGGAAGAAGGACAATGTAATGGTAATTGTGATTGAGGTGATATGGGTCTATAAGAAGATACATTTTTAGAATCCTTGCCTGCTTTTAGAATTGGAACTAATATGGAGTGTTTTAAAGGACGTGAAATATCGCCTGTTTCCCAAATTTTATTAATGATATATAACATAGTGTTTTTAGCTCTCTCGGGCATATTTTCATAGACAATGTATGGAATATTGTCCTGTCCTGGCACAGTCCGTTTTGGTGGTTTTAACAGCCTTTTCAAATTCATACATCGAAAAGTTTTCGTTAATAACGTGATCTCTCAAGAAGGGACAATTTTTCGTTATTGTCAGGATTGTTTTGGGGGCGATTTCTTTATTTTTCAGTCCCAAAGATTGGAAAATATTCCCAAGGGCCTCCATTTTCTCTGGACTTGATATAATATCCTGCCCATTATCAACCAGTATAGGCAATTTTTTAGATTTCCTTGTTGATACTCCATGCCCAAATCTTCGACTCGGGTATATATACCTGTCTAGTCTTTTACAAAAAGCCTGCCAGTATTCCCTTTCTGCTTGACGGAGAACTCGCTGGGCTTCCGCTTTCTTCTTCTTAAATTCATTCATCGCTTCAAAAGTGATTTCTTTTTCAGTTTATTACCGAGTTTATTCCCGTCTTTTATTTTATCAGAACATTTTTTGCTCCACCAGGGAACTGGATTCCTATCTATATTTCTTTTCTTTGCAATCACTTCCCTAATACATACTTTTAAGTAGTTCATAAATAATTCATAAGATTTTTTTAACATCCGCCTCTGTAAGGATTGAATGCTCATCCAGAATATCATTACATTTTTTGGCGAATTTAACCCAATCAAAGTTCTTAAATGAGAAACGTTCCTCATCTATATTTTTCACATTAATATTCTTTCATTGCGTGTGTTTCTTTCCTAGTGAAATTTCAATATGTATGGGAAAATGGTCACTACCGAAGGAATTGTCTAAGACATTCCATGAAATCTTACTGGCCAAGATCGGTGAGGAGATACTTAAAACTAAATGTGAGAGTTTACCGGAGTAAGGGTCCATCCTGGTGCCTGTTTTATCATTTAGCACGACCAAATTATTTTCATTTAAGAAGTGTTCAACTGCGTGGCCATTACTGTCCACTTTCTCGCTTCCCCACATTGGACTATGTGCATAGTCCCCTGTGATTATCATCTTATCTTTTTTGTTCACAAACTTCAATACTTCATTCAAAATAGATTCATTTAATTTCTTACATGGATTTAAAAAATAATTATTAAAATTTTTTCGTTGCCTAAATAAACATTAACTTGTTGTAATTCCAAACTTGGATTGTTAAAAGGACCTTAGTAATGCACCCCATGATGTACATAAATGACACATCCCCCCTACGTTAACCATCTCTATTTCTAGAGACACAAGTATATTCTGGAATAATGAAAGTACTATGGTCATGGAACTAAGTTTCCTGGATGCATGAAATATCATATTTTTCATTTTTATTCAGGTGATAACAAAGCTCTTGGCCGTGCCCTAATAGCCCCTGGGCATTCCACTGAAGTATGGAAAAAAGGGCCGCAGTTATGGTAAGGCTAGCAGCCATCTTCACGTAATCCTTGACTCTTTTGTTGAAATCGCCCGAAAGCTGGCAGAACGAGGGCTCTGATTACTTCCGGGGTTTTCCCTGTAAGTGACTGGACTAGTTCAAATATAAATTCCAGAATTTGTTCGTCTTTAGAAAATGAGAGGAAATTAACCCTAAGTTTCGGTCTGCTGTTGGTTTCTGTTTGTTATTTAGTTGGAATATTGGTTACTGTAGCCTGAGAAATGGATCCCTAATTGAACTAGAGGTGGTAGGTTGACGAGATTCTAGATCAGAGGATTTCCTTTGGTACTTTGAACATCAGGTGTTTGGCTAGTGATTTGGATCTTAGATTTAGGGTTGGGTTGATGATTTGCTTTGGGATCTTCTATGTCCGTTTTTTTTTTTTTACTTTGTTGTGTCATCCAAATTTGAGACGCTTCTGCGTATGCCAGTTTTTGGGTGATTTTGATCTCTTGAACTTGTTTTGCCTTGATTGCTTGTTCGCAACCATGAAATGCACCAGAGTGGTTCCCACCACAATTAGGACATTTAGGCGATTCTTTATTTGGACATTCTTGGAAAGTGTGGTGCTCACCACATCCATCGCACCTCATTTTGGATTTGCATATGTCGGCCGTATGCCCGTATCGTTGACACTTAAAGCATCTCTTGATTTGGGGGACATACAACTTAACCGGGAAGATCTGAAAACAAAGATTAACATTGTCAGGGAGGTCTTTCTTTTGGAAAGTCAGTATAACACTTCTCATAGGGATATAAGTCGACTGGCCTTCACCAGCTCCCTCTGCTTGGTTATCAATATTCCTCTTATCTCTTTTAACGATTCTCTTAACTGCTGTTACATTCTGAGTTCTGAGTTCTTGTAGTAACTCTTCTTCTGTAATTTCAAGGGGGACTCCGTATATGAGTCCTTTGATCCCTTTCCTACTTTCAAAGACTTTAACAGGTATGTTGTCTATCGATTGGATCTGTAATATCGCCCTCATTTGTTTGGTATTCTTACATTTTACCAATAGTCCTGAACTAATAGGTTTGATGAATTCTACTGGTTGGTTATTGCATGCCTGTCTTAACCTTCGAAATTTTCAGTGGGTTGAGGTTTTTCAAATTCTTCTGCCTGTCTATGGTTGCTATAAATAGTTTGTAATCAGTATATCTATCCATTGCGTGTCCAGGAGTACGATGTAGTGTTATCAGAGTCTGAAGCCGAATCATTTTGACTGATATTTTCTTTGTGAAATTCTATGCTTTCTTGTCTTTTTCTTTTTTCAGGCTGATGGTGAGTGCTTTTTGCGGACAGTTTTTTGTTCCACTATCCATTGATGTTCCTCCTCGTCACTTACCGTCTGCTCGGGTTCTGAAATAGAACCCGAAGCCATGATTGGCTGTAAGGGGACAGACTGTTGAAATACACGTGTGTTAGTTAAGGGACCGTGCAAACTAAGGGTTGAGTGATTGAAAAGCCCACAAAATGTCTTCTTACTCAGAATGTTCCAGCTTGATCTGCAATTGATGCTTCCTACTATCGAGAACCAAAATCCAAAATACAAAACTCGAAATACGAAGTACAAAAATGCTGTAAATGACAGTGTTGTCACTCCTCTTGCCTTCGCTTCCACTTCCACGTTGACTGTCTTCTTCCATGTTGACTGCGCAATTTCTAGACGGGTATAAATAGGCGCGTTTTGCGGAGAACTCGTTACTTCGACGCTGGCTCTCGTCGAGGTCGGATGGCGATCTCTCTGCTGCTCCGCTCCAACTCGGGCTCCAACTGAGTCAAGATTTAGGAAAGGATTGGAAATTGGAGAAATAGAGATCCCACTTATAGATATTCCTGCTTGATCACTGCTCTAGAAATTCATATAATAGGTGGCGGCGTTAATTGTATTAACCTGTATCATGTTCTACTGAATCGTGTGTGCAAATTAAGGTATAGAAATTGGCATACACTAATACCGCTTTCACACCAAGGTACGGTCGCTGGGTACGGTCGCATAGACCGTACCCAGCGACCGATCAAACCATGGTGTGAAAGCATTTCATCGTACTCAGCGACCGATCGTTTCCGACCAAAACGATCAGTCGCTGAGTCCGACCTAAGAGGTACTTCAGCGACCGATCGCGACCGATGCAAACTTGATGTGAAAGCACATCGTACTCTGCAACCGATCGAAATGCAATGACCCCCCCCCCCCCCCCATACATGCACACGCAGTATCTCTACTTCCGCTTCCGGCTAGGTCAGCGATACTGCGACCGATCGCTCAGGGCCTGACCAAATTTTGACGGTGGTGTGAAAGCGCGTCCGATCGGTCGCTGGGTACGGTCTCTGCGACCGTACCCAGCGACCGTACCTTGGTGTGAAAGCGGTATAAAACAGTCATCGTTTCCAAAGTGTGTAATCAATGGTGTCCCAATTGACTGCTACAATATACGCCCACCCATAGAGAACATGCAGCTCCAATAGAAATCACCTAAACCCTAATATTAGTCTGTACACGGTACCTCTCCACCCTCCACCCTCATATATTTTGGGAAAACGGAACACGTCTTGGCCTCTACAATAAATTAAAGCCATATAGGGAAAACCGCTCGCATCCAGGATGGCTAATACTTCAGCAGATGAAGGCGTTAGAGGCAAGGGACAGGCCAGCAATCCAGCTTCCAGAACCCGATCTAAGGCGGAGGGCCGTCACACTATGTTGAGTTCACATTTATTACTTCTCAAAATCCTCTCTTTTCATCAAAAGTGACTTGTCTCCCGAGTTCCCCTTTTTTTAAAGGAATAATTGATAAACATATTTGATGGAAAGTTTTATTTGCGTACAGTATATATATATTTTTAGACTGGAACAGTCATTTTACTAAATTGTTAATGTGTACATTCAGGTAGAATGTGATTTGTAGAAAAAGAAATCAGTTTGTAAAATAATCGATTTAATACAAATTAGTATTGCATGGAAGTTATCGCTATAAAAAATGTGTGTGTAAATGAAATATCTTATCAATTTTTCCCCCTTCATTGAAACAGGATTTTTTATTTGAGCTTATTTCCAGTTCCAGCAACATTTTTTTTTTTCATTGGACTTACCGACCGAGAGACGGAAGACGTGTTCAAATGGCTGGATGGATCTTGTCTGGGGTACTATTTCCCTCAGCAAATAATATTGTGAATAAAAGATGCTTACACTCTAAGAAAAAAAACAACAAAAAAACAGTGTAACTTTGCACCCCAAATGCTACAATAGCAGCACCTTTTGGGGTGCAGTCTTGCACCCTACATGACAAAGGTGCAAAGTTGCACCCTTTTGTACTTGTTTACACCCGGAAATGCCCATCTACACCCTTTAAGATGCAATTACACACAAGGGTTAAACACCTTAAAGGGTGCAGAAATGTTTTCATCCAAAAGGGGTGCAAATTTGCACCTTCCCTAAAGGGTACAACACTATATCCTTACGGGTGCAAAATGTAGCTCACTGCACCCTTAATGGGGCATAATACTTTTGTGGGTGCAAAGTTGCCCCCTTAAAGGAGCTCCTGGTGTATCATTTGAAGGGTGCAAAATTGTTCTTGTGTAGAGATTAAAAAAAGCCTTTCGAGCAATAATTACTGGCATATACTGTACGTATACTTGGTGGTATTATACTCCTTTAACCTACACTCAAACCTAAAATAAACGCCGGTACCGGAATTTTTCATTATCATGTGTTCTAACTTGCCAATTAACAGTGCTCTGAATGTCCATTCTATGATAGACAGTAGTTGAACAAAAACAAAAAATTGTTGCTTACACACACACACGCACGCACACACCCACGCACGCGCCTGTAAACCAGGCCCCTGGGAACGATTTTTTTTTTCACAGGGGTGCTGAGCCCCTGAGCCACATGTTAGGTTACCGCACCTTAAGCAAGCCGCGTTTCATTATTCGCTGGTCCAATTGTTTGCTGTCTCGCAAAACAACCCTGTTTATAAATATTACAAGCGAGCGAAGCGAGCGTGGTAAAAAGCATTCTTTTGACGATAGAAGTATTATTTCGACATGGAAATACATTTAACATGTTTAGAAATATATGTACATTCGGTCACCTCACTTGCCGGATGTTTTCGCTTTCCGAAACCATCCCGTATATGAATACCACACGAGCAATTAAGCGCTGCGAGCGAGGGAAATATACACTTCTTTTTTTCTTTCCTTTTTTTTTATGTAGAAGTGATAATTCTTCATCAAAATAGACTATGGGCCTATAAGATATCTAAATTCGGTCACCTCGCTTGCCGAATTCGTTTAATTTCCCAACCAATCCTGTATGCAAATATACGAGCGAGCGCAGCGAGCGATAGAAAAGAACCCCTCATTTTCTTGGTCGTCATCAAAATACGATATAACCCTCTATAAGATATCTGAATAATACATTCAATCACATATCTGCGGAACATGACGCTATTCGGGCCCCTATTTGCTTTCCTAAACCATTTTGTTTCTACAAGCGAGCGAAGCGAGCTATACTGACAAAAGTTTTTTTTTTCTTTAAAAAGAAGATTTGTCATCGAAATACACTAGATAACTTTTCTAATAAACACCTTCCTGCAGAATTCCAGGATAGTTGGACACCTCGCTGACCAAAATAGTCGAAAATCTCTCTGCTGAAATAAGAGTGCTTCCTGCCCAAAAACATTTTGTTTCTTTCTATTTATAAAGAAAATTATAATATGATGAAGATGGGATGGGAAAATAACTTATTCTGATTGGTACTATGTTACCCCTCATAAAAATTAGGGGTACTGCCAGTGGCGGCACCAGGATTGTTAAAGTGGGGGGCAAATGGAGGGCAAAAGAAAATGTTGGGGGGGGGGCAGGGGCAGTCAATTTTTTTTTGCGTGTATGGAAAAATCGAGCTTGAAGTGCAAGTTTTAGTCGCTGGCGTAATTCCACTTTGAGGAGTGGGGGGATAATTGAATTTTTGAACTATTTTTTTTCCTCTTACACACATTTTAATATCAATTTTGCGAGCGAGCGAACAAAAAATAACCGCTTTTTTGGTTTTTAATCGCATTTTCGAATAAATATTCTGATATATGATGAGCAAGCGAAGCGAGCGAGCCAAAAATGGCTAGTTTTCTTGTTTTTAATCGCATTTTAGAAAAGAAATTTTAAAATATGATGAGCGAGCAAAGCGAGCGAGCCAAAAGTAACCACTTTTTTGGTTTTCAATCGAAGTTTTGAAGAGCGGAAAATGGTATTTTAGAGCACTTCACAGCTTGAATATGATGCTTATGACAACATCTACTTATTTACAAATTACTGTATAATTTTTCTTTTCAGTCCTCAAAATTTCTGGGGGGGGGGCAACTGGGGGGGGGGCAAAGCTTCTGAGTGGGGGGCAAATGCCCCCCCCATGCCCCCCCATGCCCCCCCCCCCCTTGGTGCCGCCACTGGGTATTGCAGCACCCCAGCGCCCCCAGCTCCTATGGGCCTGTACAAACACGCACAATTTTTTTTTTGAAATCATCGCTCAAGACATTTGTGATGATTCTCCCAAGTAGAGTTGCCTTGCAACTTATTTGCTAAATAATTAAGAAATTTAATGGTTTATAAAACTGCCGACCTTTTTTAGTTTTCATTTTTAGCCTACACTTATCAATCAAGATCATATGTTTTCATCATCTGGAACGACAATTTTGGCAACTTTTGTACTTACATAAATTATGTGAAGAGGAATTATAAAGTCAGATCATTTCAAACGAGATACAAGAAGGATTAGCAATAACATCAGTTCATTAATGTGATTTTAATTTCACTTCCATACTTCTAGATATGAAAAATGGGCAGCTGGTGAGCCTAACGATATAGGAAATGAGCACTATAGACGGCATTAAGGATAGTCAGTGGAATGATGTATCATTGAACCTAATGATGCATTCGTTGCTTCTTATGTGGTTCTGAAAAATGTAAGTCTCAATGTGTCACGGGGCAAGGTAATCCTTGTTTCCTGGGCGTTGTAGAACACAGTGGTGTAAGTGTAAGTTTTTATGGCACTGTAAGTTTATATCCCTGTAGAAGGTCCCCGAATATTCGGATCGAATAAATTCTAGTTGGAAATTAATGCATTACCATTGTGTTCTACTTGTTCAGTAATTTTGCCAACATGTGGACTACTATCAAATATACAAGGCGTATCAATAGAAACGTTATACTTTTGAAAAGTCTGTCAAAATTAAATTTCAACATATATAGAAGATTTTTTTTATAAAAGGATGAAGGGCGTTTTGGGTGTAGTTCCAAGTCCCTTCCGTCAGATCCGTCCTATCATCAACTCCCGCTTCCCCGATTCTAATGTTTTTGTCCAGAGTGCGAAAAATGACTTGCGCCTAATTGAGGAAGAGGGAAAATTAAACCAGTAGTCTGAATAAGTACTGCCATTCAAACAAAACGCTCTTTTGCATAAATTCATGTTCATGTTATGGCAGTCTAGGAATTTCGTGTCAATTTTCTATCATAATTTTAATGATTTCATTGCTTTATGCATGAGCGGGAATAATGTGTAAAAATTACTACCAGATCCCACAGTATTCACAATTTACAGACACATCAAATCCACATGCCAGTCATTTGTCAAGAAGAAAAGAACCAAATTAATCCACCTTCAGATCATTCAATCAATTAATTAAAAAAATCAATCAACAATCAGTCCATTAATACATCAACCGACAGAATCTGATCAGTCACTCAGTCATTTTAATCAATCAGTTCTCAGTCAGCCATTCAATCATTCAGCCGGTCAGTCAATCAACCAGTCAGTCAATAAGTTAATCAGTAAATCAACAATCAATCGATTGATTAATCAATTAATAATTCAATTGCTCAAACCATCGATAGGTCATGCGGTCGGGCAATTCTGTCGCAAAGAGCAATTTCTTTGAATGGGAGTAGGCTACTTATTCAGACTGCTAGTTTAATTTTCCCTCTTCTTTCATTTTGGCGCAAGTCATTTTTCACACTCTGAACAAAAACAGTCAGTGTTCGCCTAAGTGTGAACAAAAATTTATATTGCTAGTGGCACTTGACTGATGACACTACTGGGCAACTGTCGACCTGAAAAAACTAAATATTTTGAAATGCAATTTTGAAAAGTGTAACGTTTTTTATTGATACGCACTAAATATATATACATATATATATAAACACAACAAAAAAGTAACTTCACCCCTAAGGAAAATGCTGTAACTTTTTAACGAAGAGGTTTTGAGGAAAATGATTTGGCAGAAATGTTCCTACACTTATTGACCAGCTTCTGTGTAAAAATGAGATTGATACGTCGAGTCATGGATGAGTGAGCATACATTGAAGGCAAAAATGTCACTTTCAAAAGTCACAAGAGTCATTTATTAGGGTCTGTGAAACAAGATTTTGGCAAATTCTGTTTCTGGTGTCTGTTTAAGTGCTGTTGTTGTTTTATTATTCAATGTTTGATCGACTCACACCTATCCTGACACCTTTCACGCTCTTTCACGGTTGGGTGAGCACAGTTTTAGGGGGGAAATGGCAATGTTCAATCCTCCTAAAATTGCAAAATCCATTAAATTTATTGCAAGAATGGACATGAAATATTGTTACTAACAAGTATCATCACATGTTGTAGGAAGATCAGAGGAAGCACTGGTGTCATGGCTGAGTGAGTACACTTTACAGATGAAGCAAGAAATGCAAAAAATTCCTGTGAATATGGCATTAATGCATATGCACAATTCAATTTCAGCTCTGTATGTGTAACGCCATCAACTTTCTAAAACCAATTTGTTTTAATGGACAATGATAGGTGTTGTTCACGACTGAAAGCATTCATACAGAGAGATTAGAAAAATGTGTTGCCAAGCCCCCACCCCCAAGTAAGGTTTAGAGTAATTCAAAATTTAAATGAGAACCGACCCTACACAGCCATGAGTGGGTGCCTAAAGTGGCATATATTGCCCTTTCTAAGAAAAAAAAAGAAGGGGGGGGGCTAAAGTGGAACTGGGTCCAAATTTGATATGCCTTGTGAATTGTTAAAGGGTAGCAACTTTCGAATCCTTACAAAAGTAATATGGGTATATTTCATTATATTCCTTTTAAATCTCCATATGTAGGCCTACCTACTCAGGCGTGACATGATTAAAACTGTTTATTTAACAGTATAACACAGGTTCAGCTAGATAACTGATATTCAATTTTCATTCACCTGAAGTATTGTCATGCCTGTCATGCAGTTGACTTTCCCCATTTCCCGTTGATATCGTGTTCACTCAACCATGCAATTTCGAGCAAAATATCAGAATAGGTTTTAGAAAGTTGATGGTGTTACACATACAGAGCTGAAATTGAATTGTGCATATGCATTAATGCCATATTCACAGGAATTTTTGCATTTCTTGCTTCATCTTTAAAGTGTGCTCACTCAACCATGACACCAGTGCTTCCTCTGATCTTCCTACAACATGTGATGATACTTGTTAGTAACAATATTCATGTCAATTCTTGCAATAAATTTAATGGATTTTGCAATTTTAGGAGGATTGAACATTGCCATTTCCCCCCTAAAACTGTGCTCACCCAACCGTGAAAGAGCGTGAAAGGTGTCAGGATAGGTGTGAGTCGATCAAACATTGAATAATAAAAAAACAACAGCACTTAAACAGACACCAGAAACAGAATTTGCCAAAATCTTGTTTCACAGACCCTCATAAATGACTCTTGTGACTTTTGAAAAGTGACATTTTTGCCTTTAATGTATGCTCACTCATCCATGACTCGACGTATCAATCTCATTTTTACACAGAAGCTGGTCAATAAGTGTAGGAATATTTCTGCCAAATCATTTTCCTCAAAACCTCTTCGTTAAAAAGTTACAGCATTTTCCTTAGGGGTGAAGTTACTTTTTTTTGTTGTGTTTATATAGTTTATATATACATATATATATAGTTTATACACACACACACACACACACATATATATATATATATGTGTGTGTGTGTGTGTGTGTGTGTGTGTGTGCGTGCGTGTGTGGGTTGGGTGTGTAAACAAGCAGCATTGCAGTTTAGTTTCTTTGCATTAAAAAGATTGAAGTAATAGGCTTTCAAGTGATCTTTTTCTGTTTCCCCTTCTCTTTTATTGCATGTATTTTATTTTCCTTGTAAAACGTTTAGTATACTACCAACATATTGATTTGATTCCATATATGACTCCATGGAATTAACTTTAATTAATTCCATAACAATAATGGAAATGACAATCATTAATTCATTTTGTAGGCTTAATGGGGTTCCACAAACATACTAACGCAATGACAAAAAGTATCACATCATGATGGCATGCTTTCAATGTATCAACAACCGTTGTTATAGAAATGAAATAATGTCACCCAAAACGAAGGTTGGTATTCGATGTACGTTTCAGGCCTACTTGAAGACTGACAGACATTAATCAGCGTATTATGTGTATGAGAGTGCCATAAATAGACAAAATATCTGCAGTGAAACAATTCATGTTTACATTGTGAAACAATGTTATTTCGTGTATAAGAATCCTAACTTTTTGAAGCAGATCGTGAATTTTCAAATAATCATTATCGAGTTTAGAACCCCCGCTCCTCCCGAATATAATTATGCCCTTTCCAGTGTAATAAAAAATGCGGTGACGTCCAGACAGCGGCGTCGATCCTGGGGGGGAGGGGCAAAGATATCATTTTGCCCCCCCCCCCCCCAATAATTTCCCAACAAAAAAAGGGGAAAAGGAAAAAGAAAGAGAAAAGAAAGGAAAAGGAAAGAAGGAAGTAAAATGAAAGCGTAAAACAAGAAAAAAAGAAAGAAAATGGGACACTGGGAAGCGCTCGCTCGCATTTAAGTATCTTAACCAATGCCGATGATAATTACTATTCTTTTGAAAGGAAATCGGTTAGCATCTTGTGTTTCTATCTAATGTTATACTATTCTTCTACTCATAGGAAGTAATATAACCAAATAAGATATCACTCCTATAAATCGAGCGGCCAGTTGACCTAAAAATAGATTAACTTTCTGGAGATAACGGACTGCAAGCGAGGTAGCAAAAAAAGTGTCATATTCGGCACACAGGTGGTCGGATGTATTATTTAGATATCATACAGGCATGACAGGTTTATAGTGTATTCTGATGATAATGATAATAATAATATTCCGTTCTTGTATAGCGCATATCACATTTTTATTACATTATGATGACGAAATAACACTTCTATCATATGGACAGTTTCACACATAGTCCCTACACTTCCTAATATATACACAAATAGGAGAGGTGTATGTCCCTTGATGGCGGCGAAAGAAAGGGGATAGATTTTTCCCTCTATTGAAATTTTGCCCCCACCCTGCTCCTCGTAACACCATGCTTTACAGTAAAACCACTATCTTCCTCGTGCATGCTGCAAATGAAAGTGTTCAACATGCAAGAATCTAAATTTTCTTGATCGCACGAGTTGCATTAATCTATTTTACCCCCTCGCAAAAAAATTGTTTTGATGCAAAATGATGTTTGGTAGGCTTTCTTTTACTGTAATATACAAGGACCCAATAATCCAGTTTTCGCTGGGTCACTATTTTCCATCGCATATTCAAGGAGACAAAGTGCTGTGGGAGGAGAAAGATGCTTATCTCTGCAACAGAGACGTGTAAGTCGTTTTTTTATCTTTTCATACACTAAACATACCTTGTAATTATATTGCAGTATAACAATGACAAGTTTTTTATGCTCTAAATACGTAATTCCAACATTCCAAAGTATGAAAAATAAAGGTACTTGAATATATCTTTGGGATTTTATATACGCATTTTCATTTCTTGGTTCAGCTATTTTCATGCTTGGATGTCGGTTAGAAAACTAGTAACGTATCCGGCAGCAAATTTGGCGACAGATTTATAAATATAATAATATTAATATATAAATATAAGTAATTTAAAAATTTGAAAATTTTTGCTTGATATGTTTCAAAGAAATCATGCGCTATTGATATGTCAAATTGATATGTGATATTTAACAATGTGGAGAGAAAGAGGCAAGAAAAATAGAATGTACAACTCCCATCGACATGGCGTTTTGGTGCTGTTGTCCACATTCATGACATTTGACAACGATCAAAATCAATATCACGAACTAGACAACCACACCTGATTGTGTTTATTTTTAATTAAGGATGTTCTCAAAATGTATTAGAAGCATTTAAGTGATTTCTAGTATACGCTTTGGGAAGCCGAAAATGACGTTGGAATGTTGGCGACACCAAATTTTCGTTTTTGCACACTTAAGCGGAGAATGAGCCATAAACAGAATGGCATAACATAGTACTATACAACAACAGTGAAATTACAATACAGTTTAAGATTCAAAATCATTGATAAATGATGAAGAAGGCGATGATCAAGAAGGGCATGGGCAGATCCAGGATTTAGTGAAAGAGGGGCACACTAAATTCTGACAAGGAAAAAAAAGGTCATCCCATTATCAATAGGTACACTTTTCCTTACAAAATTCTCTGACAAGCAAAAAAAAAAAAAGAAAAAAAAAAAAGGGGGGGGGGGTCATCACATTTTCAGATACACTTTTCCTTACAAAATTCTCTGACAAGCAAAAAAAAAAGGGTCATCACGTTTTCAGATACAATTTTCCTTACAAAATTCTCTGACAAAAAAAAATAATAAAAGCTTCTCACTTCGAATGGGGGGCACTTTAAAAAAAGAGGGGGCACAAGGCATACTTTTGGCTCAAAGTGGGGGGGGGGACCTACCCCCTGTGCCCCCCCCCCCCCCGGATACGAACCTGAAGAAGGGGGAAACTATCACTTTTATATTTCATATTTTGATACCATTTCATCAATTACTCGCTCTTAAACTTATCAAATTCCACCTATGGAAGGGTTTTCACGTATGAAGTCTTGAGAATTTAAATCTTGGAGTGGGGGGGGGGGGGGGATAGATAATAGACAACATTTAAAAAAAAAAAATATATATATATATATTTCAATTTGTCTGTTTAGCGACACTCTCATGTACAGATTGCATAAGATCTAACCTTCCTTACTTTACGCTACAGCGACGATTAATTATTACTTTGTATTCGGCATTCGGATTGATATCATGGCTGGATTAGATGATGATGAAAGTCAGAGTGTAAGTATTGTACTACGATATTTCATATAACGATCGGAAAAAGGGTAACATGGGGGATTTGCTTGAACAATATCTCGCATTTTTGTACCCAGTCCCATAGGTGTATTTCTATGTTGGTTTACCTACTTTTTTTTTTCTTTTTAGTTTTGTTTTGGTAACATGAATATATAAAATGATAACACTTGGTCAGAAGTATTAGTTTGAATTCCATGAAATTTGGGCGCTAATGCACTTTTGTATTCATGTCCGATGACTGACGGAATAAGGCGCTGCTCACACACATGACACAGGGCTACATTGGTATGCAGAGCTAGCTGTGCAAATTTATGTGACATGCTGCCCTCTATAGTCGAAGATTGATATCACTGAAATAATCAACAAATTCATATGAAATATTTGCTTTTTACACTTAGGATAATAAAATATCCTATCTCCATTCCATTCCTCCATCTGGATATTATCTTGATCAAATGAATTTTGAAAAAATATTTTTCTGATCACTGGTGACACAGCTCTTGCTCCTATGTCCCCACCCATAGGTCAAAACGGCATTTTGAATAGCGAAAAACTAATTGCCGACGCGAACGCGAAATACATTCGCTGCTGTTTAATTCGTCAGTGCTAGTGACAGCTTTCCACTCCTGTAGACTTTGTACTCAATGCGAGCACACATGTGAGCAGAGAGGTGACAAATTTCATAATAAGGCCTCACTTTCAAAAACTTAAAGGCATTGGCTAACTTTGTGAGTAGCTGATTTAAAAAATTCTCAAACTAAGATGAAACATGTGTATGAGTACTTGTATTTGTACTCAAAAACCCTGAAACCAACCATAATTTGGAATGAAAAAGTGTAAGTTAGACGCAAACGGCGATTTTATTATCCTTCGTCTCACGAGACAATCACTAAGAGGACCACTTTGCTTGAATTTGAAAATGCCGTTATGTGCCTCCTGCCACGTGATACGCCAATACACACAGTACGGTAAGGTGAGTCATTGGCGCATGCGCACTCATTATGTCTATTTTTTGCAACCGACCCTCGTATATTTTTCAAACATTGGTTCACATTTTTGATATTTAAAAACACTTCCTGTGGATATTATACTTTGAAATTTTCAGACTGGTATTTTTACACTATAACCCTTATGTTTATCCCATTTTCAAGTAACGAAACAAGATTTTTTAAAATCATAACAATGTTAACCAATGTCTTTAACCCCAAGGTCAAGTTTTTTAAAATTTTCACCCTCATTTCAAAAGTATTTGTTCAGATTCCATGAAACTTGTTTACAAGGGTTACCAAGTATCAGTAACACAAATCATGTGGGACAAATTTCAGGTCACAAAGTCAAGGTTAGAGGTCATTTGAGGTCAATTAACTTGAATCATATTGCAAAAAAGTACATGTAGTATCCATTGAATTTTCATGAAACTTCTTCACAAGTGTTATGAAGTATCACAAATCATGTGAAAGAAATTTCAAGTCATAAAGTCAAGTTCAACAGTCATTTGGGGTCAATTAATTTATATTATTACCATTAGTTTAAAATGTTTTTGGACATTTTCCCCAACCCCTCATGTGCCCCAGCCACAGTTTTTCACTGAATCAGAATTAGAATGTACACTGCCATGATGATTTGCATAATGGAAGCAAGACCCGCCAAGGGCGTTTGACTTGTTGCTCTCGTTTCACATGATTTGCACTTATGATACTATACTCCTCAATATCAAGGTATTTCAACTTGCCATAATGTTCTCAGCTCGTGCCATAGTATCAAATCTGCATGTTTTTGCTTCTCACAAATTTCAAACCTCTTCCCTTTTCTGAATTCTGTTATGTGATGATAAGACCAATTTCACATTTTCTATAATTTATCAATACTTAATCAATACTTCTGCAGGAAGTAAAACAGGAAGTGAAATATTTACAAACTTCACTCTTCTCCAGAAAAGTATAACTCATACAGCTTCCAACTAAAGCTATGATGCACTGGTCACTTTATGGTTCTCTTATCCAATACATCACTCCTTCCAGGTAACTGACCCACTCCCCCACTACTGAGTAAAAGTTATGACATACTTTAGGTCATTTGGTCAAAAGCTTAATGCATAGCCGGGGGGGGGGGGGGGGGGGCTTATTTGCCCCCCCCCCCCCCAGATCTCGGCTGTTGATCGTGCGATCGCGACGAAAATCAGCATGCACGTCACCCACTACGTAATCTCCAAAATTGTATAGTTAATTATTGTAAAGTTATTCATATTTATTCAAATTTATTTTAAATTAATTATGCTGATTTATGCATGAAATAAGAATTCAGCTGTAAATCTGTAAATACAACTCCAAAACTGCTAAATTCTGGTATAGACACTCTTTTTAATATTCTTATCAAATGTGCATTAAAAAAAATGGCAGTGTAAAAAAAAATTTTCTTATGTATTTTATTGTTTTTTAAATTTCTTATGTATTTCTTTGTTTTTCAACTTTTTTTTAATTGTTTTTTCGATGGAAATTGTTCGGGACACTATTCCGATCATAAACAACATGAAATCAATTGTGTTTAATCAGTAAAGGTAAAATTAGACACAGAATTTGCGTTGGATTTGTACATGAAATCACGTTTTTGAGCAATTTTAGGTCTGACATGCACTTACAAAATGTTGCGTAACTTCGGGACCACATACCGGGGCGTCGCGAATTTGGTTTCAAAAGTTGCGCGAGACTTGTAAGAAAAAGGTCATGAAAACGTCGCCGCGTGAGCTTTTGACGTTACAGATATGTCGCGAAAAATGTCGAGGGGGGGGGCTAAAAAAGCCCCCCCCCCCCCCCCCCCCCCCCCCCCCCGGGCTACATACATGTAGGGTTAAGGTTTACCAACTCCCAATAGAGGGTTTACCCATTACAAAAAGGGGTTCACTTCAGGACTCAAGTTAGAGATTACTTTTTGATATTGTTAATTAAAGGCATTCACTCGTGGGCTTTAATGGGGAATATATCATAATTTACTGACAACAGACTTTGTGAAAAGCACTGGTAATAACTGTAAAAGAGCTACATTTCTGGAGCACAACAAAACAAGGTGTCCCGCCATAAACATTCTTCGGCCTGCTTCGTTCTCGGGCCAGGGAAAGTGAGATAATGACTTTACCATATGGGGCAAAGGGTGGAATATACAAAGCATTACATAAGGTCTGTTGGTCATAGAACTCATAGTGATGGACAACATCTGTTATTGGGTAAGCACCCATGGTGTCAAATTCCCCATGAAAGCCCGCGACCTTGCATCTTTAACCCATAGCAGTACAGAGCTTTCTTGAGGTCTGAATTAATCATCTTCATTCCTCAAATTGGCAATACAAATTATTTTTTTCCATGTCTACATAGCTTCAAAAAAATAAATATGGATATAACATAAACCAAAATGAAATATAATTGTAAAATTGAATCAGAAATTGCCAATATGAGCACAGAAAAAGTGATTATATATTATTCACTGTGCTGCCAATTTAAAGAGTTTAATGATTAGTGACACTTAAACTGCTCTAATTCGACAATGCCACACCATACAGTGATGGGAATGGGCTCAAATTTGTCAGTGCATTTTTCTCTTTCTGCTCATGTATGATATATATTGCCCAACTTTCTGGACCAACAGATACTGCAAAAGCATCTTCTAAAGGTGACACTGTACCTCTATGGGTTAAAGAGAGACCAGAAATTACACTGGTACTTCAGACTGCATTCTGGACATCAACAGAGTACAGTCACCATCAGACTGACTCTAGAATTCTGTTCATCTTTGTTACTATCTTCATCTGAATAAATGTTACACTTTCAACTTTAATGACTTTGAGTCTCCATGCTTCTTGTAAATGTACTCTCTATACTGGACACTGCTGGAAATGAAACAAAAACTATATTTATACAGATCCCAATACATGTACACAACCATTCATGGAGATCCACATAGACAGCTTTCCTTCTTGTTAAGTACTTCATCCCCCTGGCTCATCTTCCCCTATTAGTTAATACATGATCAGTGCATCAGTTTACCTACCCAACCTTGTTGGGCACCCTTTTCCATATGAGAGGCAGTCAGGCGTTGCACAAAAAATGGCTTAGTGTCCGACCTTCCCCGCTCTATTATCTTTGGTTTTGCTTATCACTTGATTTCAACTGTATTTTGTATTCATAACTTATGAGAAGACAAGGTGATCTGACATTTTGGTTGTTGGGTTGAAGGTCAAAGAGGTCACTTAACTCTTGGCAGTACAGAGTTTTCTTATGGGCTAAATTGATCATATTTCACTCCCTAAATTGGCAGTAATTCTTCTCTTTGCCCCCTTTCTACATGTGTGAAAAAAAACATTTTAATAAATGAACCAATGTGGATGAAATTTGCAAAATATAATGGAAAATTGCCAATTTGTACATTATTTTGTATTATTTTGTATTATTTTGTATATGAAAATAGTGATTATATATTTTTCACGGCATTGCTAATTTAGAGACTTACATGATTAGTTGGAATTAAATTACTCATACAGTTGAACCTCGTTATAAAGGACACTGTTATAAGAAACTCGTTATAACAAGTTAATTTTGCTGGTCCCGCTTCTTTATTTTACTGTTTTTTAGGCTTGATATAACAAGGTTTGCTTGTATTTGAAGATGATGATGATGATGAACAGCATTTTTACAGCACCATTTATCTGTAGAAACATTCAAAGGCACCCGGCTCCCTAAATATGTCACATATTATTCACATAGTTGGTGAAAAAAGATAGGTTTTGAATTCTGATTTGGAGTTTCAAGATCGGTACAATTACGAAGTTAGATTGGTAAAGACACAATGTACTGCATTGAAAATCGACCCAAACTCTTCAATAAATTTCTCTTTTTCTGCTCATGTATAGCATGTAATTCCTGGTACCCTGGGTCCAGAAATACTGCAAAAGTGTCACTATGAAGAGACACGATACTGCTATGGGCAAATATGTACATAGATATAATTATACGGTTTATAAAAATTACGGTTATTACCATGATGCAAGAACTGCTTGAGCCATGAATTTAACGGAACATGCAGTTGCATCCATCTTGATAATTTTTCTAGCTTGTTATATCATGAAGAGTTACTCAACATTTCCCACGAAACTCTTTTTTTTATATCAGAAATCCTGGGTGTCTCGTGTAACTGGAGAGATCCATAAAGTGCCTTGCATGAGGACTGCTTTCTTGTATGGCATAGGAGGAGGATTTAGTGTTGGACTGGTTACATTTCTCTTTACAAGTGAGTCATTGTGGAGGAACAAAATGAGCATGGATTGTGTGTCGAGTCTTCAGCATTGGGCTACATGGTTACCTGGAATGAATGGGGGCATTACTAAGGGAGTGAATAAATATGGGTTTTGAAGAAATTCTGACATGATGTTGTCATATTTCTTGCTCAGTACATATAGGTGTATAATCAAATTCATTCCTTGAGTGATAAAAAAGTTAGCATAAATATTTTTATGCACTATGATTTATACATATCTCTTTTGAACAAATTTAAGGACAAAGTGGGCTTTAAAAAGATGTGATGACAGCAAAAATTCTGTATTTTGTCAATTTTGTTGTCTGGTAAACATCACAAAAAGTAAAACTAAAAGGATGTTTACTTTATTTTTCTCAAAGGTACAGAAATGTACATTTCACACACTGTTTTGTTTTTCCTTTTTAAAGTTTTTTCTTTAATTTCATGAATAGGTCGAGTGAAACGCTCCACAGATATAGGTGTCCTATCCTTAGTGGCTGTCACCCTGAGTTCTTTGTGAGTTTTCACTTATTTCCTTTTTGCTTTTAGAATTTAGGGGAAATGGACATTCTATGCGAGCGAAATGATAGTACAGTGGAAACTTGGTATAGATCTGATGTAACAATATTCCTGATATAACAAGGTAACATTCCGGTCCCAGCTCTTTATATTCCATTGTTTTTTAAACCTGATATAGCGAGATTTCTGCTATAACAAGGTAATTTTGATGGTTGCAAGGACCTAGTTATACTGAGTTTCCACTGTAATAAAAGACAATGTAAATAAAAAATATATAAATTGTTGTTTAACCAGAAATCTAGGGCAAGCACAGGTATACATTTATTTACAATATCTATGCTTGTTATTGTTAAAAATGTCTTTATGTACAGCATACATTACAGTAGATAGAGTTGTGGATTCTGTAGGGTATTGAACTAGAAAAGAGTCCTGAGACTGCCTACAGTGATAATCATTATGCTAGGTACTTTTTAATTGTAAGTAGTAGTAATAATTAAGCCATGTGGATCCAGGGTATCCAGGTGAAGTTGTAAATGAACTATGTACCAAATTTTAGTTGGAAAGAGTTTTCCAACTAAGTAACAAAATCTTTACTTTTCAAGGTAGGACAGTCATAACACAAAAGGTAAAAAAAATAATTTGGAGTGAAGGAAATAATAGGGAAACAACTGTTACTTAATTATTGTTGAAATACGAATGTAGCAGATGACAAATAAATTTTCATTTCTGCAAAACTTTCACCCCTACTTATTCATGCAATGTGCAATCTGACATAGCACAGAAGAAAATAACAGGTGAATGAAATACTGCATTACCACACACACACACACACATGTGAAAGAAGCATCCATGAATTTGAATACATTTACAAAGCAATTGACTCGGCATAGTATCAGTACGTTGTACATCAAGTCTCAAGAAAGTGGTGGTGTCAGTATCGTGTTGAGAAGGTACATGTATTATTGTTCTGGCTTTAAACCTTTTTTCTTAAACTTTGATTGGAAATCTTAAAGATTAATGGGCAGAAATAAGTCGTGTTCACAGTAAACGTTCCATGCATAATGAGCAGTTTTCTATAACGCACTCACAGAGGTATGTCCCTATGTGCTTTTGGAGAAAAAGAAAAGAAAGAGAAGATAGATTACTGAGTTTACTTTGTTGAACTAAGATACATTTTGAATAAGTGTGTTTTAAGAGTAGAATTAAACTTGTCTAAATGTGTCTATGTTTCTCAGGGAGTTTTGGAGGATATTCCATAAAACTGGGGCAGCATGAGCAAATGAACATTATGTTTTCGTCAGAATGGGAGGTACAATGAACAAATTCTTTTTACATGATCAAAGATGTCCTGTTGGTTTGTAAACAATGAGTAACCCAAGGAAAAACTTCATACAATTTCACGCATTCTCCCATGGTCAGCAATCACTCATTATTTGCCCATTTATCTATAACTTAGATTAATTTCCTATAGGGTTGTATCACGAACTACTGTTCACTACATTCCAATGAGCATAAGCAAAATAAAGCAGTTTATTACATTGTTCATGATATGTAATTATAGTCAAAGAGGATAGTGAAATAAAAGGTGAAAAAAAGCAAAAAAGCAAAAACAAAACAAAACAAAACAAAACGAAAAAACCCACCAAACTCTTTATAATTTAAGAAACAATTGCACTGCAGTTACATTCATTTGATATAGGACATCATCTGCTTAGGCGGGATTGGCACTAAATGTGACATCAAAACATTGATATATTTCTGGCGAATTGCTCGAATATGGCAGATGCTGAGAAGTGTTTTTATTTGTGTTATCTTTTTTTATTATCAAACATACAGTTGACATGAAACCAATACAATTACCATCTGTAAGCTTTATAGTTTCTTGAGATACATTATTGAGCATATTTGTGATTTTCTTCGAATATCTACTTTAAAGAAGTGCTGTAGTCCTTGTGCAGGGGTCCTAGCATAGGGTGGAGTGTACATAGCAGTTATATTGCTTTCCTTTCAGATGCATGTACAATGTATTTACACTAAAATTCCCAGAAAATGGAATGAATGGAATATCACATGATCTCCCTCATGCATCTTTTTATGCAAGACAGACAGTGTGAGACTGTATTCAGTCAGTTTCATGGCAATTTTCTTTTTTTTTACCAAAATGGTATACGAACCATAAAACAAAGGGATTATTGTGACCGCACTGTGAGCTCTATGACCGTTTTCACTGTTTCACTGGGGTGTTTTTATTGGTTTTTTTTTTTTTTTTGGGGGGGGGCGGTTTGTTTGTTTTGTTTTTCCTGGGATGCACTGTACATGTTATAATTTTAAGTGGCAAAAGAAAATCAGTTTCATTCTATGCTTTCCCTCTTGCCAGCAATAACTGGGTTTTTCTTTTCTATTTCTTCAGCACCTACTGCAGATATAACCGTGCTAAAATGACGATTCAGCAGCGGAGGTTCCGAGAGCTTCAAGGAATAGAACCAAGGGAAGTTTCACATCCGTACAAGTCTGAGAGATGATGTTTACTTAATGCTATTATGTTAAGTGAGGTATATAACACACAATTCCATGTATGAAGTGAATTTTAATAACTGCTCAAGTTATCTGAAAAAGTGATGGTCAGTTATTTAAAACAAACAGTGGCACAACAAAAAGGAGTGTTTCAGGAGAGTCAACAGGCTTTAATTCTGTTCTATATTCAAGCATTTTGTTTGAATTCTACAGTTAATACAGAATCTCATATACCCATTTAGTTTCCTGTAGCCTGTTTTTGTATAGAGGCAGTGATTATTTCACACTTGCAAGATGATGAAAATGATCTTTTCAGTTTAATATTAGTTAAATATAGTTAATATTATGGTAAAATAAGTTACTTTAAAGTGATTTCACTATGGTTAAAAAAAAATTTTAATATATGATCAAGAATAGAATTCTAAGAACAATAACATTAAAAATTTGATGATTTTCAATTGAAATCAATGCATTTTGGCAAATTATTTGTGATTAGTCAAGGGTTGACCTAAAAATAGAGTATGAGGTATGACGCAGATGTGGTTACCCAGCTTCACGCATTGCAGTTGTGGCGCACACTAGACTGTACAATATGTATTATACCTTGCGTGTATTTTGCTAGAATTGCGCGACGAGGTAACCACAATGACGTCATTGTGGGTACCCAACTGAAACTGAGACACAGCTGAGGGGCCAAAAATAGGCTGAAATCTTACCATATTTTGGGTTTTTCTTGGCAACACAACTTCTTTTAAACTTTAGACAGATGATTTTCTGCTAATAAAATCATGCTCTTTTAAATGAAGGAACATTGTTTCAGCATTGGGTACCCCCTTTAAGTTTAAGATACAAGTTAATAGAAAATATTCAGGAAATAATGGGGTACATGTGCAGGGTTTCCAAGATGCCTCAAAATGCTCCCTGAATATGGAAGCTGATGTGACTTTATTCATCTGCTGCTGTTGACATTTTGGGGTTTCTGTATTAAAATTCCATGTTCAGTGCATGCCATCCTGTTAATACAAGTACCGAGCCTTGGTAGCATTTCTTTTCCAGGCAGGTAAATTCCATAACTGTCCTGATGTCTTGACAGTATTGAGTATACATGTATACATCATCTGTATATTCAAAGGTGTTGTACAGCTTCTAGCATTCTGTCACTGGTTGTAAAAGTGCAATGACTGTAGAACTGAACACAGGCACCGGACTGAGAGCAAATGATGAATAGGATTCAAGATTTCGGTCCCATTCTGTGAAAAAGCTGCTATCTGTGTACATCAGCATTATTGCCTGGGCAGCTCTCTTCTAAATCATTGTCATCTGTTGGAAAGAGAGGAAGAATAAGAGATTTTACCTGCAAGTAGCAATGGGTGTTTGATGATTAAATCACAGCTGTTTAAACATACTTTGAAGTTTGTAATTTAAAACTAGTGAAGATATGTAATAATTCAATGTATTCAAGGGAAAACATAAGTGGAAAAATATTTCACTGAAATTAATTGCCTGTAACAGTTGACCATATTTCTTTTTCCACAAAGGCAACAAAGAGGCCTACATAAATGTTCTATATATCCAATGGCATTTGAGAGACAAAAATCTGCTAATAAACAAGTCTGTATGTCACAGAAACCTCTACGCATGATAATGCATTTGAATTTCAAAATTACTAGTGGATCAAAGATAAAGAGTCAGTAATGCCCATTTTGTTCTAGGCATACATGTAGTATTAAGTCTTCACTTACCATTAAATGTAGTGCCACACCATACACAATATCGATGCTGTGTTCTTAAATAGTGGGTCAGCTCACTTAACTTGTCTGTAGTCTAGATTACATGAAAATATGAAATAACATTTGATCAGTGATCCTTTTCGTATAATATGATTTCTTTTTAAATCAATAACTAGGGAGAAATAAGTTGGGCAGATAACTTTAATTTCATTACAGAATTACGACAATGATCACAATGACATAAATGGTAAGTTCACAAAAATGAAAAAAGCTGAAAGCAAAAACGAGGATTCATACATGTAAGATTATGGTGGTGATAATTGGAATGATATGGAGATGAATACAACTATGATTGAAAATCTAAGTGATTAACAATGTAATTACATGTATAACTAGAGATAATGGTGATGACAATTAGAATGGCTGACACAAAAAGAATCTATGATTTTAAAGGAAAGATTACATGATGAAAGGTTTATTACCGGTACTGAAACTTGAGAGCAGTGTTGATGACACCATAATCATTGATGATGGTAAACCCTTGACATAAGGATATGTATTAAGGACAATGGATTTTAAAATAAGCTGCTGTCAACACGCCATGCATCATTCTTACAGCTTTTCAAAGCAGGGGATGTATCTGTCTATGAAATAAAAAAACTAAATTTCAACCTGCCCAGGACCTAAAAAGCCAGGGCAAGCAACACAACAGTTACTTGGGTGGTGGTATATGTCTGTTTTTACTAGCTGTACCTCAGTGAAAGACATTCTTGATTTGCTGTAATTTGTAAATACAGTGTATTTTCCTTTATTAAAAAGCAATGAGCAAGACCTGCTGGATTTGGGTGAAGGCCTTAGGTGAGCTACTAATCTCTAGAAGTACAAATTAGTAATCCAGTAGTTCTAATCTTATAGTTTGAGATGAAATTAGTAATTTCTTACGAGGCATTAGAAATTTCCTAGGAAAAGCAATAGAATATCACACTCTGCAGCATATTTGAGAACATATGTAAATGATGCACAAAGATGTCAATAAACAGATAAAGAAAATCTTGCTTTACTTGAAATTTGTAAATAAGGGTGTATATGGACATGTTTAAAGGTGTCCCCCTCTTCATGTGAGAAGACTTTTTGAAGTGACCAGAAATATAGCAGGTCTACAGGTGCATATGGCATGACATCATGCCACACAACCAGGTATTTCTAACCTCAGACAAGGTTTCTGTTAATTCAAAGTTATTGACATCAACAACCTGATTGTCATACATAGATTTTTTTTTTTGGGGGGGGGGATAAATTTTAGTCAGGAATTCACACTTGAAATGTCAACAACTTGTAAGACCCCCTTTTCTTAAACCACTGCTGCACCAATCACAGTCAAATGGCATGGACTTTTTATGTCATATACAGGCTACTCTCGATATGGCGAGCACGGATACGAGGTTTTGTTACGAGGACATTTTCTCAGTCCCAAAAAGATTTCACATGAACCCAATGACACACAAACCCGCTTACAAAGAGCACGAAAATTTCATTATGACGAGCTTATCTTGTTGACCGCAAGACAAAGAAAGTAACAAAAAATGTGTCCCATTATAAATCAATCGAATATCATTGATCACAGCCTGCCTTCTGTAATCTTAAAAGATTCTGACCAGCTTAATAGTTTAAGAAAAGAGCACAGTGAATGTATGAAGAACTGTGTCGTGCATGAGGGAGTGTGTAATTCACTTGTGTGTAAGATGCGTGTATATGAGTGTGTACAGATCGGCAGGGGTGGCGCCAGGGTGTTTTGATGGGGGGGGGGGGGGCAAGATGACCCATAGGTAAATTTACATTCTAAATGAAAAAATAGGGGTACTATATGGTTGCATGACCTAGCCCTCTCTTTTCCCATACTATTCTTTCTTCTTTTTCTCTTTTTTTCTTTTTCTATCACTTACCCCCACTTAAATGCTACTCCATGATCCACGAAACTTTGAGAAATCAGTATGGTCGTGTAAAACTTGATGCCATTTTACCTACTGCACTTCGATCTAACATATCATTATTCCCCCCCCCCCCCACAAAGCGCAGCACACACATAGCCAGCGCACAAGGCAATCTTCGCATGCAAGACTGCGAATATACGGCCATGCGTGTAATGCAAATTACCTGCCGCTTGTGTTCGTAATTTCGTAAAACAGTCTGAAATTCAAAACAACTATGAATTTTTGGAATGCTTGGCAACTCTGCCTTAGGCAGGGTGAGTAATATTGGGAGAAATGGTTGTTCTGTTAATGTGGCTGCCCTCAATAATGGTGCATTTATGAAAGACAAGAACTGCTTATTTAAATGCAATGAAAACTCACTGATAAATCATCTCCCTCTTCCTCGTCATCTTCCTCCTCTTCCTCTTCTTCATATTTAGGTTGCAACTTCTTGGGCCAGTACCAAATAACCTCCGGTTCACTGTAACCCTGAGAGATAAATTACATCAAAGATCAGATCAATCTATCAAGTAAATGTCTGTCAACATCGTATATGGTAATTTACACAATAATAAAACATTAACTCTAAAGGCTCGTTCAGATATGACACGACAAATCCCCCCAGTTTTCTGTGTAGTAAGTGAATGGGATATCAGACGGCAAAAAAAATCTTTTAAAGCACTGAGGCAAGAGGCCTTTTTTTTCCTCTTGGTGGCAAAAATGCTGTGGACCAATCAGATTCTTAAAAAGTTAGTGCAAAATATGTCATGAGTTTATCTGCACAACTTTTGACAAAAAAAATCTTTTATTTGATAGGTGACGTGTTAATACGCATTCAGCAACCTAAGCGGCATGGTATGTCGCGCCATATCTGAACACTAAAAGAAATGCGGAGGTTGTCACAACATATCTGAACAAGACTTAACAGGGTCGAGGGAGGGGGGGCAGAATTGCCCCCCCCCCCCCCCGTCAATGTTTTGAACAAAGTATGCTGCGACATTTCATGACTTCTTTCAAATCTTGCGCATCTTTTGACACCAAATTCGCGACGCCCGTGTGCATGGTTCCAAAGTTATGTAACATTCTGTACTTGCACATCGGACAAAAATCTGCTCAAACACATGATTTCAAGCATATTTTCAATACAAGTTATGTTTTCAGAGATAATTCATAAATGTAAAAAATAAAAATCACTTTTATTGAATAAAATTAATCAATTTTATGTCGTGCATGATCGCAAAAGCTTCGCCAACAAATTTTGTTGAAAAAACATTGAAAAAAAAGGTAAAAAAACAATGAAAAAAATAAGAAATTCAGATTGACACTTCAATTTTTTTTCAAATATAGAAAACTACGTAGCACGTCTTTACCAAAAATTAGCACTTCTGGAGCTTTATCAATTGATTTAGAATAAAATGTCTGATTCATTCATAAATAGATATTTTTGTACATTATGTCACGGACGATGTGCCCGCCGATTTTCGTCGCAATTGTGCGGTTGACACCCGAGATCTCAGAGGGGAGGAGGCGAATCAGCCTCCCCCTCCCCCCCTCCCCACCACAGCTGTGAGATGGTCTAAATAACGCTGCCTTTATAGGGTTAAGCCCTGTACCAGAAAAGTCCAGAAAGAAGATTATTATATAGAGGATTAAGAAAAATCTTGGAGAAATGGAAAACATTTCAACCAAAGACTCGAACATCATGGTTTGTTATGTAGATTACAGGTCTTTCAGCTGAATGGAAATGGTCTCCCCATTTTACAAAATAGTTAATGATGCAAACTAAATCTGTCGATTTGAGAGCAATGTGTATTCTACCTGCATCTGATCCAGATGTGCGCAGGCCTTCTGACTGTTGTACAGATCCTTCTCAACTTCCTTCTCAGAGAATCTCTCACTCATCTGTTGGAGAAAGTTTCCTCTACGATGAACTTCCATCTTGGCTCTCTTGTGGACCATGGCTTCCCTCATCTTTGCCATCTCTTCTTTCTTTCTCTTGAGCTCTGCTTCCTGTCCAAGGCCTCCTCTGCCTAAAAAGATAACATTTGCAAAGACAAGATACAAAATTATACCATTATTGAGAATTACTGTCTCAATCACACACCAGTTTTTCAACACCACAGATTATCACTGACAAAATACTTCTGATCTGGCAGTTTCACTTAACTGGAACCTTTGACATTCAAAGAAAAGGTATGTTATGATCTCCTTCCTATGAAATGACTTTGTACAAGCTCAATGATGTACACTTTGGCATAATGTACTATATCAAACCACACATACCAGGAATTTACATATTTCAAGAGACACAAAGTTCTTAACAACTGTAAAGGTTAGAATTTAAACCATGGGCAATTCCACATGGGAAGCACAATCGGCTAACTTCAGATTTATAGTAAAATCAATCACTTTGATAGTCCTGAATAGCCAAACCCTTGAATTCAAAGAAGCTAAAACAAAAAGGAATTCCACCATCTTAGTCAGTATTGGTATAATGCATGTTTGATTCTACAAGACATTTTTGTTATTTGAAAGTAGCACCATTTTCTGGTAATTCCATTAATACCAAGGTACATACACATGTACCACAATATCATGAATGTAAGTAGAAAACTGAATGAAAGAGTTCAGGTGAGGAATGGGCATATTTTCAGAGTATTAAATGGTAAGAAGGAAGGCAGGATACAAAATAGGCACACAAACTCTAAAAATGTGAGTAATGGAATCGCGAATTGTCATTCTGTTACCGTGGAATTGCCCATGTGCATCCAACTTTGTGGTAATGACAAGTTATCATCACCGTGATAAAATGTGCTATCAAATCATTATTCTCTTACCTGTCTTAATCTCAATTCCCACTGGTTCTGCTCTTCCACTACCTGCAGAAAAAAGTCAATTGAGAAAAAAAATCACAAAACATAAAACCCTTTTAAGAAAAACAAACATTTTCAGACAGCCTTGCTATCATCATATCTATGGTCAAAATGTGCACAGGGGCACATCTGTGCTACAGGTATAAAACCATCCCTTCCAAAAAAATGCTAGAGGTCTAAAACCATCCCTTCCAGAAAAATGAGGTCATCATAGTGCAGTTAGAGGCGTCGATCCATTTTTCGAATTGGGGGGGGGGGGGGGGGCAAGACACCGGGCAAGATGACCAAGCGGAGATGAACCCATGGCTAATATTTGTACATACACACCCCCTGACATATATACATACATATATATATATTTAGACCTCTAGCACAGATGTGCCCCTATGTATGTATATATATGTATATATATATATATATATATATATATATATAAAACATAGGCCTATATCAACGTGAAGCATTTTCAAATTGGGGAAATTAGGCAACTTGGTATGTGAACCATCCTGCTTTTTTTTTTTTTTTTTCAATTTTGCGAGCGCACGAAGCGAGGGAGCAAAAAATAAAAAATTTCTTGTTATGAGAGAAGGGTTTAGTTATCATATAAGCATAAATGATATCTAATATTCATGTATATGGTTACCTCGCTGCCAAATATGAACTCTATTTTGTCACATTGCTGGTCCATTGTTGCTGCCCCCAAAACCACTCTGTTTTTTTAATATTACGAGCGAGCGAAGCGAGCGAGGAAGCACACACTATTTTTCATGGTAGATGCAGTAAACCCTTCGACAAATTATGCTGTGAGCCAATGAAACATCTACATTATCTATTCGGTCTCATCTCACTAAATTGGTTTGCTTTTCAAAACCATTAATATGAAACGAGCGAGCGCAGCGAGCGAGGAAAAATATGCCCTTTTCCATATGATAGAAGTGTTATTTTGTCATCATAATAATGTGATAAAAATGTGATATGCACTATACAAGAATGGAATATTATCATCATTATCATCAGAATACACTATAAACCTGTCATGCCTGTATGATATCTAAATAATACATCCGATCACCTGTGTGCCAAATATGACACTATTTTAGCTACCTCGCTTGCAGTCCGAATCCATTCTGTTTCTACCATAGCAAGCAAAGTCAACGACCGATCCCGGCAAAATTACATGGATTCGTCCCAAAATCTGTCAACCACCTTGCTGCCCAAATATAATGATATTTTGGAATCTCGCTGCTATACTAAGCTACTTGCTTCCCGAAATCATCTTGTATCTAGCTTTTACCAGCGAGAGTATATAGCAAGCTAGTTAACGAAAAATATGTTTTTGTCTTGCGTTTTTCTTTTTATCCAGGCCGTTATCTCCTGAAAGTTTATCTATTTTTAGGTCAACTGGCCGCTCGATTTCTAGGAGTGATATCTTGTTTGGTTATATTACTTCCTATGAGTAGAAGAATAGTATAACATTAGATAGAAACACAAGATGCAAACCGATTTCCTTTCATAAGAATAGTAATTTTCATCGGCATTGGTTAAGATACTTAAATGCGAGCGAGCGCTTCCCAGTGTCCCATTTTCTTTCTTTTTTCTTGTTTACGCTTTCATTTCACTTCCTTTCTTCCTTTTCCTTTCTTTTCTCTTTCTTTTTTCTTTTTCCTTTTTTCTTTTTTTTTTTTTTGGGGGGGGGGGAATTATTGGGGGGGGGGGGGGCAAAATGATATCTTTGCCCCCCCAATTTTCTTGGGGGGGGGGCAACTGCCCCCTGCCCCCCCAGGATCGACGCCTCTGAGTGCAGTGGTATTTGGATGTAATTACAAGGACACTACTGTAAACTTTAAGTAAAACAACATTTGTTCTTTCGTTTCAAGTCTGGTATTTTCCCCACTAACCTGTCTTGCCAAGTCCTGTGCCTTGTTTGTAACCCATCTTCTGCAACATAGCAAATCCTTTGCTCTGCGTTGATATTGCACTATTTAGACCCTTTTGCCTCTGTTCCTCTTCTCGCACCTTCACTGGTTTGAATTTGGCCTTGTTCTTTTCAGCTGCCTCCTTTCTCTTGGCTTCCATCTTGTTCTGACGAGCAGCCTTTCCCCAAGCCAGCTGCTTTGGTTTTGTGTCTTTGCTGAAATTTCATGGAAATTTTTTTAATATGAAAAGATGGAAATCAAAATGAGAGATGAGGAAGAATGATATGACTTGTGCATTGTAGAAGGATTTATTTAAATTTATTATATTTTTGCTTTCTTTCAACAACAACAACAACAAAAAAGTGGGTGAAAAACTTTGACTGTTGATGAAGTTCATTAGCAGAGGAATGTCAGGCTCGGACAATGGAAGTGGAGGGGCACCATCTGTCTGCCAAAAAAGTGCCCCTCCACTTTCATTGTTGAGCCTCGATGTTCCCCCGCCACTGAAACAATTATTGTCCACAGAAAGAAACAAAATAAAAAGTGAACATGAATGATGATCAAGTTATCAACCCTATACAGTGGAACCTCATTATTAAGAACACTTTTATAACAAACTCTCGTTATAACAAGGTCATTTTGCTGGTCCAACTTCTTTGTATTTCATTGTTTTTAGCCCTGATATACACGTAACAAGGTTTCGATATAAAGAGCTAATTTCCTTGGTTCAGAGGAGTTTGTTATAACGAAGTTCGCCTTATTATTCTTTCTGTTGATCATGATGGATCAAACTTCAACTAAATAAATTCATCTAAACAAAGTCACTTCATCTAAAAGATAAAAAAATAAGTAAGTGTTAGACTATAATTTTGAAAAATATATAAAAAAGAATCTCTGTATGAACTCATTCCGAATCCGTAATTTACAGTATTTACACAGGGCGTGACAAATCCGCTTGCCCGCTTGCCCGGGGCAAGTAAAAATCATGGGCGGGCAAGCAAATGTCAAACTCACTTGCCCGATCGGGCAAGTGGTGATTTTTACAATAAAAGCATTCAAAATCAAATTAGCCTACAGAAAGGTGGAAAAAGTCACAATTTCCATATTATCTCAAACCGGCAAAAACCAGAGAAATTGAAGTAAGATTACCATGATTTATTGCTAAGTTTATATCCACTTATTGTCCGAAAATGGTCTGTGGAGGCTGCATTAGATCCCAAACTGACTCAACCATTGCGGACTCGACCAGTCGGTCCAAACACAAGACTCGCACTTTTGCAAAACGGGTAACCGTTAAAAAAATGTAGAGAAAAATCCTTCGACACAACTGGCAAAGCATCGCTAAAATTCACATCTCACACCTTTGAAATGGCTTTTACTAAACACTCGGGTCGCATCGCCCTGGAAAACACTCGGGTCGTGGCTCGCTGGGTATGGGGCGCCAAGTGTTAACTAAGTTATTTGGTCCAAAACTGCACAATTTAGTGTCAAATAAGTTCACTCAAAACTTTATTTATTTATAGAATTCACGAACAGTGAACCATGTTCGTTACAAAATGAAATGCAACAGACGATTTTGCAAAAAACCTCCCACCAATAGAATAAACATACAGAATTTATAATTATGATCTCTCATTAAGCCTGCTATATTCACTTCGCCCGGACATTGAATATGTTTCGTTACAAACACTTTGTGCATAGCACAGGGTGGGAGGATCAGTTTACCAGAATATGCTTGTGGGCGTGGCTATGAGGGTTTTGATTTTACTGTACACTGACTGTAGTTTTGGACCGAATAACGTAGTTAACACCCAGCTAGCCGCGACTCGAGTGTTTTCCAGCGCGACGCGACCCGAGTGTTTAGTAAAAGCCTTTGAAATGCCCTTCCAATGTCCATATTTTCTTAAAAGTGGTTTAATTTGGTCATTTACTAACAATGAAAAGAGATATCAGTTCCTTCTTGGATCAGAAAGATCGAGTGTAAATATGCCGTCATTATCGTACGATAATTAGTACATTCCCACATACGTGTTTTCGTGTTGGTTGATGTACTTAACATCACACGGTACCATTCAAAAGTCGATCTTTCTGAGCGAAGAAGGAAGTTATAATTTCTCTTTTTATTTTGGGTAAATAACCAAATGAGAACATGGACATTGGAAGGACATTTCATAGGTGTGAGACATGAATTTTAACTATATTTTGGCAGTTGTGAGGAAGGATTTCAGGCTCTCTTTATTTCATTATTTTTTTATCCAACATTACTGTAGATCTATTTTAAACAGTTACCGCCGTCTTCATTTTTTTTTTCTTACTAAAATGGGTTTTAAACATTTTGCAAAAACCTTAAATGACTAAGCCCTATTTAAAATATTTACTACTGGAAAAAAATGAGATAAAAACAAAGGAAATAAAAAGAAAATTTGGGCAAGTTGTTCTTCCTTGAGGGCAACCAAATTTTTTTTTCACTTGCCCTGTACAGGGCAAGTGAAGAAAAATTTTTTGTAGAGGCCTGTTTACAGATTATGGAGAAAATTTTGTGAAAAAAACTTACCGAGAGTTGTCCTTTTAAACCTACCATTTTGAAGCAACATTGCCAATTTGAGGATTGCCATGGAAGTAAATTGAGACTTTTCAAACTTTCATAACTTTCACGTTTCAAAATCGATTTTGATGGAACTTTTATAAAATTGATTCTCTCTATCCTCCCTTTTCATTAAAATGGATATTTCCCCATGGTTTTAATCTCCTTTAAGTAATAACTTTGATGTTTTGCCATAGGCAGAGTCGTAACACGTAACAGTTAGTAGTCTCCTTGCACTACATGTACTGTACAGGCTTATCTAAAGATAAGCTGGTAGTGGTACTCCACAATTGCTTTTACAAGTGAATAGGCTTCAATAGCTTTTGTGTGTATCAGCCTGCTAATTTCCAGTCTAGATCATTCTACAACACGAGACGAAAATAATTATTCAAAATTTCACTTCCAACTCTGTCTCTGAATCCCCAAATTTGTGGCACAGCTCAGCCTCATGATATTAAGTCCCTGTTTGAATCAGGTAATCTAGCAAATTTAAGAAAATGAAATCTTGCCAAGAGAAATTTTATTGTCTGTTTTTACTGCTGCAACAGCGAATGTTGGACACAGTCCCACATAGCATTAGGCATGTTAGGCATGGGCCTATGAGTGTCTCCTCGGTATTCAATTTACTGGGTATTCACTGTCTGAGGCAGAGAGATGCTAACATTAAAACCAACATATGGGGCAACGTTAGTTTAAATGGGAATTAAAAATATATTCTCACCTTTCTACAAGAAAACTGTCGGACATGTAATCATCGTCTTCACCTTCTGCCATATTCCTTGTTTCAATTTTCCTCCTTTCCGTTTTAAGGTGACAATTTAGAAGTAAAACAATAGTCTTCCCAGAGCCGAGCCCCTGTGTAAAATTCGGCAGAGCTGAGGACCCACTGAACATATGAAAAGCCAAGCGGGCCGTTTCATGAAATCGTCATAAGTCTAACTTCTTCATGGACATCCCACTGAAACGGGTGTTGTAGAGTTAACGCACATTTCATGTCCGTGATTAACTTAGACTAATGACGGTTTCATGAAACGCAGCCC
>CM057152.1:25947358-26027340 GCA_029962745.1 Echinometra lucunter
AAGAAAGAAACTAAAAGTTACCAGTACATGGAGGTAATTTTATTCTTCAATGTCCATGTCCACCTAATTAGATAAATTGTTAAATAATTCAATTCACAAAAAAATTCAAAGAAACTAAAGGCTTCTCCTATCATTTGGGAACATGAAAAAGCATGAAAACCTATTCCAGGACCCCAATTCACTACATGACAGGCCATTCAGAATTACATTGTAAGAGCATTTCTGGAAGTACTGTCTCATTACATACCTGCCATTCCTGACAGCCAAGAAATAGGAACAAATCATTAAGAAATTTTCAAAAATAAGAACATTCATAAATTTTCTATTCAATACTACAGAAAAATTTGTATAGAAATAGAACACATGGGTTAAAATGGCAATTTTCTTTTCCCCAAAATAAGAATATTCCTATTTAATAGAACAGTTGGCAGGTATGATGTGATTCGCAGAACTCAAGTTTACCTATACATTTACCAAAAACAAGAACAAATGAAAATGAATTGAAGAGAAATTAATCTTCCTATGTGTGAGTTTAGCTCCATAAGAACATGGAATCGTGTGCCTGAATCTCCTGCTGTTTACAATGATCAAATACAGTATTTAAAATGTCAATGGTGAAAAGCCAGAAAGGTAATAGCTATGTATCACATCCTAAATGTTAATGCTATTCTTGCTTTAAGCAGATGAATTATTGATTCTCCTTTGATGTGTTAACGTTTCCAACACAGTAATATCAGAGAGTCTCCGAACCCATCATATTTGGCAACAAAATTCTCAATCGTGTTTGAAGGAAATAATGCCAGTTTCAGGTCAACGTCACAAAAATTCAAATCTTTGCAGTGTTCATGCATAGTCTTACTCCTTGCCAGATGACGTTGCTTTAATAAGGTCGGTCACTGAGAAGTCTCTCCAAACCACATTCCTTTCTTCTCTGCAAGGTGTGGCATATGCATCACTCTCTCTCTGGCAACACATTTCTCATTGACATCTCTCTCAGTGGCTGTTGCAGTTATGGTGTCCTTGTTTGCTGAGTTCATGTTCTTCCCTCCCCTAAGCCCCATGGGCTATTTACCCCCTCCCATCATATTACCTAGCCCTCCCATACCACCCATGTTGCCTGCTCCTTGCTGGAATTGCCTCATCATGTTCTGTAGTCCATTCATACCACCTATATCATCAAACAAAACAAAACAAGTGGAATCGTAAGAATAGAGCAGGACAAAAGGTATGGCAGAACTACATGTAGGTCTAAAACAAACTATCACAACAGGGAAAGATCAGGAGAGTTGATATAAAGGTACACAAGTAACACAGAGACAGTCAAAGTACAGTACAGAAAAGTAAGACAGAAAGAAGGAAATAAACATGAGCTAATAATTCATCTTTCCTAAACCATAGTAAACAAAATCACACTTTGATTGGTTTACACTATGAAAAAAAAAATACATAAACATTGGTATTTCGTTTGCTGCATTTGAACATCCTCCTCTCATAATGCATCTATCTCCTTAACACTCCTTAACACAAAACTTTTGAATCTTTATTTGCCAACATTTCAAATATTACCAACTAGGGACATTATAAATGCCAGCTTATGCCTTACCTAACTGTTGGAGTACCCTGGGATCCATAGCTCTTGCTATTGATTGATTGATCTTTGCCATCTGCGCTGGGTTTACGTTCTTTGACATGTCACCACCTGCCAAAGGTAAAAAGAATATTTATTTAATACCAAAAAGTCAAATTCAAACCAAGCTACAAACGAAATGCCCTAGAGTTCATAACTGAATTCTAATTACTGTTTAAAAAACATGATAAACAGCAGATTGTTCTGACTCAAAAATGGGATATTTCAAATATATTTTCATTGCTTTATACATCCATATCCAAGCTTCCATAACTCCATATGTAATTCTCAACTTATAGTTATTCAAACAAAATAATATATAGCACCTGTATTTTCTCCCCTCACTCACTTTCTTTCTGTCTCTCTTTTCACTTCATTCATTCTTTCTGTCTGCTTCTGTCTGCCTTTCAGTCTGTTGTTGTTTATCATGCCTGCCTACCTCCTCCCCCCCCCCTTTCCTTCTCGCTCTTTCTCTCTCTCTCTCTCTATCTATCTCTCTGCGACTTTCACGGTCAAACTAACCTTTGAAGAGCCCCTTGATGCCTCCCATCTTTTTGACCATCTGAGCAAATTTCTGGTACTGTTGAAGGAGTTCCTGGACCTCTCTGACTGACACGCCTGATCCTCTGGCCACACGCTGTACTCTGCCTGGACATCTCATGAAGAGCTTTGCTCCCTCCCTGCTATCAAGCTCTGTGGAAACAATACAGCATATTCTTCACAATTATGACTGAAATTTTGAAAAGAAAGAAACAATAGCAAAAGAGGATAGATACTTCTCTATTCACACAAACATTTCATGCACATCATTCCTTAAACTGTTCATTGAAAGAAAATGCTTTTTATATTATTTTAGATTAAACAAAATAGCACTTAACTCGGATATACATTTAAAGCTTGCATAAAAGAAAAATTTAATTCAGTTCAGTTACATCAAACTCAACCATGACAAAATAGAGCTTAACTTAACAAAATAGAATTTAACTTTAAAAAGGCTACTTGCGAAAAGAAAATTTCAAATCAAAATGCATACATGTACATGTACATACAGAACAATTAGTAGCTCTGAATAAACAGAAATTGCTTTTAAATAGTTTGCTTTGGTTAACCTCTAGTCTGCAAGTATTTCTCATCCTACAAGGTAACTTGTTGCAACCAACAAGGTTGCGACGTGTCCAAATGCTTTTTATCTCCACAGTGAGAAGTTTGTATTCAAGGAGATAAGAAGCATGGTAGAAGCAGACAAGCAAAGTGGATATGGACTCTGCTTTTTGACAAGAAGATCACCGGCATACTCCAGTGCAGAATTGTGGAGAGCCTTGGAAACAAGAATCAAGATCTTGTACTTTATCCTCTTAGGCACTGGGTGCCAGTGGAGGCCTTTGAGGATCTGGGCCCATATTCAGGAAGCCTTCATAGGCCTATTTGTCAACTAACTGTGTACTGTTCCCTATGTAATTAGTTGACAGCTAGCTTAATAGTAAGGTTTCATGAATACGGGCCCAGAGTGACACTTCATTGTAATAAGCTGTTATATCATTTTTCCTATTCAAAGCTCTTAATCTGTTTTCCAGGGCTCTTTGTGAGATTTCACAAGTCACATCCCCCACAGCTCCTGTTTATCTTTATCACTTCATCAAGTCTTAAGCTACACATCCAGTCCACACCTGAATCGTCAACTTTAACACTTACATGTCTTCTTACCTTCATCATTCATACTGTCCATCATGGTCATTAGTTTCTTAAGCCTTGCCATGGATTCTTGCTCATTGCCTTTTGTCATGAAATCACTGCTGAAACCTGGAATCATGCCCTACAAATAATGAAAAAGACAAGAGAAAGAAAATAGACAACACTTCTCCTACTGAAAATGAAAGACATATAGAAATAAGTCATTCTAAATTTTGTAACATGAGAAGAATGAAGAATCCTAACCTGAAATAAAATACAAAGACTACATGTAATGCTGCATCAAGAATAAGACTGCATTATTCTAGCAGTATCCTCCTATCATGATCCTCATAAACGTAACTCATATGAATTCAAGTTTTACTCAGATGTCTACCAAACATTTTCACCATGAAATGCTATGTCTGACATAACACACAACAATCTATTTAAAGTTTCATAAAGTTATATCTAGCCATACGATGTGGTCGTAATTCCAAATTAATCAAGTAGCTTTTTGTTTGGTGGACTGAGGCTTTAATATCAAGAGAAGTGGCATGCTTTTGGCAACAAGTCCAGCCATCCTAATTTTTTTTCTATTAGTCAGAAACTTTAAAACCTGACGAACTTCGAATAATCTTGGCACATTCATGATGACAAAACATTTGATTAGAAGGCAATTAAAGAAATTAATGTGTTCATACCATGATTTGTCCAAATGGTCCCATCTTCATGATGTTCTGGAACTGTTCATACATGTCACGTAGAGTGAATTCACCTATACAGAGACACATCACAGAACATTATCAAATAGTGCCAAGAAAATTTATAAAGGAATAGAAGGATAATGTACATAGAATGTGAACAACTAAATATGGATAGCAGCGATCAAAAGTCATGCAAAATCTTTGGTTTCAAACACTTATCATTGGCAATCAAGTCAAACTGCAATACATACTTGGGAAACCTGTCCAGAATCACAGATTTGATACCAACATTTTCATTTGAAAGCAGTTCTAAGCAAACGTTTAGTTCATTAGACTTACTGCAAGAGACATGAAGTCTTAAAACATGTTGGGAACCTTCTATAATTACTTACCATGTTTGAGTTTGTTGATAAGTTCTTCATTGTCATCTAGATTGAGTTCACTGACCTTGTCAATCAGACCTTCAATATCACCCATACCTGGGGAAAAAAACCACAAACAAACATTATACCATAAAACAAAATCTCAGACACTGTCAGGTGCTGTAGTAAAAACATATCGGTAGATGGACTGCCCTGTCCTTGTTCAAACACACAATATAAAAGTTCTTTGCATAAGCCCAGACTACATATAAAATTATAAATCGTTATTACAGACTTAAAACACTTCTTTGGAAAAGGCATGCTGCAGATGTATTCATTCTGCTACAAATCAAGGTCCCAGGGAAACTTTTTTGTCTTCAGATATTACCTGGACTTAATAAATGGGCAAAAAATCAGACAGGCCAAAGGAAAGCTACAAAGTTACGCATATCATTGCTAAGCAATAGTACTAATAAGCTTGATACCATAATGATAGCATTGGAATCAAGATGATACAATTTATTCACCATGGTATGTAACAGATATTGAATATAATTCAGTTGAGAGTCACATACCTAATAGCTTGCTGATGAAGGGTTTTGTCTTGAAAGGTTCAAAGTCATCTATGTGTTCTCCTGTTCCTATGAAGATGACAGGACTTCTTGTTGCTGCAACACTAAGGAAGAGTGAATTAAAAAGAAAAATCTAACAATCTTCACACTTATATCAAGTTTACCACAGGTTTGAACAAGATGACTGTGACTGCATCTCCAAAATACTTTGAACTATTTTCAATTAATCATGATCCTATGACAGTTATGATTTCATTTCAGCCCATGGAACCAAATTCATTCTACTTCATTTTACCTTGAATTCAAAACTGGTTAAATTTACAAAGCTTACACTACAGCTATTCCAGAGTACTTAGTCACTACTAATGTTGTTTTTCACATTAATGTTATTATTGAATTTTACATATTTTTTTTTAACATCATCATTTTTCATTTGTGTTTGACTAAGACAATTACGTTTAAGATTAGATAGACATACTCTATGTCAGACTACTTACGCACTGAGAGCACCTCCTCCTTTAGCATGTCCATCTAACTTCGTGATGATGACGGATGCTACATCTACCTTATCCTTGAAGGCTTTGGCCTGACTCTCACAAGCCTGACCAATGGAGGCATCCATGACGAAGATGATGTTATCAGGATTCTAAGAGTGCAAATACATGATAAATAATGGCACATCATCACAGAAATGTATATCATCATAGAACACTTTGTACTTACGAAGCACTAGAAACTCAATATGCTTCATGACATATGGATTCTTTTCACTTTGTTGTAATAAAAAAATATATACATTGAAAATTTTAATTATCTGAACAGACAAAGTAAGTTGCACTCAAATAACATATCACTAAGAATATCAGTTCAGTATTTCACTTTTTTTTTCAATTTCAAAAGCCATACAATGAAGACTATACCAGAACGAAGTGTGCTTTGTATATTTGGACTTTATTTCTCTGAAATTTTTCATTTGACAAATCTAAGATGATGATTCCAGTATCCTAGTATTCATATGAGAGCCCTATGAAGGAATAAAACAAACGCTTACCGTAACATTTGAGACCTGCAACATTTCTTCGAACAGCGAATCTTCTTGCTTGTGCCTTCCACTTGTGTCGATGATGATGATTTCAAAGTTTTCCTTCTTAAACTTCTCTACTCCGTCAGCTGCTATAACTACAGGATCAACCTCTGTATAGCTGATACACACAAAAAAAATTTCAATTAAAAACAGATTAAAGGACAGACAAGAGTCTTGTAATGACCAAAACATTTTCAATGACTATTATTACATTGATATTTGAAGAAAAAAAGTTCAATCAGTTAATCAATAAACAAACAAATAACAAAAAAAAATAGATATGCTTGAATCATTTTTTTAAAATACAGTATCTAACAAAAGTGAGTACCCCCTTGAGGTGTGCTTAACTTCTGTTGCCACAAATTTAAACAAAATCCTTCAGCTATTACATTATTGTTATGGAAGAGATAATTCTTATCAACACACCAGTCACAGAATTTTGTTCTTCTCTATCATAGCTGTAATACATTTATGTAAGAATTTACATTTGAATTTTAACATTTTGTAAAGGGTATACTCACTTCTGTTGGATACTGTATCTTTAACTTGAATAAACTATCTTCATGGAATAACTGCCTTCTATTTGTTACATTGAAAAAATTCAAAGATACTTTGAGCCAACAAAATCAAATTTGAGTTATAAGGGGAGATTATTCATGGGCCATCCACTTGGTGAGAAAAGAAAATCTGTACAAGTGCAATACAAAAATAGTTGTGGAGCAAGGCATTTCTCAAGGTGATTTTCCCATATATCAAAGTCATTCATAAAGGGAAACATGTCTTTTGAAAATCATGACACCATGTAAACGAACAATTTCCATTTATGGGATTCCAAGGATGGTGATGTTGTTCAAATAATTATCAAATTAAAAGGTAACACAAAGCAAAAAGTAAATGTTAATGTGTGGTGAATAGATGTCATACTCCTAGTTACTTACCTGCCATAGAATGGTATCCTAGCTTTTGTTGCATTCTGTTTTAACTGATCAAAGGCACCTGAAATCAGACAGATGGATAAAAACAAATGATGATGCCCAATTTAAAATATTTTATCATATGCCTCGAGTCTGTATCTGTATAAGATCCTATCTCAAAAAGTTCAGGAGAGCCAAAAAACATGGCCTCCTTAGCATTAGCCATAGGAGGCAGTCAAGTTTCGTATATCAAAAGCGGCCTCATCTTTGCAGATGGGCATGTGAGGGTTTGAAAACGCATTTTAAGTGTTCCTAGCTGTAAGATTATGAAAAAAAATCTAAATTTCACAAAAAATTGAGATACAAGGTTTCATCATCTCATCAACGATTATGCTGCAAATATGAATCTTGAATTACAATTCAACATGTCAGATTTAAGTAAATACTTTTTTATACACATATCAAAATGCCACTAATCTGTAATAAATACAAAGCATGATCATGTAGCATGTGCTCAGGGTACCTCTAAAAATGTTTACAAATTTTCCTGATCTTAAAAAGTGATATGTTGGGCTTTGGTTTTCGTTCCACATAATGTGCCCCTCACTATTTTGATTTCTATCACTACATCCTACAGAAATAATTAAACATGGTAGGGGACCATGTCATTTACGATAACTTAGAAACTCAAAGAAGATGGGCATCTTTGTCATATTAGCAAGACAAGACGAAAGTGACTGAGTCTCCTATATGTCTTCGCCTATATTCAGATAACTTCATGGCTCAAAGTGTCCTTAAACTATGTGATAATCAGAATAAACAATGCAGAACTACATATTACATTTCCCTTTTGACCTCCGATCACTGACCTTTGACCTAAACCTGAAAAGTTTGATCACTTTGTCTTCTTATAGTCATGTATACATAACAGTGAAAGATAGTAATAATAAAACAGATCTTTAACTTTATGCATATTAACCTCTATGACCTCTGACCTTTGACCTACTAAACCCAAAATCTGTTAAATTGTCTCACTACAGTGAGTCTGTGATGCATTCTAGCACCCAGTTTGAATTTGATTCCTTAAAATGATTCTTCAAATATCACGGTAACGAAAAACCCAAACACACAGTACCTCTGGGTAAAAATAAGGAATACATCACAAAACCCATTTATGGTAAAATAATAATAAATTTGATGTACTTACCTGCTCGGAATGTATCTGCACAGATAAGAGCAACTTTCCATCCTTTCTTCTGATAATAGTAGGCAAGCTACCAAAGAGAAAAAAAAGAACGATAAATACTGTGTTTACCAAGTCACAAATAGGATCTTTAAAGTATCTTGCCTTTCATTCCTTGGAATTAAAACTTCAAATGTAAATGAAATAAATATCAAGGTCAATTAGAAAATCAATTTATAAAGCAATATATGTGCCCTTCAATATACTACTTTTATTCACTACTTTTAGAAACAATTGGTTGAAAGTACTTCAAATCAGATCAGAATACAAACTTACAACTTTGAACACACATCTAGATATTCTATCAAAATATGAGCCAATCAGAAAAAAAAAAATTGTATATGAAAGTTGTCAGTGCCACAGGAAAAATTCTACTTTGTGAATGTACCTGTAGATAATGAAAGCATTTAATTTTGATAAAGTTGTAAGTGAATGTCAGAGGGGGAAATGACATAAGGTGATACCACTGCAAAAATACCAATATCATTCTTACCTTTGTGCAAGTGGTTGTTTTACCACTGCCTTGTAGTCCCACAAACATGATGATGTTGGGCTTGGCTTTGGTTGGAGTCCACACTTTTACTCCAGGATCAACAAGCTGTCACAAACAAACAAAAACTAGATTAACAAAATGGTTAATGATTAAGAAGTATCTGCAAAATGAAACCCATTCATATTAAACAGAATTTATGTCATCAACAATACAAATTTTGGCGGATTGAGAGTTTCATGCCTGCAATAGCTGTACAAGAGAGAGATTGTAAGAACTAAACAATAAATAAATAAATAAATACAGCCAAAAAAAAAAAAAAGGTCAACCTTCCAAGTGAATATCAAACAACTAATCAACAAAAAAAAAAAAATGTTTTTAACATTCAGTCCATACCTTGACTAGTTCCTTGAAGACGGCAGTCTGAATCATCTTTCGTTTGTTGAGACCAGCTGCCATTTCATCAAAGTCAATGACTGACTTGACATTTTCTTTGAGAGCCTTGACAAGCCTGATGTTAACATCAGCTTCCAACAGAGCCCTGCAGACTTCATTGAGCATAGAGTTGAGTACCTAGAAATAGAAAACAGTGATGACAGAGATGCTTCTGAATACACTGCATACATAAGAATCATGTCTGTACATCCACATGGATACAGCTTGAGATTAGAGCTCGGAAAATCAGTAGGTTAAACAACAAGGATTCTGAATATACATACATTAAGTAAGAAACAGGCACCATACATGTGATCTTCCTTCCCCTTTCATCTTTTGTGTTCTTTTTAATTACATCTCATCATTCTTCTCTTCTTCATTAACTTCTCAACCTTTTCTTCTCACATTTTCTACTTCTTTTCACCCATGGTATACCTTACTTTTTCAGTTTAATGCTGTAAGAATACTGTAACCATATCAATTATTCATTATTAATAATAATATCTATAGTGTTAATTAATCTAAGAATAATTTTGGACCTTGGTTCTGTATTTTTCACTTGAAATTGTATTTGTATTTGTATTATCCGATGTAAAAAGAATTTCCTCTATGGAGAATAAATATATTCATTTCAATTCAATGAGTGTAAAGCCCACTGCACACTATACGATCCGATTTTCAAACAAATGGCATTTTGCATCAAATATGAAAGTTTAAACAAGTAAAATGATCTTACTGAAATTCGGAATAACAATAGGAACACTAAAATCAAAATGTAACGGCAAGCCTTGTAGTTGGAGTAAAGGCCAAATTGGCTTCAAATCGTAGCTGATCACAAGATTGCTATGACATCACTACGATTTGGAATCGAGTTCGCTGTTATTCCTACAAGGAGGCTTGCAATAGCCTGGAATTTTGAGTTTAGTATTCATATGACTATTCAGAATTTTGATCTTTAAGATTTTACATGTCTGAATGTTTCTATCGAATGCCATAACAAATTTTAATCGGATCACAGAAGGATTATATAGTGAACGGTAGGCTTAAGAATGTTTACAATTTGAGAAACCTGACCAACTCCTGCAATTTGCTTTTTTTTGGGGGGGGGGGGCTTGTAAATATTTTCATACATGTATATAATTTTGGAGTACCCAGGTAGCCACTGAAAAAGTAGGTCAGGTACCTGAAAAAAATAAACATACCCCTAATTCTCACTCCTAATACTTACATCTTCATCGATGATGGTTGCATTACTCAATGATTTTAAAGCTGAAGTGATCTTCCTCCCAAGATCAGCTAACACCATCTTGAATGAGTGCAAGAATGCTCACGGTATGAGAAACTGCCTTGTACCAAACTCCTGCAATTTGCTTGTCTCACAGAGCTCCTTAAAGTACTAAAGTGGACGATTTCAGAAAAAGATCTGCACTGAGAAAAGGGGAAAAGAATTAAAAACTAGATGAATCTTCGACCACGCGTGGTCGAACTTTATGCCTCCGCCATTACCAAATCAGAAATAAATGGCACTTCATGTTGATTTATTTTCATTTATACAATGACATCTTTGACCTTGACCTTGACCTTGTGGCCTCCAAATCTAATGACAGCATTGCCCTTTCCATATGCATACATGAGCCAAGTTTGTTGAACCATCAAATGGTTACTGAGTAATCACAAGAACGAACCATTTCTATGTACATAATGACCTCTATGACCTTTGACCTTTGACCTTGTGACCCCAAAATCTAATCAGATCATTGTCCCTTCCATGTGCATACATGAGCCAAGTTTGAAGCCAATCTGTCAAATGGTTCTTAAGTTATCGTGAGAACGAGCCATTTTTATGTGTATTATTACCTGTATGACCTTGACCTTTGACCTTGAGACTCCGAAATCTAATCAGATCATTGTCCCTCACATATGCATACCTGTGCCAAGTTTGAGGTTGATCGGTCCAATGGTTGCTGAGTTATGGTGAAAACGAACCATTTCTATGTACATAATGACCTCTGTGACCCTTGACCTTTGACCTTGTGACCCCCAAATCTAATCAGATCCTCGTCCCTTCCATGTGCATACATGAGCCAAGTTTGAAGCCAATCTGTCAAATGGTTCTTAAGTTATCGCGAGAACGAGCCATTTTTATGTGTATTATTACCTGTATGACCTTGACCTTTGACCTTGAGACTCCCAAATCTGATCAGATCATTGTCCCTCCCATATGCATACACGAGCCAAGTTTGAAGTTGATCTGTCAAACGGTTCTTAAGTTATTGCAAGAACGAAAACGGGACGGACGGACGGACGGACGGACGACCCGAAAACATAATGCCTCCGGCAACCAGCTACGGTGGGCGGAGGCATAATAAACATGTACCTTGCACTTTCAATTTCTCATAATCAGGAAAAAAGGTCCAGAGGAAACCTGATTCTCCTTAAGGACGTTCCACAGTTATGTTTCTGCGCAGGTTAAAATGTCACACGCACAGCTGATTGATCAGTTGTGCGCATCAGCTGATCATTGCTCGCAGTGCATCACAGCGCAGATGCAACACCGAGCCTGCCGAGCTGGCCGGCCTGGAGCGCAGCAGCTAGCTCTCGCTGGTTTTGGTTTACAAAATTGACTAGATTTACATTCGTCATGATATATGGTAACAATTACCATTGATTGTAAAGCCTGTCTAAAGCTTTAGTAAAGCCTAATTCACAGGGCTCTCACTTCACTTTTTTCCTTGGCTGGCATTGTTAGGTTGCCTAATGGCAAATTAGGTGGTCACAGTGATTATGTTCAAATAACAATAGCCTTGTGCAATGAAATGTAATGTGAATCGGCGAATATTGTTCGCGATTCGCAATTCGTGTGCTTTTCGAGGCCCTACTCTCAGAAAACTGAATACTGCATACCTGAGGGGATATTTTTACCTATTTCTGCAGGCATTATTCCTGTGTTTAATTGAGAAGTCCAATGTCATAATCTCAGGAAAATCTGGACCGGACGTCTGCACTATAGACTAATTAATAAGGAGATATTCCTTAAACCTGTTAGTAATGAACAAACACTAGTACTTGCCTACTTGGGTAACATTACTAATCTTGTTGCTCTGTCTTGAAAGCCTTTGGTAAGCTTTCCGGTTGTCAACAACAACCAATGACTGAAAGGTATGCATAAAATTTGAATATGTTAGTAAACAGGTCTATTAACTACAAAAATAACTTGGAATCAAGTTTGCATACACTACTTGTTGCTATGTCAGTCAAGCCTATGACAAGCATTCAGGGTGTCAAGAACAGCCATTGTTTTAAAAAGTATATATAAAATTTGAATATGCATGTGTGAAATTGGTTCCAAGCTTACCTCAGCACCACGTCATGTCATCATTGACTAGCAAATGATTAGTAAAAAGACTAATGAAAGACTAATGTAAGACTAACTGATTTCAGTGTAGGACTATTTACAGACCAATTCTCTCTCATGCAATACTAATTATTTCCAGGATTACTCAAATAAGACATAATTTGATTGACTAATTAGTATTAGTCAGTTTAAGAACAAATGACTAATTATTTCTTCTGTGCGAAAAATTAATCGCGTGAAAATATCCACTTTTGCAGTAGTTCGCAGAGGTAACTGTGGGTGCGAAAGGGTGATTTTGACAGCGTTTCTGTTTATATTTAAGATAGTAGCATTGTATATATATTTTATCAAAATCTTATTTACTTAAGAAAATGTTATCAGTAGGAGTTTTCACTGTGGCAGATGAGAGCTCCACCGAGAAGCAGTGGTTCCACTCAGGATGCTGCCACTCTGTGGCAGCGTCCCGGGGCTAAGGGACAGAGGAGCAAGAGCTGTGATCAGAAAATATTTTTCAAAATTCATTTGATCAAGATAATTTACATCCACTTGGTCTTTGGAGGAATGGAATGGAAATAGGCACCCATAGGTCAAAACAGCATTTTGAATAGTGAAACTAATTGCCGACGCGAACGCAAAATACATTGACTTAGATCTTCTATAAAAGAGAAGAAAAGTTATGATTTTACTTACCAGCAATGTTCCTGAGGCTCTCAATTTTCACCTTTCTGCTTCATATCTGATGAATCAACTGAAAATGGTGAATTTTAAGAAGAAAACAGACGCTTATCAGACTCGTAGGTCGACAGCATGCCGTCGAGTAACCAATAGAAAAGCATGCTATGTAGTTTCGGTACAGACTTATCACGTTTGCGGGACGAGGTCAATTTGATCGAGTAGCCTACACAGCACAGGATGAGTGGAAATACCTATTTTATTATCTTAGGTGTAAAAAGCGGCATTATCGTGAAATAGGAAACCACCGTTCACTTTGTAGAGCAGCGCTTTATTCAGTCACACGCATTGGTTTCCTATTTCCACCTCCATTCTCTTTGTACACAATGCGTGCGGTTTCCTATTTTCACCTCCATTCTCTTTGTACACTAGTGCGTGCGTCAAATGAACGAGTGGTTTCCTAAAGTTCTAAACCACGATATGGCCTAAAATAATAGCTATAGGATAGCTATCGTGATTTTATTCTGATATTACACTATAGCTATAGATTGCTGCCATAGGCCCCTGTGTAGACCGATGTCAACTTGAAAATATCATGCCTCCAAATCACACTTTCTCATGCCCGGTTAACCCTGCAAACTACCTTCCAAGTTCGCCAGTGGACCAGTCGATCAAACTGTGATATCAGAACCTGAAATTTATTTTTAAAACTCAAAATATCGACTTTTGATTGATAGCAGCGTTGCACTCCCGCATGCACTCTGCATTCGCCGACACATGCGAGAGTGCAACGCTGCTTCGCCTAGCGCCTGTGGCCGAGACCAGCGGGTGTAGATGTCGGAGGTCGCGCTATTGAAATGGAAATTAATCAAGCGGCGAAATCAACAAGAAGGTAGGATCCCGTATCAATCAAAAGTCGATATTTTGAGTTTGAAAAATAAATTTCAGGTTCTGATATCACAGTTTGATCGACTGGTCCACTGGCGAACTTGGAAGGTAGTTTGCAGGGTTAACCGGGCATGAGAAAGTGTGATTTGGAGGCATAATATTTTCAAGCTGACATCGGTCTACACAGGGGCCTATGGCAGCAATCTATAGCTATCGTGTAATATCAGAATAAAATCACGATAGCTATCCTATAGCTAGTGCGTCAAATGAACGAGTGGTTTCCTAAAGTTCTAAACCACAATATGGCCTAAAATTACTAGATCTAGTCTAGTAAAAAGCAAATATTTTATATGAACATGAACATGATGAAGAATATGAATTGGTTGATTATTTAAGTGATTTCAATCTTTGATTATAGAGGGCAGCATGTCACATAAATTTGCACAGCTTAGCAAACCGATGTAGCCCTGTGTGGGCTTTGTGAGCCTTCTTTCAAATTAATTTATTCTAATTTCTACGCTCTAGTCCCATATATTCATTTTCAAGAGGTATGAAAACATACGCACAAATTATTCACAGCTGTGTTAACTTTTCGGCCATAACCTATTCATAATTCATAGCGATGTGCACTCAAATAATTTTAAGATATGCCATTTACAGAAAAAATGTAAAAGCTTACCGATTAGTTGGAATATTTACGCATATTTCACGACATTTCAGTCCCTATCACGGATTAAGGATACATGCATTCACAATATACTACGTGTATCTTATGTCTTATCGACTTTAGGTTTGGTCGTAAGTGGCGCCATAATCTCAACTGCTCAACCCCACAGAAATAGAATGCTCAACCCCACTTCGGAAGAAGGCATATTTTTTATATCGATGATCGTATCTCTGTGCAACCCGCAACAGACCCGCAGAGTGGATCGTTGACTCTGTCAACAACCCTGGCCCACAGAACTAAAACAAAAACAAAACAAAACAAAACGACAACCTCCCCCCCCCCCAAAAAAAAAAACAACAACAACAACAACAACAACAACAAACATAAAAAATAAAAAAAAAACCTTAAAAGACTCTAGTTCTGTCGTGGTTAACCCTCTCTACTCTGCATGAAATTGAGGAATTCTTGATTTTGTGTATATATGTGATCTTGACAATTAACAAGGTAGTTTTTGCATACCTTGTAATTCATTCCGAGAACCTATTCTGAGAAGTGTACATGTACTAAGGTATATTTTTGTTTTAAAAAATACAATAACTTAAACAAAATATTTCCGTTTTCCTTGCCCACATGATGGAATGAATTATGGGAACGGGGGAAGTGTCGAGCCTAGCCCCCGCCCTAAACGATTTGGAAAAGAGATAGGTAAACAGTTCTGAATGTTCCCCTATCTATTTGTCTTCGCCTACTCTCCCTTTCACCTCAATATCTAGGTACCACCCACCGGCGTAAATCCGTTTCGAGGAGTGGCGGGGGGGGGGGGGGAGGGTGAATCAAAATCGTTTGCCGAAATTTCTATCTCAAACTCTCGCACGAGTACACACACCCACAAAAGGGTGACCACGGTTTGAATTTTGAAATACGGGACCTTGACTTCAGCATGTTCAGCGGGCAAAATGGCAGGGTACAATATAATTATAGTGAAATCTCTAGCGAGCGCAGCTAGCGAGCAAAATTTTTTGAAAATCGGCTTCATTGGCGTCTCCGAAACTGAGTTGACACTATACTAACCAACTAATACACAGCAGAATCCCCTCCTCATTATAGGAAGGGTTGATTAGATTAGAGGGAAGTTAGATTGTTGTATTGATGCATATATCTGCGTCTCTTCCAACGCATGAGGAGTTTTTTTTTTTTTTTTTAATGTAGATTCTTGTATTGATTCTAAATCCAGTATCATTTTCAAACGAATTAGGAGGTGTTCATTGGTTGATTGATGGTGAATTTGTATAAGAATGAAAAAAAAAACTAGGATTCATACTTAGTAAGGCTTCAAGCTACAGATCAAAATGTTTACAGGTTTAGGCCTATCGATTGGGAGAGGGTGCACCATTCCTAGCCGACTTTACTTTTGCCCTTACCATGCTTACCATTCAACGGGTGGCCTCCTTTTTAGAAAAGAGGCCCGGTGTTGTCACTAAATATTCAAAGGTGTAACCATGATCGTTCGACAACCCAGAATTTGACCCTTATTTCACGTTGTTTCAAGTACATTTTCAGCCATTTTTACCCCTATTTGGCACAAAACGGGTACAAATTGGCTTTTAAAAAACACCCCTATTTTTCGCATTCTAAGTACACTTTTTGCAAACAAGGGCTTTGAAAAAAAAAAAAAAAAATTTTTTTTTCAATTTCGAGTAGAGGTCTACAAGCTCATAAACACCTTTTTTTTTCAATTTCGAGTAGGCCTACAAGCTCATGAAAACAACCCTTTTTTCGAAATCGCGAACATGCTACAAAAAAAAAAAAAGACCCCTTTTTACGAGAAATTTCGAACGATCATGCATACACGAAGTCAATACAGAGTGACAACACCGGGAAAAGAGGCACCGAAGTGAGTACTCAAACATGTCAAGTGATATTTGAATTCGGTGGTTTTCAGATATATTTTCAATCCCACCTTTTCTTATGAAAATCAAAAATCCGCTTTCAAAATTATCAAAATAAGTCTCATTGTTGGCTTTGAAGCTGTCAAGCCATTCATCAAAGCATAATAGGATTTTTTTTTTGTTTTGTTTTTTTAATTGTACTTTGTTCATTTTAGCTAAGGGGCTGTGGTGTTTCCCCGAAAGAAATTTTACTTTCCAAACCTATAGCTAGCTAAAAATATGAAACTTTTCTGCTTCCGCATGCTTCATGTTATTTTATATTTTGGGCTTAATATCAGTAAATTTGAAATGCTTCCATGCAGAGGGGGTACTTGAAGAGCAGTTTATTTTACTGAATATACCCTCTATTTCAAATAAACTTGTAATAAATATAAGTTATAAGAGACAAAAGGGCGTCCTGAAAAATGCGGGACGTCTGGTCAATTTTAACACAAAATTAGTTTTCTTTGCCGTAAATTATACTTCTGTGACCACTTAAGAGGTTCAAAACAAAGTACAATGCATAGTGTGAATAGTCTTTGTGTCACCTCATTGCCCAGACGTACTCAAATTCAAATAAATTTCATTTTATAACCAAAATTGAAAAATACCACCCCCCCCCCCCCCACTAAAAAAAAAAAGAGGAGGAGGGGACGAGAAAATAGGAATTATTCTTTTTTATTTGGGCTTATATTGGAATAAAGAAAAAATAAATATATTGCAGATATTGCTTTGAGTGTCCACAATCATAGATTCCATTTGAAAAGAGATAAGCGAGTGGTTACCCCCTTTCTTCAAAGATTTTCGCGCTTGTGTTCTTATATTGGCGCAGATACATCGCATCATCTCATAATCCATCGATAACCAAGAGATGCTAAAAACATCTAGTGGTTGACCCAAAAGTATCAAGAAGCAAAATATGAAGTGTTTGGTTTGAGTTGCATTTTAACAGACTTAATGATATAACAAGGTTCTTCTTAGATTAAGGAATTATCGCAGTGATGGCGATATCATCCACGGACTCGTTAATCGCTCTGATTACTTCTTTAGGAATTTCCTAAATTACCCCATCTCTTGACCTAACATACTTATCGAAGATAGATAACGTTCCTGTGTGTGAAAGTGTTATTCTTTGACATGTTGGAGTAATGAAGCAAATCCTGCTTAAGGTCTTTTTATTTTATATCCTTATGTTACATTAATCTTGATAAAGCGTTATGGTACATCTTACAGTGAAGTACAAATGATCACTCTTTTATTGAAATTTAAATACATGTATACACCGTTTAGAGTCTGGATAAAGTGACCTGCTATACAGTGGACTACAAAAGTTTTTCTGTGTTTCATTTGCTTTTTTCTCAAAATGACTCCAGTGCAATATAAGCGATAAGTTTATATTTAACTTAGAGCAAAAGAAAAAAAAAAACCTTCAAAATGAACTCGGCATGAAACTCTGATATGCAATATTGCATGACCTTATCCCTATAGCTGTGTCTGCTCTTAATCGCTCTTCCCCCCCCCCCCTCTCTCTCTCCCTCTCTCTCTCTTTCTTTTTGTCTCCATCTCTCCCTCCCCCTTCCTTCACTTCATTCTTCCTTTTCTATCTTTTTTCTCTCTCTCTATCCCTCTATTTTACATTCGCAAGCCTGCCTTGTTCCGTTGCTGAAATAACTGCCATTTCTAAATTTTCCAAAATTTTCCAAAATTTTCAAAAATGAAAATAATACATTTCATTCATTTTTCTGCAGTAAGGACAGCATCCTTCTGTTCCATATAGTTTGTAGCTGCATTATAAAAAATGAATATTATATTCATGCAGAATTTCAATTTATGTTCCCACCCATCCCTATATTACACTCGCTTTTTTTAAAATTCTCACCCTTTTCCTATTCTCTTTCTTCCTCTGTTCATGCAATTGGCACACATTTTTCCAGTCTCGTAGATTTTATCTCCCTGACCTGGATGAAATTTCTATTAATTTAGATGAAAAAGGGCACCGTTGGGCCTTCATCACGTAATCAATGGGGTAATAACAGCGGCCTGGCCCTATTATTGTCCCTGAATATTATTACGTAATGTCTCATAACAAAGCGCTTGTCAGGCTCAATGTCAAAGTAAACTCGATCGCGATAATATTTTTTTCTTTCATAAACCGTTCCAATAACGGGTTAAAAGGAAGAAAATAGGAGCTTTGTGTAACTCTTTGAGTTACGAGGTCACGTGTAATAGAGGAGTGAGGTCGCATGGCTTAGAGGAGAAACACGCTCATGGACATCAAACAAGGGGTAAAGATGGATAAATTCACACACCTCTCTATCGCCTGACTTGCTACTTCACTTCTTCCCCAAAAGGAAGTTATATTTATAACCTTGCTATTAATTTAAAAAAAAAAAAACTTGAGGGCAGTGCACTTCAGTCTTCATACCTTAATGTTCATAATTAAAAATAATAATTGCTACATCATTAACAGGTTAACATTATGATGACTTGTGATGGTCGAAGGGCAAGGAGTAAAAGGCTTAAGCATGTTAAGAATGTTTCTTCCACGTTTGTCATTTTTGGTCAAGATTTGGAAGTATACATGTAACTTAAAACAGGCCTGTATTTTTATTGTTCATATGATATTGTTGTTGTTATTGACTAAAGTACTTTGATGTTAAAATATGCTATGCTGTTTGTATATTGTTTAGTTTTATTGATGATTTCATGTACCTTTTCCTTGAAGGCCTGAATAAACTTGAAACTTGAAACTTGAAACTTCATTCCTATCGTCATCATTATCATGCGGCTTTCCAGTGTATAACTGTAACAGAGTGATAACATTAACGTTGCTTATACAATGCGGTAGGAATTTAAAGTAGGAATGTGATTTTTAGTGTTAGCGAACTTCCTCTTCCATGTGCTACTTTTTGAAAGAGATGCATGTACGGCGTAATTGCGTGGAGTTTTTTTCCCCACACAACTGTATCAAGCAGAATTAATCATTAACCTGTTATAATTAATGAGACACTTATCAGTTTCGAACCGAGGTCCGTCAGACTCGCTGTGTATAGACATGAACAGAAGGCTGTCCACTACACATCACATACTATAAAATTTAATGTTCAAATTGGCCAAAGTGTCCTTTTTGCTTACAAAACTCTCAAAGTACTCCAACATTTAAATGGGCCAAGACCACCCCTTCCTCTGGGAGCTTTAGTCATAGGAGCTGGAAGCGAGGGACAAAGGGGCCACTCCCCCCCCCCCCCCCATCACTCAAGTGATGTGGGCAGAATCGATGTAAAAATTATTTATAATAATTTTGCACTATTCAACCATGATAATAAGCATTTGAGTTCTTTAAGATAGAAATCAGCATCATTCAAAAATCTCAAATTTCCTCTGTCGGTCGTTGCGCTCCCTCGTATTTTTAAAGACGCAATGTTGCAGAACCCAGTCCATCGACAGTCATTCATGGGAGTCAGGAACGAGATAGCAGACGACTGCTTCCATGGGGAGGTGGGCGAGGTGAAAATACTTTCTTCCTAGTTAATAAATTTTGCCGTATTGTGATCAATATTCTAGTGCTCTAGAAGAGGATATTCCTCATAGGTTGAGATGCCCCCCCCCCCCCCAGTGTTTGCACCTCCACACCCAAAGCTGGAACCCTTCCTACGCGCCTGGCTATACAGCCTATCATTAATGGGCATGTGTAATACATTAGTTAATCTTAATCTTAAGATGACCTTTCAAGATCTTTCGTTGATTATTCCGTGCCAATTTATTTGTTTGCGATCAGTATTTCTGAATTGTTTTACTTGTACTTTGAACACAACTGTTATTTAAGGTCGATTTTCTTTTTCCCACACATGATCATTCTGGGTTCTTGTACTTTTACTTTCTGAGAATGTTCAAATATCCCACAAAAACGTAATTTTCCCATAATGTAGCTGACCTATTAATTTACAGACAACCTTCTAAAAGTTCCACTCACTCATGTGGATCACCTCGCGAATTTCCGCATGAAGGATACCTTACGCAACCAATTAAACAATGGTTTCCAACTGACCGGACGACCGGATTGGCCCATGTAATTTATGACCTGATTTTACGCTTCAGTTCCCGCCAAAAATATTGCCCAAAATTACATCTAAATTTGACCGATGCCCTTGACTGCAGGTGGTCTACAAAAGAGAAGAAAAACATGAAAGGACACTACTCTGTGAAAAGTTACACAGATGTTGTACTTTCGTGAACTTATGACTCAATAGACCTTCCCAAGAGGGGCTCACTGAGGACAAAAGACCATTTGCGAAACTTCTTAATTCTTGTCTCATAAGAGAAATATGCTTGTGCTGTTTGATATCCTAAATGAAATTTTCCTAAATTGAATTACAGTATCAATGACAACAACATCAATACACAATTATTGTCATTATTATTTATTTTTTATTTGTAAGTGTTGATTCATATTGGAAGAGGACTGAATAGAACTCTTTGAGAAGTTAAAACAAAACTTGCTTTACTACTTAAAATCCACTGCCCACATAGGCGTACTCTGTTATCTTGAGGGTAGACAGTAGAGAAGTATCTACTTCACAAACTTAAGTTGATTTCCATTACTGAAATGGCAGTACTATAACACAGTTACGTAAAGCATGTTAAATGCAACAATAACAAATGAACAATATTCAAAGTATATGGGAACTCAGGAATGAGAGAGCTGCCATTAAAAAAATGAATTTCCTTTACTTTATGTATTAGTTTAAAACTTTATTTTATAAGCGTATAAAGGGTTAAACCTCTCCCATAAAAAAGCAAACCCGATAAGCACGACATTCCTTAAAGGAGAATGCAACCCAGACATCAGTGTGCTTCCAATGAATGAAGAAGAACAAGAAGGGTAAACAGAGAAAGTTTGAGCAAAATCGGACAATCTGTTCAACAGTTATGAATTTTGAAACATTAAGCAAATCCCTAGTATAGGAATCCTTGAGTTGGCAACTTTGCCAGCATCTGTGATGTCATTGTGGACAACTCTCCATTCATTTTATGTACATAATTTAACATTTTCTTCATTTTCAAGAAAAAAAGAAATTCTTTTGACTTACTGTTTGAGTATGACATGGCTACATCAATTCTGCAAGCATTTTGGGAAGAATTATGTTGATTCCTCACTCGAAATTTCATACAAATCAATTTTTTTTAAATCATGCACAAAATGAATGGAGAGTTGTCCACGATGATATCACAGATGCTGGCATAGTTGCCAACTCAAGGATCTCTATAATAGGGATTTACTTAAACTTTCAAAATTCATAACTCTTGAACAGATTGTCTGATTTTGCTCAAAGTATTTAAATTTCAATGTTTCTCTTTCTTGTTCATCTCTATGCACTAAAAGCACACTGATGCCTGGGTTGCATTCTCCTTTAAAGACTGTCCTGAGTTGGTCGGTGTTAGGTCATGTCCGATATTTGACCAATGAGAGAACTTTGAGGTCAAGATGGAAGGTGGTATGTCTCAAGGTAGAATGTACATGGTAGGACAGTGAACTCAGACATACGTTCAAATGTCACGTATTATACACTCTATGCTTCCATGCAGTGGTGGATTCATGTGCCCCCCCCCCCCCCACACCCCCTTGCAACCCAAGTGTAAATCGTCTTCACCCCCTTCCTCGGACCTGATAAACCTTTTATTTTGTGCTTGCCAGAGAATTTGGAAGGAAAAAGAGACACCCCAGTATAATGTGTGATGACCCCCCCCCCCCTTTTTTTTTTTTCTTGTAGGAAAATTTTCTGTGATTTGTTCCCCCTCTTTCACAAAATCCTGGAACCCCCTGCTTTCATATATTTGAAGGTATGAAAAGGGTACATTCAAAAGATAAAGAATCACACAGAGAAAAGAAAGAGTAGAGCAAAAATATATATCTTTGAAAAAAAAAGACTGATAAAGAAAAAAATAATACATAAGTGCTCACTAAAATCATACTGATATCAAACCACTTCTTTCTTATTATCTGCACTTTCAATCTGTTTCCTAATTCTTCCATGGATAAAGAAAATATGTATTCATATTGAAAACAAAATATTAATGTTTTTCATTATTGTAACTTACCCTTTCTTTCGGTACTTTTATACCGAAATACACACACACACACACAAAATTCCACCTTTTTCAGACGTTTTCAGAGGTTACGACCAGATTTGACCCGATTGGAAAGAGAGAGGGGGGGGGGGGGGGAATGGCATGTGGCACATTAGCGATCACATTGAATCAGAATGACCAGATGTAATATACAAACGGCACTTTACGAATGGTCAAGGCTTGTCCTGAATCGAATCACAGCCAAATATCCCTTTGTCCTCTTTGTGGTCACTGGGCTAGTAGTAATTGATTTTTGAGGATTTCATTTGCGTAACTTGCCTATAATGCAAATAAAAGATGCAATCATGGCAATGATATATTTTGAAGATCTTCAAACGAGCTTGTTTAAACACAAATCCCTTTCCATATAAAAATTACTATGTCATTGTGCACAGGACCAAGTACTATTAATAGATTACCAGAATTTCTTTCTTTTTTTTTTTTTTGCTTCCCTCTATCCAAAACGTGGGGGATGCGCCCCCCCCCCCCCACACACACACACACAAAAAAAAAAGCAGTGAGGGATTTGTGCCCATGCACGGGAGTTGCACGATATACAGTACAAAATAACTACTAGGGAAAAAATAACCCACCCCCTTTCTCTCTCTCTCTCTCTCTCTCTCTCTCTCTCTCTCTCTCTCTCTCTCTCTCTCTCTCTTCAAAAAAAGAGAAAAATCTTAATCGATAGCGCATTGTGCAACTACAAAATCAAACAAAAACCAAAAACAAAACATATTTAGTAACCTGCAGACTCAACAAGCTCTGCTTTTCATACAGGTTCCTTCATATTTCACTCTATTCAAACGTCTTCTGTAATTACTTTTTACTCACTCCGTTATTTTTGATTTACACGAATGTTCATGCTATTGTCACATTTTTCTATATACTATGTCATTGTTAAATGACTATTTGTTACATTTCATGTTATGTGAAATATGAGAATAAAATTCAAATTCAACTTCAAAATTAGCACCTTTGCTCTAATTTCAAATGAATTATATTGATGTTCTCGAAATATTTCGCATTTCTTTCATTTCAGAACGCTGTCACCCGCCACTGAAAATTGTCTCTAATCGTGCTTTCATCTGTAAGTGATTGGTGTAGATTAGAGATGCACTATTCAAATTTCAGTATCTCTTTTAGTAATATAAGATTGTACTCACTGAAAATACAGTGATTTAAAGAAAAAAAAATCATCCACAATCCAGTTTCTTTGATCTTCTTTTATCTGACTTAATGGAAGTTATCATGAATTCCCAAAGTCAAGCTCACTAAATAAATGATGAAACTACCGCATTTTTTTTTGGGGGGGGGGAGGGGGGAGGGGGGGGTGCATCTACTGACTTCATTTTGGAGGTAAATTTTCAACTATACAAGAACGGCAGAAGTAAAGCAGAGGAGTACTGCCAAAAATGGTGAAATTTCCCAAAACTAAACGTGGTAAAAGGGAACTTCTGTAAATTCATTTTCATATCTAATCATAAATACATAAATTGTTAATCACCTCCTGTGAATTGGTGGTCATCATGACTTTGACTGCATAAAGACGGGTCAAGATCAAACAATAAGCTATAATAGCCTCGCAATGGTGACGTCAGCATGGTCAATAGTATCCCCCCCCCTCTCTCTCTCTCTCTCTCTCTCTCTCTCTCTCTCTCTCTCTCTCTCTTCCTTATGCACACGAACACGAACACACACACTCTTCCATTAATCTTCTCTGGCATTTCTCTCCTGGAATTCTTTCTTCCGCTATAAAATGTGTTTGTCATGTCACGTGTGCGCTTAGTCATTCTATTACGATTAATGATTGGTCAAGTGTCCAGTTCATTTTACGACCATGGTCAAGATGGCCAAGTAAGTTGAAGGTTACAATGGCCTCAATATTTGGGCCATTTCAATCTTCGCGGTCAAGTCAAGGTAAGGAGTAATCCATTATGATAAAGTTATGCGATGTGGTTTACTTTATCAAATCCGTAATTAAACAATTTCCCTACCAGCGTCTTTGTTTTTCTGTTTTCACCTTCTGACTTTTATGAACTGGGCCGCTAATCTTACAGGTCACCGCTGGACATTGGCCAGTTGTTTAAAAATTGACTTTACAGCCAGACAATGGCGAAACTTTGTCATTCTAGCCTGCAATTCGTGAATAAAAAGAAACTTGTTTACCAAACAAAGATCACGGAGAGAGGGAGAGAGAGAGAGAGAGAAAGAGAGAGAGAGAGAAATGGGGAATATTTTGTGGGCGCGCGCACGCGTGCGTTGTGTACGTATGAATGGCCATGAGGGGTCAGTTTCACATGTAACTGATACTGCTTTCACATCAAGGTACGGTCGCTGCGACCGGTCGCTGCGACCGTACCCAGCGACCGATCGGACGTGCTTTCACACCTCCGTCAAAATTTGGTCAGGCCCAGAGCGATCGGTCGCTGTATAGCTGACCTAGCCGGAAGCGGAAGTAGAGATAGTGCGTAGGCATGTATGGGGGTCATTGCATTTCGATCGGTTGCTGAGTACGATGTGCTTTCACATCTAGCTTGCATCGGTCGCGATCGGTCGCTGAAGTACCTCAGCGACCGTACTCAGCGACCGATCGTTTTTGACCAAAACGATCGGTCGCAGCGACCGATGAAATGCTTTCACACTATGATTTCATCGGGCGCAGCGACCGGTCGCAGCGACCGTACCTTGGTGTGAAAGCAGTATACTGCTTTCACTGCTTATACTGCTTTCACACCAAGGTACGGTCGCTGCGACCGTACCCAGCGACCGAAGAATCATAGTGTGAAAGCATTTCATCGTACTCAGCGACCGATCGTCTTGGTCAAAAAGATCGGTCGCTGAGTACGGTCGCTGAGGTACTTCAGCGACCGTACCCAGCGACCGTACCTTGGTGTGAAAGCACATCGTACTCAGCGACCGATCGAAATGCAATGACCCCCCATACATGCACACGCGCTATCTCTACTTCCGCTTCCGGCTAGGTCAGCTGTACAGCGACCGATCGCTCTGGGCCTGACCAAAATTAAAGGGAAGATGTGTGTAAATTATTTTGATATATAAACATGAGTGAAAAGAGGGTATTAACGATAAATGAAAAAAATCTCGATGCGACTATATTTTCATCATTTTGGTTTTCTTTTGCCATCCTGATGCATACCTCTAAAACATAAGTTTGGAAGTAGGAAAGTGCAGTTCAACCTTCAAGAAAACACTACAAGCCAGAAAAGAAGGGGGTCATCTACTGCTTTATTTGCTTAAGTTTTGGAAGCAACGGTAGGACATGAAATTTAGGCTTGAGGTAATTTTCTTCTTGTCTCCTATACAGGGGCGGTGCTACAGGGCCAGGGGGCGGCCGCCCTATTATTTTTCAAGTGATAAAAAAAGGAGGTGAAGGAGGAGAAGGAGGAGAAGGAGGAGGAGGAGGAGGAGGAGGAGGAGGAGGAGAAGAAGAAGAAGAAGAAAAAGAAAAAAGGAAGAAGAAGAAGAAGAAGAAGAAGAAGAAGAAGAAGAAGAAGAAAGAGTATGCAAGAAGGGAGGATTGGGCCATGCAACTATTTAATAGCCCTATTTGTTCATCTATAAAACGTAAGCTCACCTGTGGGCTAAGGAGAAACCAGAAAAATACTTGCCTTCCACCCCTATCAAAATACCATGGCGCCGCCCCTGCTTCTTTTAAAGAACGTATATCGTATATGTATATGTATATGTATAGCGTATACGTAACGTTCCTATCCGAAAAGCCTTGAAAGTAATCACCCCTGGCTTCAGCTCCGGCAAAAGACTATTAGCGCACATCGCATTTTAGGAACAATCTACACCCTAAGAAGTTTTAGTGTTGCACATTAGCACATTAGTGTAATAGAAGGATTCGATTCTCATGCCTTGTGGTTCACAGTTCAGTGACTTACTAGAAGACCACGACACCTTAGAAAAAAACTTTGTCTCCGCCCTTTAGGAAATCTAGAAGATGATAAACTGAAAAAAAAAAAAAACATCGAAATAAAACCAGAACGAACCCACTGCTTGACAGATGAGAGTTTTGAAATAAACCTCCCCAGTACAAAAAAGAAAAAAAAAATGTGACGTATTTCCCACTGTAAATCGAAAGATTAGATTGTTATGCTAGTTAGTTAGTTCGTTGTTGTCGTTGTCTTGTTGGAGTTTTTTATTATTATTATTTTTGAGGGGGTGTTGTTGTTTTTGCTTTGGTTTGCTCTTTTTTTTTTTAATCTCATGCGACCTGACATTCTGTGAACCTGTCCTGTTAACTTTATATTTTTCTAACAGTTTGCTGAATTCTTTGTCATCTTTTTGGTGTGCGGGAGAGGAGACTGGAACAAGAAAAGTGGTTAAATCACAATTTGAAACCATTGCAGTCATGGATTTGCATAGGTTCATTGCAAATTGAGTCCATGGTGCCAGACACTCATCGACATTCCACGTCTTTCTCTTTAATTTTCATCAAAATGAGGGCAGAAGCACTATAAATTGAGATGTTAAAACACCATTCACTTTTTACTATGTAATAGGATGAGTGTGTTTACAATTATATAGGCAAGATACCAGCATAAATCAGGACAAAATAAAACGAGTAGCATAAGGAGTGATAAACCTGTCTTTTAGGTTACTTAATGGATAGTCTGGAATAAAAGAACTTATTTTCGTGAATTTTCGAAATTCACCGGACTGTGAACTAAAAATAGAATATAGGGGAGTGCTTAGATCCTTCTTAATGGCGGTGCCAGACTCTTTTTTTTTCAATACATTAGACGAAAGTTCTCCAATATCTGAAAAAAAATCTGCAAGTATCTCTCCTCGTATGATCATGTTGTTTAAAAAAGGAATCCTGTGGAAGGGGTAAAAAAAAAAAAGTCCATTAATAAAAAGAGATGTCAACATTTTTGAATATCCTTCTACAGTGATGAGTTATCGAATCAAGATGAAGTGAACGAAATGGGAATATGGGGGAGTCGCTGAATAATTTCATTGGCGGTATCGGACCCCAACTTTTCCGAAACAGCGGTGCTAAATATCATCCAACATTTGAAAAAGAAAGGTCATAAAGGTTGGACCTTTGTACCTTTTCAAACCTTTTAAACGAATTTAACAGTGGGAGGAGAAAGGGTCACACCCATTCACTTTCTATCGACGCCACTGATTATGCATGCATACAAGAGAGCATCAGAGCACAGTATTTTGCAGACAGTTAAAGTAGGAAGGATGAAATAAGATGATCAGTGTAAACCATATGAATGGAATTACCATTCCTTAACCTAGTAGATTATTGTAGATCATGCCACAAAGGACGTGGGGGGAAAAGGGACTAACAGCCTAAATTAGATCAAAATAATGGTACATATCTTGTACAGTTTGTTCAAAAAGGACAATCATAACAGTAAAAGCCGACATTATAATTTTTTTAGAGGATATGCAGAAAATTGTTTCCTCTACAAACTCCGTACAGATTGAACGTTTACAGATAAAATATACAACCAAAGGTAGGTGTGTAGTAATAAAGAAGAACCAGTGCTGTCAAGAAAGCAAGAGAGGTCTTTGGTGGTAGACTAACGACCATGGTCGTTGTGACTATGGCGTCGGTTTAAATTACATTGAACAAGCCCTTGGCCTTGTGGATCCCTGTATTTCAGGTTTAGTGATGTAACTTTAGATAAAATGAAGGGCTTGTATCAAGTTACCTTTAAACACAATCGGATGAACTTAAATGCAAGCAGCTCCATAATGTGGAAATTAAAATACTACCTTGGTCATAATGTCAGGATAATAGAGTCTGCTGGGTGGGTACCCATTCCTGTAACGTGGATAGCTTTTTCAAACAAAGAAACTGAAATGTTGACTGTGAAATCAAGGCAAGTATTTATGGTGTGAATAGAGGTAAAGAAATACTCCCACAAAGTTATGGTAAAGATAACAATCATCATGATCATCATAGTACAGGAGCGTCTTTCAAAGTGGGGGGGGGGGGCAAAAGCGAAAAAGGGCACTGGGGGAAGGGGGAAGGGGCACTAATAAAAGCTGAACCCTTCTCCACTTTCTCACACTGTAAAGCCTCTCTGATTCTTTCGAGCTATTGGTAAATGGCTCTTACCAGAGGTGAAAAGGGAAATTTGAAAGAAAATGAAATGGCAGTAGGGAGAAAAGGGGCGTTTGTCAGAAATGGGAATTTATCATAATCAAACCGGACACTCATCAGAAGTGAAAAGAGACACTTATCAGATTCGAAGGGGGCATTAGATCGTGAGGAGAGATGGAATTTACTAGAAAGGAAAAGGAGAATTTATGAGAAATCGAATGGGCATGTATCATAAAGGGCACTTGCCGAATGGAAAAGGGACACTATCAACGGTGCTTATTGCACTTATCTTACATTAACATATGGAGAAATTGGACATACTAAAATGGAAAAGGGATACTTATCAGAAGTAAATGAGGGAATATATCATATTTCAAATAGGGCACTTATCAGATGTTAAAAGGGGCAGCACTCTGCAGAAGAGGAATCGCACTATGAGAAACATTAATTTTATACTTAATTCTTACTGTTTTATTAAAATATCTTATCTACTTTGTTATTTATCCATGGATAGTCAGAATATAATGTGTATGTTTTTGTATATAGCGAAAATACACATAAATGTTACATTGTTTTTTTTTAAATTGTTTATTCATGAATTTGGATGATCTGCTTGGTTTAATCATATTACGTTGATATCGTAATTAAATAATTTATGCATCAGGGGGTCTACATCTTACAAGCTAAGCTTCCCAGTAGACCCCTCCACCTTGTTTTATTGCTATACATTATGATCTGTATATATACATTTTTTTTCCCAATTGGAATGTAATATATTGTGGCATGTACTTGCATGATTTGTGGAATATGAATATGAATGAACTAAACTAAACTAAACGAAAAGTGGAAGTCAAAGCGGGAAACATTCACATATTGAAAGGGACATTCACTTGAAGTGTAAACATGGTAAAAGGCGCACTTCTCAGAACACGCGCTATTAAACATGGAAAGGGCACTATTCAGACAAAAAAAGGGCGCACTTCTATGTTTTAAGAAGGGTAAACTATCTGAAACGAAAAGGGGCACTAATTAGAAGGCGAAGGGGCACTTATTAACAAAGAAAAAGGGCCCTTCTAAGAGTTAAAGGGTACTGAACAGGTTTGAAAGGGGACATTTTTTTTGGGGGGGGGTAAAAATGGGGCACTTGTTGGGTGCTTTGAAAAGTGGGGGCAATTTGTCCCGTGCCCCCCCCCTTCCCCCGGTAGAGCCGCCTCTGTCACAGTAATGATACGGTTACCATTCTGGCATTTTAGGATGCGACCGTAACCATGCAAAATGACCAGGGTTACGATTAAAAGAAACGTTATTGATCGAAAGGTAAATGTACTCTCAAAAATCATTTCAACAGAAAAGGGGTTTTATAATTCAATTTAGAAAACGTGGACATAACGCTATAGGCGTATTTTGAAAACCATCAAAGAATTTTGTTGAATCTGTTTCCGAGAATTTGACCTTGGCGACTGGCAATTAATATCAAACCGACTGAAGCCGTATGTGCCGATCACTAATGATAGCTAAGCTGCCAGACTAGCCGCTATAATGATCATGATAAATCATCGTGCATTTTATTGACGTGATAGTTTTGAACGACAGGACTGTGAAAAAAGTAACGCATGACACTTTCTTCCAGATTTAAAAGAAAGAGAAAAAAAAAATGAGAGAAAAGGGGGTTTACATACGTATACAATTTTGAGATGTTCTGACAGCTTTGTGAATCGTTCTGCTGATCGTAGTGGATGGGCATCCAGTGATGTAAATCTAGTTTTAAATATGGTGGGTGATGAGAAAGAAAGAGCAATTAAAAATTTCATGAAAAGGAGAGAGATAGAGAGACAAGTTAACACTTAACAGATAAACTGAGAGGCGAGTGAGTGAGTGAGATACACACAAACAGACAGAAAGGGAAAGTTGGGAGGGAGAGAGAGAGAGAGAGAGAGGTAGAGAGAGATAGAGAGATAGAGAGAAAGAGAGAAAGAGAGAGAGAGAGAGGGGGGAACGATGATGGGGTGTACAAAGATGTGCCTTGGGTCAAGTTGTAGGAGATTTGAATTCTCTCGAGGGGAGTGAAAACCACGACTGTGCACATATCTAACGGTCAAGGTTCTCATACTGGACATTTTCAGGCAGGAATGACATGTGTCCGGTGAGGCAACATGGACCGGTCAGTCGCCGGTTTGATGAGGTCATTTCGGGTCACCATGACGCATGACTCAAGCTATATTCGCCGTTTTCAGTGCACACACACAAAAAATGATTTACTATCGACAAGTATGCTTCGTCACCGAACAACCCCACAATGAGATAAAATGGACGTCCGAAAATCGGTAATGAACTAGCAAAAATATCGAAAAGGCAACCTATGCTCTTAAATGATTATGTGATTTTGCATGATCATGGCTACCTGATACATTGCCCTGAAAAGCGTATACTTGTCCGCATGTTAGTAAAGTGGTTTCGCCAACTGGTAGTGCATATTTCAGAGTTAACAGAAGAATTAGCAGTAAATTATTATATGAATCTATGGGATTGCACTGGTATATTTTATAGTATAATTATGTTGCCTAAATTAATGATCATTCATGTTCTTGTTACCTAATTAGTACAGAACAGAAGTGTTTCCTAAATGTCTAACAGTTACATGTAAGGGGCAAATCACAAGCGAAAGGCATTGTCCAAATCCAAATTTATTAGATACTAGTAGTACCCACTGATTCATTAGCCTGCTATTTGCCATGAGTGAAAATAGTGACGCATTTGGAGGCGTACCATAGGTGTCGATCAGCACAGTAATTGGAAGCAATTTCCACTGTGTATATTAAATAATCTGCATAATAATCCCATTTCGAATTCATTTGGCTACCTGATAATCCCTTAATCACCTATATGTATACTAAGTTTATAATGGAAACTTTAAAATCAACTTGGAGTGTTGGTCGCGCCCCTCCCCCCTTCAGTAATTTCGGTAGTTCGGTATTTATGATGCTTAGGAATTTTAAGATCTGGGTTAAAACAGAATGCTTTGGTATCGTCAGCGAGTAATATGTATTGTAATACATTTGAGGAATATAAAAATGATTTACATATATCAAATTTAACATTGGGCCAAAGATTGAACCTTGCGGTACCCTGCATTCTATAGACAGTGATTCCGAATCACTTGAATGATTTTAGTTTTCTAAATAGATTTTAAACCATTGTATTGCAACACTCCTCAATCCAGTATTGAATGCTCAAGAGTGGCAAATGCAAGAATGTCAAATAGTCTGCTATGAACTAGTCTTTCTAAAACCTCCGAAATACTTGGAAGGATTGAAACAGGTCTAAAATTTGAAATGAGAGATGGGTGGTCTTTTTGTAAACTGGAATGACTTTCGCTATTTCTAATGCATCCGGATAAATACCTGTATCAAGAGATAAATTAAAAATGTGTTATCATTTTATTGTTATTATTATTATCATTATTATTACCATCGTCATCATTATTATTATTATTATCATTATTATTATCATTATCATTATCATTACTATTAAAATTGTTATTGTTGTTATTATTATTATCATTATCATTTTATCATTGACTTTCATTCATTCATTCATTCATTCATCCATTCATTTATTCATTATGTCTTTATCTCGATCTTTTCCTTTAATTCATGAATCACTATATTTATTCATTCATTCTTTCTTTCATACATTTTCTTGTTTAGCCAAGGTGGTTTTTTCAGGGATTCAAACAGTTTTTTAATACTCAAAATAATCACAGGAATGATATTAACAATAAAACAATAACTACAATACATCTTTAAGATTCTAGGACCTACGAAAACCTGTTATGATAACACGTCTTATAAATAACTATGATCCTATTAACGATTATTGTGTGAAATTTCATTGTGATGATACATACGGAAAAAACAAACATTTTCCACTCATTTCATCACTGTTCTGATAATAGCAGCTTGAGTTTCAACAGGGTCGAACAGAATCATCCCACTCCAATATGCCATTAAATCTTAAAAGAAATAATGGTAGGGAATTGACCTGTAAAAGTGGTGTAACATCATTATCATGATGAAGTGCCTAAAGGGTACATGAAGTTGATCTATTACATTGAAATATCATCATACCATCATATTCCTCATACTGGTTTGTCCTATAGGGTTAAAGCAGAAGCTCATCATTGTTTTACTCCAGCACAGAGAAAGCAAGGTATGCAAGTGATATGTTTCATCAAAAGTGCACAAATATGGTGCAGGCCCTAATGCTGGGGTTTCTTTTTTAAGGAAGTACCGGTCTAAAGATAAACATACGTGTAAATATACTGAAGAGCAGAGAGAATAAGAGAGAATAAGCTTCCTCAAAAGTTGAAGTGCTGTATGAGTGCAAAGCCTCTTGCAACCAAAATAAGATCACTTTGGGAGTTGTAGTGCACCCCCACCCCCCCCCCCCCCCCCCCCCCCGTTACTCCGATGACACAGTGGCAAGAAAATACCTGTGATTATAGGACATGACTCTTCAAATGTATTTGTTACCGATGAACTGAACCTGGGGAGCGTTTCATGAAGAGTTTTGTCGGTGATTTTCACTGACTAATTTGCTCTCAGCCAATCCGATGCGAGGATTTTCAGTAGCTCATAACATTTGTCGGTGATTTTCAGCGAAAAAACTCTTCATGAAATGCTCCCCTGATATCAATAACATTAGTCACTTTCTTTTCAGGAATTCCCATTTACTAAGGTTTTTTTTTTTTTTTTTTTTTTTTCATCATCATCAGAGGAATTTTTCATATCCAAATCTTCAACAGGTTCAATTAAGATAAACAAATCATCTAAACCATATAATTACAAAAAAGACACTAAAGGTGCTTTCACACATGATGCGACATTGTGGTACCACACTGGCGCCACACTGTTTCGTCTTCACACCACACATGGTGGGACTTTGTGTCACCACAATATGCTAATGAACGCGCATTAACGCGTCAACTCTCAATAAGAGAGCATTATTGTCAAAACTTGCGCACGCTTGCCCAAGCAAACTCATGGCAACAATTTTTGCGCCAACTTTTTAGAAATTTGATTGGTGCGCATTTTTTGTGTATCTAGGCAGCAAAAAAAAAAAGTGTGCCTTGCCTCGGCGATATTTTTTTGTCGCCCTATGCATAGGCTTGTACACAAAAAAAGTGTGGCGCCACAGTGTGGTACCTCACTGTCGCATCATGTGTGAAAGCACCTTAATGGATAACCAAATGAATGAACTTAATATAGTATGATGGGGGCCCCCTTGTCTGCGCACCTAATATTTCACATAAAAATTGACAAACTTTCCTTTTTGTATTCCTCTAATGGCTGACCTCATTTTACTCCTCATATCCTAGGGAGTAACTGTGCCGAAAATCTCATCAAAATCCGAACAAGAACAATGTAATTTTTACAAGAAAATGCGATGTTGTAAATTTGACGCTAAAAAGAGGACGGTGCCCTTGTCTGCGCACTCATTCACTTTACACGCAGTTCGGGAGTTTTTGCATGAAAGTAGCATTTTCAAGGAATGTGAGTAAAACATACATAAAATAGACGCCTTTCGCCCGATTTTCCTCATTTTTTCAGTGATACATATCGCTAAAATTGATTTAAAAGTATTCGTACTAGGTTGTTTGGGAGAGGTTAGTCTAGTGAATTCCAAACTGTGAACCACAAGATACAGGGTTCGAATCCCTGCCGCTGCACTGACATCCTTTGGCAAGACATTAATCTACATAAACCACACTCGACCCAGGTGTAGCAAGTGGATACACCTGGTAGAATTTCTTCATGTGATGTACAGGGCGCTATACGGTTGCCGGAATCAAAGCCGGAATAATAATATCAAAACCATTTGGAAGCGCATAGATCATATTAAAGTGTTATACGTGTACAAGAACGGAATAAAATGTTATTATTGTTCATTCCTTTACATCACTTAACAAGCAACAAGCAAATGCTATGCAAGAAAATAAAAGCAAAATTTTGAAATAACAAACTATCTCATTCACAAAAGATTCGCCCTCGCGCTTGTGAATTTAATTCCATTCTACAATTATGTGTAAACACTATGCATGCTCCTAATCCAAACCCGAATCCAGGTTTTATCCCTGAAAAATGTAATAAGGCTTCGTATCGTAGCAAGCTTTTGCTGTACTTAAAGTGATTACATATATATATATATATATATATATATATATATATATATATATATATATATATATATATACAATTATGATCAAGAATAGGCTATCCGCCGTTTGTATCCAATATGTACAGATTTTGTATTTTATGCTATTTTGAACGGAAATAAAAACAAACAAACAAACAAACAATAGAATTCTAAGAACAATAACATTAAAAATTTGATGATTTTCAATCGAAATCAATGCATTTTGGCTAATTTTGTCATAAAAAGTCAAGAGTTGACCAAAAAATTTGAGTATGAGGTATGACGTATAAGTGGGTACCCAGCTTCGCGCATTGAGTTGTGCTGCTCTACAGACTGTACAAGATGTATTATAGTACCTTGCGCGCATTTTGCTACAAGTGCGCGACAATGACTTTGACGTCATTTTGACGTCAAAGTGGGTACCCAGTTGAAACAGGGTCACAGCTGAGGGATCAAAAATATCCTGAAATCTTACCACATTTGGGAGTTTCCTTGGCAACACGGCTTTTTGAAAAAAAAAAAAAAACTTTAGGCAGATGACTTTCTGCTAATGAAATCATGCTCTTTTAAATGAGCTAACATTGTTTCAGCATTGCCTTTAAGAAGTAATATTCTGCATACATAATATCAATATTCATCAATTGAACCTACACTTCTTTGATTTCTTTTACACTGTATAATCATACTTGCGAAGAAGGACGATGGAGGGGGAATCTCTTTTGCTACTGTCTCAGTGAGAAAAAGGTAGACATGTGGTTTAATGAGGTGACACTTTTCAGGTGTTGATTAACGGAAAATAGAGCAGGGGAAGATTTAAGCAAAAAAGCAAAAAACAAACACAAACAAACATGAAAACGATCTAGTTATGAAATGAAATGTTAACTATACCATTTCATTCCATTCTGTCTCTTCCATAATTGTATTCATAAAAAAATCTATAGCGAATAAGAACGAAGATATGATTTCAAAATGTTCCGGTTGGCAAAGATGAAGCATGTTAATCATTATTCACTGGGAGGGGTGTTTCAAATGCAAAATATAAAGACCATATTAATAATAATAATAATAATATTCTGGATTTATATAGCGCCTAATACATCTCCAAGAGAGTCTCTAAGCGCTTTACAGAAATATTATTAGTGTCTACCACAAGAAGTGAAGAGGGGAGAGGAAGAGGGAGGGAGAGAGAGAGAGAGAGAGAGAGAGAGAGAGAGAGAGAGAGGGGGTAGAAAGAGAGATTACTTGAAGATAAGAATCAACCAGAATGTATAATGTTATACAGAAAACATCAATTCACAATATGGATTTCTTGAATCAGAACCCTAAGGGGATACCACGATATGAAATAAGATTGCAACACAAATAAACAGCATAGGGGTTTAAATCTATCTCCCTTCTAAACTGAATTTCCCCTGAAAATCGCAGTAAATCTGCAGAATTCATTGAAGCAATACATATTTATGAAATGAGCTTAACCTGCTGAGGGTATCAAGTTTTAATGTATACGTAATTAAAAAGCGCAGAAAAGAAGGAGAACAGATTTCAATCTCGAATTTTAAATAGAAGACGGAAAGCGAGGCTGGCAGATAGCAAGCCGGATTCAGTTAGCCGCTTTCTTTGATTAATGCAATGATGAGAGTATTTTTATTTTATTGCTTTGACTTATGCATTGTTTGCAGAGATAGTATAAGATCGGGCGTCTCCTAAATTGATTACTCGCATCTGAAATCCCGATCATCTATCAAATTTAGATCTGAAAATTGAATTGAGTTTAAAGAACCAAACAAAGAAGAGTGGGTAGAACATGATGACAGAAAAGAGAAACACAATAGATGTTATAAAAAAAAGTGGACACAATCAATTACAAAAATATGAAATTGTATTTTGATATCCAATTAATAAAAACCTACATATCCACGATACTGTCAGAATTTCATGTGTCACTGCAGCATGCTATTAGAATATAGATTTAATATGTCTATGTCATATCCCTTCTATATGAGTATGCATATAGGCAAAGAGAGCTATATTATGTCTGTCGTTATACCTTATTATGCTTTTACATTATTAAACTTCATCTAGCATCCATTAAACAGATTAAATTATAGTTGTATGTCACGCTGTTGTCGTTTGATTAAAGTATACTTTTGAAACATGCCTGGTTATCTTCCTGAGATTTCAAGAGCTGACTTACAGTGTTGTAATTATCAATCATGGATTTTTTTGTTGATTAATTTGAATTTTCCTATATAAATCATAAGTGAGATGTTAAGTCTCAGGCATAGAGTTAAAAACTATTATTTCTTTCTATGATATTTCCGCTGAATTTAAATTAATTCCAGAAAGTAATATTTTCTCTAAATCCTTTACATGAAAATGCATTTGTAATGACAGAATATTCTGCTTTTTTACGATCATCGGGATGAACTGAAAAAGATTATACTCCAAATTTCTTAGTTTGTTTATGAATTAATCTAATAGACTGTGATTAGGGACAAATCCAAAATTATATAAAGAATTTGAATAAATCAGATTGATTTCTAACTCTATTAGATTAAGATTTTCAATCAAATTTTGGATTTGTCCCTGATTCAAGTGTAATTTAGAAAGTAGATCTGGAGGGTGTTTCACGAAGAGTTAAGTTTGACTTATTGGGTGTGCAAGAAAGTTGCAATCAATTGCAAATAAATTATTGCTAATTTTGAAACAATCATTCTGATTGGCTCGGGGTCTGCCCTTTTAAGAAGACATGCATGCAGCAATGATTTTGATAGGCCAGTAACAATCAGTTGCAACTTGCAATCGATTTCAACTTTCTTGCAACACCATTAGAGTCGTGCTTATAAAGCGCCAATGCGCACCCGGTATTTAACGCGTAATCTCACTGGTAGACTTCCCAAGAGCGCGCGTCCCCTGAAAATGATCTGACCAATGCGGAGATGCGTAATATACAGCACGCAAGTAGGAATTTAAGTGCGACTTTAGCCAAACTTAAATCTTTGTGAAACACCCACTGATCAATCATGTAAAATGTAATAAGGATGACAGATCTCACAAAAAATGTTCTTACCCGGTTAGAGAAAAAGAAAATGAAATGAAATGAAGCACAATTGTCTAGTAGTACGTGATATCTGAGAACCAAATTAGCTCTGAATGGTTTATCTTTGGTTTCTAACTGACTCGGTATGATACGAGAGAAACCATAAGATTTAGATGATATAAAACCAATATGTACTAACTAGTTCATTAAGTAATTCATATTTATAGAAACTGAGAAATGGCAGTGTAAAACGCCTCTTGAAACTAACTTCTTCAAGAATTTTGTTGATGTATTATGACATTAGAAAAACTCTAAGTGAGGAGTGGAGTATTTTTATGGAAAATGCGGGAAAAGTTTCCCAGGGCTTTTTTCATGATTTGATGTTTTAGAACATGAGGATAGACAAAAAGCCATTTTTTGTGAATATAATGTGACCGCATTTTTCTCTGTGACATTTCCGCAATATTTAAAGAAAGAGATGAAAATGTGATGTTGCAGACGGCTTTAAATAACCCAAAGAATATATACCACCAAAACCTTTCAATCAAATTCTTCGTTTCACATTAACTAGAAAGGGTTGTAAACATATTGAAGAGGTGTTGAGGATCAGTGGATAAGTCTCCGGACTGTGAACCATGAGATCCGGGTTCGAATCCCACCGCGACACTAATGACCTTTGGCAAGACTTTAATCTACATTTGCCACTCTCCACCTAGGTGTAAATGGGTACCGGCAGGAAGGAATTCCTTGAATGCTGTGAGCACTGAAATTGGTAGCCTAGCTGAGCCGGGTGATATTGGGGCGCCTTGAGCACCTTCTCACGATATGATTCCTTTGGCTTCTTGGCTTGTAGACACTCCTGTTATATGTATACTGTATATCTGTACTTATCTTTTGCAAAAAAAAAAAAAAAAACCACACACAAGATGAGTTAAAATATTCACTGGGCTCACCTTTGCGCTCAATCGTCTTTTGGCGCCATCACTTAGATTGTTGAGGTATGGGACTTATATCAATTTAAACCTTATAATAAAAATAATTTTTCTTATATCCTGTATATAGCGCATAGTTGCTTGAACATGTTAAAATATATCTATGTTCTTCTCATAGATAGATCCTATTATATCCATCACAAATGTGATTGGTCTACATGCATGTGATCAAACATAATATTGCTATGATGTGAAAAAAAGCCGATGGAGAAAAAATTCATGTGCTATACCGTGACGACATTCATAGTATAGTGCACAATGAATGTCGTCATAGATTATGCAATCCATCAATGGTTTTTCATCGATCGATAGCGTGTGAAAAGTGCTGTCGGTATCGGCCTCGTAGAACGCTGTGTAAATCGCGTCCACCGCGGTATTAAGTGAAAACATTTTTTATTATTTTCATTTTCAAGATTCGTTGGAGGGGTATAAAATAAGCAGCCATTAGTGAAATTATGGATTCCTCTGTGACAGAACTGGCACAATCAATAGTGGTATTTCTGCTACCTGGGAATCCAATTTCAACTAGACTCACTCTCAGTGCAAGGTATATTTGTGTAATATACATGAATGCATGATTATGTTTCGTAAAAATCTATGTAATGCACTACTTCACCTTCAAAAATAAGGAAAATATCTTTCTGCACCACTACACTACCTCATGACTTTTGCATGAGGGATATTACTTACAAGATCTTACTGCACTATAATACAACCATATCCACATATTTTACTACAGTCATTTAGAACTTTAGCTTGGAAGAATCCCGATAGACCGAAGGGCCACTTTCATGAGATTTAAAGCCTTCATTCAATTTGTTCACACTGTTGTTAGCTGCGATAAACAGAGTAAAACACACTGGTGCGCCCCAAAATAAGAACTTTTTTCTTTTCTTTTCTTTTTCTTCTTCTTTTAATCATTGTTTTTTTAAATCTTCTTTTTAATCTTCTTTTCTTCTTTTCTCCTTTTCTTCCTTTCTTCAAATTCAATATTTCCTCATACTTTTGACGATTTTCATCGTGGTTTTTAAAAATCCTCTTTTTATCCATTCTCTAGTTCTTCGGAGAAATATACATTAGAGTCTTAGTCTTCTTCAGGAATGAAAAATACGAAACATTTTTTCCATGTGAAAGGGAATATACAGTATGAGCCTTGCAATGTTAACGAAATACATCGCTTTTTAGGAACAAATTATAATTTACTGAACAAATTAGTTTCGAAGTAAATTATGACAAACATGAAACTGTACAGTCTGTTTTATCAATTAGAAAAAAAAATATAAAGCACACTAATCACCACTGAAGGGTTTTGACTGATAATTATGCAGAGATGATAAAAAAAAAATGACAAATTTCTGATATAGGTGATCTATGCATAACGAATTCAACCTACTTGAAAGTTATGTGGAAGCATATTCGGGTTATATGCAAAGTTTAATGCTTAACCCTGCTCAAGGAGAGCACGTGCCCTTACACATTTTCCTTCACCCCTTTCACACCTTTCGATCAATGTCTGCAAAATTTGGTGATTTTTTTTTCTAAAATTGAATTGCAAACATTGTGATGAATAACGTAGGTATGCCCGGTATTTTCGGTTGCCATGACATCCATAATTTAACAACCGTGTCAGTCCAACTTTATCTGTTTTTCAGTTACCATTACGGTTAACAAGAAATTTGTAGAAGATAATTATGCGTTTTTACTTTTTTTTTAATTTCTGAAGGGCTTATAAAGTAATAATGATTAAGAAGTAATAATGATTGCAAATTAGGTTTAAACAATATATGTGGTTTTCTATATTTCCCATTGTACAAAATGGCGCCCAAAAAGATAGATATGATAAGAATAAATGACAATATGTGCTTTTGAAATTTCCATTCAATTTTTGAAACTTCACTCTTCCATTACTTTAAGTATCAGTTATAGGTCCACATTTCAGTCAAGATACTCTAGATTTCCAGTTATTATAACGAAAACTTAAATGTAATTCTATACTCTCCTAAACATAATTGTCTAATTATTTCTTTATATTATGAATAGCGCCCCCACTTGATGACATTTGAAAATGTCCACCAACTGAACTGAACTGAACTGAAGAGATTGAATTTTTCTGCCTCTGTGGCAAAAATGAAAATGATCGGTCAAATGATACAGACATAAGTGCAAAATGTACGATTTTGGCATACTTTCTATGAATTTCTTAATACAGTGGAAACTCAGTATAACAAGGTTCTTGGTACCACCAAAATTACCTTGTTATAGCAGGAATCTCGTTATATCAGGGTTAAAAAACAATAGAATATAAAGAGCCGGGACCGAAATATTACCTTGTTATATCAGGAATATTGGTATATCAGATCTCTTTATACCGAGTTTCCACTGTAATATGTTTAACATGTTAAATAGCGTCCCCAGTGGGTGAACCCTACAATAAAAGACACAGAGAGAAAGACATACAGAGAGAAAGAGAGAGAAAGAAAGAGACAGACACACTGAGACACAGAGAGGAAAAGGGAGAATGATGGTGACAGATAGACAGAGAGGCAACCAGACAGAGAGAAAGAGAGAGGGGGGGAGAGAGAGAGAGAGAGAGAAGCAGATTATTTAATACGAGGGTAAGAGAAAAGGCTGATGAAAGAAAAAAGAATGTATAGGTTAAACTTTTTCTGAGCGAGCCCTTTCTATACTCGTATGAGGGGGGGGGGGATAATTGCACTTTTTACCGGATGAAACTGAATTACATGATCTAACTACATGTATATCAAGTACATTATGATCTACCGATATGTATTCTACATTAACTCACTCTCTGAGTGCTCACTTTTGCTGAAAATCATTGCCAGGGAATTGTTTGATACGATCCTAAAAATACTGGTACCCCGTTACCACGTTAACGATTTGTGTCGTTATATCATTCATATAATGCTCTGAAAACAGTCAATCAAAAATCGAAAAAATCTTGACATTCTCTTTGATTGATCTTCAGATATCGTGAATTTCCAGATAGTAATCGATCTTACTGCTTGAAGAAAGATATACATTACAAATACACGTACATCTGAATATCATTCATAGACAAGTATCATCCCTTTTGGAATTATTAAGAAATATCATCTTTTCCTTTTATCCGTTACCACCGTTTATTCTTCATGTTCTTGTAAAAAAGGGAAGTACAAAATAAGTCCAGGTTACTTTTATGAAAGTAATGTCCAGGACTGTGTAAAAAGAAAGAAATAATTGCATGATTCCTACGACATAAAACATAATACATAAAAAGTTTGCGTATCATTGCCTGGCCAATGTCTTGCCATACGCCGAACTTTTGCATGCTATGAATGTGACCTCACGGGACAAACGAAGTGAACGTGTTGGAGTATTTGCACGCTCCTTGCTACAATCGAAATGGCATCGCCGTTTCTTGCCTGAAATCCGTAATGCTATATATGTTCCCACTACCACGATTCGCGCCACGATTGAAATCGTGGTTTTAATCGTGGAGTAATCGTGGTGATCTCATCAGATCTCATCAGATCTTGAGGTCAGTCGTAGCAATCGTGTTGATCGCAGAAAAAAATTGGATCAACGCGATTAACTGTCGAACGTGATCATCGCATCAGATCGTATCAAAGCGCGACAGATCGCATCTAATCGTACTTTCAAATCGTGGTTATCGGAATCAAGCTTGGAAAAGACAAACGCATTAAGCCCTATTGGGATCGCACGATCTCCCGTGATCTGTACCGATTTGGAGCCTTTGAGAAACGCCACCCAAGGGTACTAGAAGCAAGAAGGGTAAGGATAACGCTGCCCAAAACGTAAAGGTTCCACGATCAGTTACGAATGGCCAATCGCTGCGTTCGTGACAAGTCGCACGACAGTGGGAACCTAAAATTAGATCACAACTGGTCGCTCCCTCAAAAATGCTCATCATCTAGATTTACCCCAGACTAGAACGAAAAGATATAAGTAGTCTCCGATACCCCACTTTGAGCAATTGTTGAAATCTATTATGTATGTCCAAACTGTGATGAACCAACTGTATATATCACTATTTCACTTAATTTGTTTTTGATTTTGTTTGGTGTTTGTTCGTATTTTAATTAATTTTGATTTACTTCAAATTTCTCCTAATTTTCTCGATAAGAAAAAATAATTTCGCACCAATGTACATCGAACTTTTTGTGTATTATGTCAATTAAATATCGTTTTCCCATTATTTAGCAATTTCCCATTATTATTTAGATGATATATTTTTGCATTCAAAGCCCTCTCTATCCATAATTTGGAATAATGTAATTGCAATCACTTACAATTTCTGTAATTAATCAAATGCATTCATAATATTTTGTCATATAATTTCTTGGCAAACTTGGTATTATCTTTTCGTATTCAATATATTTCTTTACAATCACAACCTTTTCAAAAATGTTCAAAAGCAATTCTCTGTTAGTTGGTCAAGGTACCAATTTATAACACATTTATTTACAGTCTTTTAAGGGGATATAGTCGTGGATATAGTACATCCATATAATCAGGAAAACTGAGCAATAGAGGATAGAAGGAATGAAGGTCAGAGGAAAAAAGTAATTCTACTCAGTTTAGACTTTCAGAAAGCATTTCATTTTCTCAACAACTCTCCTCTTATACATACCTTCAGCTCATTTAATTCTGGAGAAAAATTGTGCAACTTTAGAAAGGTTTTATATACCAATTTAGAAAGATGTGTTTATATGAACCGTATCATCTGATTACTATCCTGTAGAAAAAGGTATGCGCAAAAAAAAAAAAAACTTCTTCTTGACACGCTTGAAAAATTCCTACGGGTTTCTTCTCTTTCTATTATTTTACATAAAACAATGCGAGGCTGGGTCAGAAACAATAACTTACCACTAAAAAGTGTTCAGGTATTTATTTTACAACACTGGCAGTTCTCGGGGTTGACTTGTCATATTCACTGAAGCGCTAGACTCTCAATTGAAAAAGAAATTTATTGAGGATTAAGAGTCAAATGAATTTAAGGAAGCTTCGATCGGAATCTATCATTCATCAACAAAATACAAATTCTGAAAACATTCGCTTTTCTCAGCTATTATTTCTCACAAGTACGGATAAAATCACAAATCTATACATTAAAGAAAATAATTTGATATATGCTTTATTTGGAATGAGATCCATAATTGATGATCTTTTTCTTTGATCTATGAATGACACTTAAATGCGAATGTTTTGTATGTTTTGTTGTTTCTGCTGAATTTAAAAAATATGATTCGATCAATAAAACCTATAAATTTTTTTTTTGAATAGAGAAAAAAATACTATAGAAAGAGAGGAATGTGGATAGAAAGAAGAAAGAGAAGATATAGAAGAGCAAAAAGAAAAAAAATAGGTAATGAAGGGGAAGTAGAGAGAGAGGAAGAAGAGGTTCTGAGGAGAAGAAGTGGAATATTGTTAGAGAATAGAGGACAGAGCAAGACAAACAGATAGAAAAAAAGTAAGAGACAAGAAGTCTAAGAAGAAGTATATAAATGTTTATCCCACACTAAGAATACAAGGTTCAATTTTGCACCCTTTAAATGCAACACTGAAAGCTCCTTTCGGGGTACAACTTTGCACCCAACATGCCCAAAGAAGCATTATGCACCATTCAGGGTCCAGTGAGCTACATTTTGCACCCTTAAGGGTGCAGAGTTGTACCCTATGGAACGTGCAAGTTTGCACCCTTTTGAATGCGAAAATTTCTGCACCTGGGTGCAGACGGGCATTTCAGGTGCTGCTGTTGTTGTATAGGTTGCAAAATTGAACCTTTCATTCTAAGTGTGAAGAGTGTCAAAACGGTTGAACGCGAATGTTATCATGATAGGGGAACATGCAATCACTTACTTTTTATAAACTATCCCTTGTATCTCTAAGATCTCAGTCATATTCTGTCAGATTAGCGTACATTGAGCATGACCATTATTATTGCTCCGGTGGAACAACTATTAACTGTTAGATCAGTTATCTGCAAGTCAGTTGACTATTCATTCTGCCTGGTACTTTGTATTCATACTCAGTGGTCCGTATTCTGCTCAAATACAAAACCCGTACCTGAGTCTAAAATGGAGTTTTAACTAAAGAACTAAAGGAGCTAGACTGAGGTCTAAACTTTACTTTAATTAATTGTTAGACGTTACATGAAACCGAGCGCTGGGTCTAATTTCATTAGTAGAATACCGAACCCAAACTACGTGTACACCCCGACTTTTTACCAGAAACAGTCACAACTGGATATTCCCGCCCCCCCCCCCCCGACAGTCACCAATCCATGATAATTGTCACCATGATAATGACGTCACCAGGTCACGTATACCATGTATACCTCCCGTCTGGACTAATACTGCTTTGAATAACACAGGAACATGATGATAAATATTGCTGGTTGTGTAGCAATGGTGTTTTTAAAAAATTCTTGGATAGGTATCTCTCTTGGAGATGAACAGTTACTGTAATAATTTTATGGCTCAGCGCGAAAGTATTTGACATTTCATTTCTTCTCTTTTCATGAGGGCACATAACCAATGCCAATAAAAAAAATCATGAGGTTAAACATTTCACTGTTCATAGATTATTTGAAAAAAATGTTATTCGATCTAATATGAGTGTACTGGTACATTTTGGCTTACTACCACGCGGCCACCAGGTAAGGCGATAATCACTGATGATAACCGAAGATGGAATGATGAGTGAACAGACTCTTACACCTGAGCCACCAGAATCCCTCTCTCTCTCTCTCTCCATCCCTCTTTCTCTCTCTTTCTCTCTCTCTCTCTCTCCCTTCATCTCTCTTTCTCTGCTCCTTTTTTCTTCGCTTTCCTATTATTTCATCAATGTTGTGTGTATTGAATAAATCTGCCTAAATGAAGCGCTCTTTGCCCTACACTATAAAAAAAAGGTCTAGCGCTAATTGAACTTTCTGGCCAATGCTAGTTTCATTTGTGTACATATTTATGATGTTTTAGCTGAATTTTACTACTTTTGTATTTCATTACCACGATCTTGATGTTATTTACGCTTAGTCAACACAATAAGACTTGTGAAGATGTAATGCAATGTTAATAACTTTATCTCACCCTTCTCTCCCTCTTTCTCTCTCTCTCTTTCTCTATCTACCATGTCTACCTCTCTCTCTCTCTCTGCCCCCCCCCCTCTCTCTCTCTCTCTCTCTCTCTCTAGCCATCGTCTGGTTCTCGATGTACCCTTGCTCGTCAGGTCACAGCCGACACTTGTTCGCTATAACGTGTGAGCGAGCATCAAAAGATTCCACACCTCTATCATCTTGGTAGCACACTGCACGCTTCGGCTAATGAGCTAATCTCTCAGACAACAGCCCCATAATTATTCATGATGTCTGGTAAGGAAGAGGGCTGCAAAATCTTGCCCACTTCATGAATCAACAACTCGATAACTATTCATCACAAAGTAATTGTTTTGATAATGGAAACACAAAGAATGATAGAGAAAAAGATGAGAATATCGTTTAAGTTGGTATTTCCGTCGATGTTGGTGTACTTATGATACTCCTTTATAATTCTCTACTAGGAGTTGTATCATATTGGTTCATCAAATTTCTATTGTCCATAGTGACCTCTTTTATTTTTTAAGAACTGTAATATCTTCTATTTTTTTCAAATTATTTCATACGAAAATTAATGCAGAGGGAAGGATGAAAATAAAATGAAAAGATGCAGATGAGAGTGGGCTCTGCGGGTATTATGCAGTGTGTGTTTTCGTCGTTTCTCTGTGAAACCACTGATGAAACGATTAGACCTTTTTTAGACCTAAGTTGAGCTTTTTCCAGACAAATTTCTTTTACTCTTTGTGTTACTTCCAGATTTTTGGAAATTATACTGGAGCATGAACATCGATTCAGGAAAGAATGTAAGGAATGTAAAATCATTGTATGATCATGGACCTACCGTACAGATGATAATCAAACTTGCTCGCGTTATAAAAATAAGAATGATAGCTATGGTTGAGAATAAAAACCTCATCATACGTCGTGAAACAAAAACAAAACAAAACAAACACAAAACCAATCAACACAGAAAGACATGACAGAAACAAAAACGCAATCAAAATGGTTTCTCAATTATTATTATAAGATTATAAGATATTGTTCAGGGAGGAATGTAATTCCATAGCGCTAATGTTTGGATCCATCCAGATATCAGCAAGTCAAACAAAGCTCACCTATCACCACTGATCATGAATAAATGTAATTCAATTTTCATCGCTCGTTGGGATTAGCCGACTTCTTTATAAAGCACTGTCTTACCATGAGTATACGTCAGCTTGGGATTTCACTGATTACCGTATGGTTGCGTTAACAGACAAACCTAGGAACATTTGGGAAAGTGATTTGTGACATAGTGAATCTGGCCCAGGAAAGAATCAATTCTCGCCTGAGTATACTCATGAAATTAGATAGGTCTTTTACCTAAAACTTAAGTAATTTGATTTCAGTCGTAAATCTGTGATTCGAAAGGTGTGGTATCTCATCGTCAAATATATAAGTCCTTTCCTCGTTTTTTCCCCCCGTTTAGTTTAAATTCGAATAGTAAAGTAAATACTGGAATGCAAGGAGTCTGACGACTGATAATTTGTCGTCACTGCTGTCGAGAGTTCAGTAATGTGCCAGACGTTTTGCAAATATTACATCATATACATGTATATAGATAAATGAAATAAAATTGGATACTTAACGGATGGATAAAAAACAGAGTTGCTACTTTGTACAAAGTTCTCAAACATTGCGCATTTTGTCTTAAATTCTACGGTCAAGGTGGCCTGTTTCATGCTAAATTGATTTCATTTAATTAGGTAGCTTTATTTGTGTAACATTTCTTTAATCGAAAAGGAATGTCATCTAACTATCAGAGGGTGAGGTGACCTGTTTTCGATGGAATACCGTTTTTCTATGATTTATGTATCCGATTTCTGAATTATTCTTACCTTAAGTTGTAACATTTCTTTAAAAGAAAAAAAATGTCATCTCTTTAACTATCAGAGGTCGAGTGACCTGTTTTCGATGGTATGAAGCTTTTCCATACTTCATGTAGCTAATTTCTGTTTTTATTTTTACCTTAATCTAAAAAGTAAGAAAAATTTCATCAAATTATCAGAGATGTATCCCTTAACGATGACTTCCTTCTTCAGAGGTTATTGCATTACTTCGAACAACTTGTTATAAAATGATTGCATTGAGGATGATTAGTGTGGCAAATAAGAATAAAAAGATTATGAACAAAGATCAGTAATGACTGCCATGGAATCCTTTTCAATTAATAAAAAATAGAAAAATAATCTAAATGAAAATGAGAAAGACTTATCAACTGAAATGAACTAGATCAATAATGATTGCCATGGAATCCTTCCAATTAACTGTTTTTCATAACATCAGTATCATGTTTTATCTCCTCACTTCTGTAACACTGCTTTTTCAGTGTCGTTTTAGCTCTCCTCTCTCTCTCTCTCTCTCTCTCTCTCTCTCTCTCTCTCTCACTATCTTTGTGACTACCTTCCTCCGTTCCCTGGCTGTTTTTTTTTTCTTTTTCTTAGATGAATGTCAGTAAACACCTGAAGCATAGGGTTCCATCTTAACGTAATTCATACATATTCATACTAGCTACAACTTCAGACTGTTTTGATTTTTTCAAGTCAAGTCTTTTTTCAAGTCTTTTTTGTTGTTGTTGTTTTTGTAGTTGTATTGTTTTGATATATGCATGTCTCTAACTTAAGTATCACCAGGTATTTCTCTCTTTAAAAAAATAGTGAACGCGTTCACTCTGTTAGAGGTGAATTTCAGAAGAGAGAGCATTTAGAGTGAATTAAGCATGTTAAGAGTGAATTAAGAGTAAAAAGTGTGATATTCACTCTTTGAGGGGTGACCTCAGTGATCACTCAAAATTTTGAGTAATCACTGAGGTCACCCTTAAAAGAGTGAATAAAGAGTGAATATCAAAATTCTCACTCTTAATTCACTCTGAATTCACTCTCTTCTGAAATTCACCCCGATCAGAGTGAACGCGTTCACTCATTTTTTTTTTCAAAGAGAGTTTAGTAAAACTGACTGCACGGCAAAATCAAGAGTATGAAAAATACGAAAAAGACAAACAAAAACAAAGAAACAATTAAAATATTAAACCAAAAATGTGTTGTACAACAAATACATGAATAAAGTTCTTATATATATATATGTATTAATATATACATATATATATATATATATATATATATATATATATATATATATATATATATATATATATATATATACCCATATATATATATATATATATATATATATTTATAATGACATTCCCGTGATATTTGCCTGGCATTGGCTTGGGGTGGGTTCTTTTTGTCTTGAAACTTATTTATTTGTGATGGGAAAAAAAAAACAAGATGAGAGATCATAAGTGCATTTAAAATTCAGAAAGCTCATTAGACTTATATCAGTGAAATTGAAATTTTCAATTAATAAACTTAATTCAAATTTGATTGATACTAAACTTATTATTAAATCTAAAACAGGACGTCTCTAACTATGTGTTGTTCTCAGAATGGCTGGTAAAAGGGGCGGGAAGCGTAAGGAGTACAATGCATGAGATGATGAGCAATGATAATCGATCGTCTGCGTATGACAGTATGAAAAGCACACCGCGCCAAACTCATCTTGACAGTTGGACAAACTCGACTTCCGTTCTTAAAGAACAGGAATCTGTCTATTTATTGCTCAAACGTCAAAATCATATTTCGTCATCTTCTATTCCATAATTCACCTGCTATGTTGTTGTTGCTGTTGAATTTGTAGTTCTTGTAGCTACACTTTAGAAAAATGAATAAAGTTTGTTTCCTCTGATTTGTTTTTTCTTCTTTCCTTATTTTGTCTGTATCCATTTCGATTAAAAGTTTACAAAGAGGAAATTTTATTTCTTTGAATGAGGTAAAAGCAGGAACAAAAACAAAATTTGTATCGTTAGCAATAACAATTCTTACGGTTTTAATAAGAGGTTAGAGTACTAAACTGACCTTCGTGACTGATGAACATGTCTTTTATGTATATAGAATTCTCCTCTTTTTACATTTCTATAGAAACTACTAATAATTAGATTTCTGAAGTAGACTTGTCCGAAGAATAGCCTGATTGGGCATGTGTATTAAGCTTAGATATCATGAGAAGAGAGAAGAATGAAGATATCAAAAGGATTCAGTAAAAACAAACATGGGAGGAGTTTTCAAACAAATTCCAGGAAACCAAACGATGACATGAGATCAAATCCTGATATGCACATGCAATCATTATACTCATTACGACCTCTTTGGTGTTTTCTACAGATTAACCTCTTCTGAGCAGGTTTAATTTCACTCCTGACACTTTTATCATTAACTCTTAGGGTGCCAAGGGGTTTTGTTATTCCAAGATTCTACCAAATCATGAACAATGCTTACTTTTCATACGCCTGCAAATCTTCAACAGTTACTTCTATATAAATATGTTGTACACAAAAGTTGTAGTAGAAAATTTATAACCCTTTCAAATGAAACCAAGTATTCCTGTTAATTAAATGCCGTGCATGAAAATTATTGTGAAACAGCACTGGGTTTCCCTCTTGGCCTTCACATTTTCGTTTCCCATTCGTTTGCTATTGCTTTATGCTAAAGTGAGAATTGATCCTTTCCAAAATCTACTGCAAATAGTGACTGATAGATATTTCAAATACTATATTTATCCTCTAAACTTTGGCATATTATTATCACCATATAAATCTTTCTAAGTGGCATAATGGTACATTAAAATGCCAAGTTTCTTTGTCACACATATATGTGACATCGGCACTGTAAGAGTTAAGCAAAAGAGAGGTGAAAATTATTACTTCCCGCAGACCCACATCGCAATCACCTCATTTTGAAGACGCGGATTTCAAAGTAAATCTTTCTAGATTTTTTTAAAACAACACTTGCATTCACACGTTGGTATGATTATGCATATAGCACATCACTTTAATTGAAAGACGATAAAACAGCAGTGTAGATGTGATTCGATCCCTGTACCGGGGATCGAACCCCGGACCTTCGCGTCTCCAGTCAAGCGCCTTAAACCACTCGACTACGACACCTCTATACGGCACCTCTATGTTGCTACGAAATTCGATCATTGTACGTACTTCTGCATTTAAAATGTCATTGATTTGACTGTAATTGAAAATTTGGCGTGTATTATTCAAGGTTGATGTTGCGAAATATACAGGAAATATACAAATATAGCTTTATTTTTGTAGAAATCTAGAAGAGATAAGACTGCTATAAAATAATCTGAAACCAGTAATTAGTTGTCCTTGAATTGAACAAGATATCCTACTCTTCTTCATCTGTCTTCTCGTAACATGTAGAAAATATTACTTCAGTCATGTCAGTGCTCATATAATTATGCACGAGCGATAAATTGGTGTTTTTCGAAAAGTTGGTTAACTTTTCGTAAACTTCCGAATCAAAGGGAATGGCGACAACAGTCAGATAAGCAAAATAATGATGATTATTAATTTGACCCAACCACCAGAAATGTTGACCAACATTATTTCAGGGATTCATTGTTCACTTTGTTTGCAATATTCAAGGATTTACATGGAATTTCCCATCAGATTTACATTTACTGTATACATGGTATACACCTAGGTTCAGTACTTAAGAGGGGCATTTTGAACGAAAATCTTGCCGATTTATATCATTCGGCGCAAGGGCTCGAACACACCACCTTCACATATCTAAATATGATTTTAAACCACTCGACTACAAAATTCAGAAAATAAAGATGTCTTGTTTTCTTCACAACAAATTTTCCTAAAAGTAGTGCTAACCTAAAACTTGAAGCTTTAGCAAACGTAATTAAATTGCAAAATAAGTAATTAACATAAAACGGATAAACTTTGGAGATTTATGCTGATGGTTCTATCTAGATGGTTGAATAAAGAATATTAACAACGTACAATAGATATTCGAATTGTTATATGTTTCACAGAACGCAAAGTGGAACACAGTTATTAATTGGTACACGTGGCGGTGGTATCAAAGGGCTAGGAAAGTTCCCACGTTTCTCTGTTGATAAATGTCTCGTTAGCACAGCAGGGCAAGGGGTTTTTACGCACCAACGTCATGAACGTGAACCATAATCATGCGTGATGTGAGGCTAGGCACCGTAAAGAGCAAAATCGGAGCGTAATTTAAAGTTTGTGGTGACTTACCGCCTACCTCCTGTGCTATAGAGCGCATGAGTGCAATCAACGTAACGCGGGTCTAATTCCGTGTATTAACTGAGACCGACAGAGAAGGGGAAATTACTGCTCTGCTTAATAGAATCCCAGTCCCTTGGATTAAGGGAAAAGTACTAAGAGAGAAATCAGCTCATTTTGGCTAAGATTTCCCATCATCATTACAGATATCTCATTAATTTTTATTTTAGAGAAGCTTCTATGATCATTTAAAAATTAATCCATTTCCATTCCATTTCATTTCATAAAAAGGAAAATTCAATTACATCTTTAATTTTGTTCTTACCTGTTTAGTAAGAAAAAACGCTGTTTCCATTAACTACTTAAATACATTGTAGGAAAGATATTTACTACTCTAATACTCATGAAGATAAAAGTTACAATTAATAAGTCCTATATTTTGAGATGCACCCCTATTCAGCAGAATACTTTATGCCATTTATACATCACATATATCTTCTATATTCATCTCCTTATCACTATCCTCTCTCCTTTTCACCCACCGTCTCTCTGTTTATTACCTTTCTTTCCCTCTCTAGTCTTATAGCAATCTTGAAGTTTTCGTCGACTACCCTTTTTCAGAAGGTTCATGATTTTGTTTTCTATCTCACAATTCTGTTAATAATACTGAGAATGAACTATTATAGGCAATTTAAAGAGTCGTGGAAACTTGGTGATCTCGGACGAAAAATGAGGAAAATTTAGGGGTTAAAGAATGAAGAAAGAATAAAGATATAATCATGACTCATATTGTATGATGATCTGCACGGGCGTCGATGGAACATTTTGAGGGGGTGGGTGAAAGTCAGAAATTTGCCGACAGATTCTTAGGCGATAACCCCAAACTCCCCCCTCTTTTTTTTTCTTTTTTTTTTCTTTCGTTGGTTTTTTTTTTTGGGGGGGGGGGTCAGTACGAAATTTTTAGGACGTTCAAAATGCGAGTATGCAGAGATCGACGAAAGCAGTTTTATGTGCTACATTTCCCTGTTTAATAAGTTGTAGTATGTCTAATAATCATCACCGGCATACGCTTTGTAGCATCTTAAAAGGCCTTTCCTTTCTCTTCCTTCCTTTACTTTCCTCTTCTTTACTTTCTCTTTTCTTCTTTTTCTTTCCTCTTCTTTTCTTACTCTCTCCTTCTTTTATTTTCTTTTCCCTTATCGTTTCCTATGTCTCTCCTTCTCTTCTTACCTCTCTCTTGTCTTTTGCCTTTCCTCTTTCCTCTTTCTTTTTTCTTTCCTTCCTTCTTTTGTCGACAGAGGTGGCGCATTTGCCGACGGAAATATTTGGTGGGGTGCTACACCCCCCCCCCCCCGCCCGCCTTCTAGCGACACCCGTCATGCCCGTGATGATCTGCTGGCTCCTAAAATATGGATGGACTTTGCGTGAAGGAAAACATTCGAATTTTACTATACCTATTTACATGATTTACTAGATTATGATGTATGATGGGAAGCAGTTTTCAGAATATACATTACATCTAATTGTATATGATGCAGATTTCAACAGATTCCTACATAAATGTTATGCGTGGTTATTTTGTACCATTGCACCATATCCTTGAACAAAGTAGTAGGCCTATACACTGACCAAAAGTTTACACTGAATGAATCAGGCAGTTTCTTGTTTTGTCTGTTTGTTTTTTGTTCTTTTCTTTAAGTACATGATCTGATGAAAAATTTTATGTTATGTGAATGATACTGGTTAAGTAGTGATAGAAGAAACGAGTTACCATAGTAAGGAATTAGAAACGTAATGGTGGTCATATAGGAGGGATATTACTCTATGGGTTTTTTTTTTCTTCCTCCCATCTGTTTTTCTTTCTTTTTTTTTGTTTCTCTCTTTCTTTTTCTTACGTGTCGTCGCTTTTTGCTCTCTCATTTGCCTGATAATTTTGACTTTTATCTCAGATCAAAAGACTGAAATAAACCCAACTCGATTCATAAAGTGAATAAAGATAAGTGTTACATGTCGGGCTTTACTGCTGTTTGTTAAATCGTGCGCGGGTGAAGTCATAATAGGCAAACTCCTTTCTTTTCCATATATGAAAAAGGGGGAAAACCGAGAAATTCATCCTCCCAGCTTTCACTTCATATTATGTTGGTGTGCATAGAAAAGGGTTGATCTGTAATGTTTTGGTTATTTTGCTTTCTTCCCTTCTTGTTCAACCATCTCCCTGGTTCAGCTAACGAACGTCAATGCGAGGAATAACTCCAACCCCTCTGCGGACCTGGGACCTAGCGTTGACACCATAAAACCGCTTTTCAACTTGAGTAAGCAACCTTGTAGTAGAAAAGAAGTCCCTGCATGGGGAAAACAACGACGTACGTACATCGAACCCTCGGCTCCTCGAATTCTGACAATTCCATGCCTCAGGCCAATTGATGCCTTCACGTCTCATGATGATCTACCGCGCCCGGGCTGCCTTGCCGTCTCTCAATATAAAGCCCTGCCCCCACGTGGTATTTTTCCGCGTAATACCTCGAATGGTCACGGCTGCGGCCTTGACCCGATCAGGTCATCGTGCGCTTGACCACTGGGTGAGAATACAGTACGTTCAGCGGTCAATCTCAGTTTATTCTTTTCTTGATCATCGTCTTCTGCGGTTACGTTTTGCGTGAATTACGATGAGGTGTGCGCATTAACGTCTAGCGGCGCAAGGCGGACGATTGCGCCTGAATTGCGTGTCCGTAATTTCAGCAATCATTGCTGTCCGTCGGGGGGCGATGCTAGAAAAGAAGTCCGCCCTTTACTGAAATGTCCCACTTCAGTTGTAAATGAGAATGTTGTCTTTGCACCTTTCCCTTTTCATCCTTATCTGTTTTAATTCAGCTAGAGTCAATAGTTAAGGATAATCTCTAGGTAAAATAAAGATGCTTATAGCTTTTAGATGTTCAACATCTAATTCTCTGTCGAAGAGATGCAATGAGCTGTGAACATATTTTACCATTAGAAATCAAACGGTTTAAATGAAACCGAACCCCATGTGTTAACTTAATTCATAAGGTTTGTAAGATTTCTAATCAAAGTGTAAGAGAAAGGTATAAAGCTATATACATTCTCAACACGACATGGCACTGCCATTTTCTTGAGACTTGACGTACTATATGCGAAGTCGATTGCTTTGTAGATGTATTCAAATTCATGGATGCTTTTTCTCAACGTGTGTGTGGTAATGTAGTATTTCATTTACCTGTTGTTTTTTTTTGTACTTATATTACTTGCGAGATTACAAAGGCTTTGACGTGTCAGTGCTGGTCATGATCACTGAATAATTTCTTTATTATGACCTCCCCAAACCCGTTGAGTCTCTATAGCAACACACGTGAGTCAAAAAGAATAAAAGCAATCCCTCCCGTTCTTCTTCATAATCATAATCTTAATTTTCGTAAGTTCATTATCACCATCATCATCATCATCGTCGTCGTCGTCATCATCATCATCATCACCGTTAGGACAGTTATTATATACAGTAATGATGATAATCCTCATAAAACCTCCAGCAATCTCAGTTTCTTTCTCCACATGAACACCTCTTCTCGGTTCGTGCCTCGCAAGCCCGGACACCCCAAATACTGTCCGCCTTCCCCTCTGGTTTCAAGGGGGTGTCCCCAGGCATCAGGTCAGTGACCCAACACTCGTCTCTTTGCTCCAGGTCGCTTGTTACGCGGCATGCACTCTTGTCAATTTAGCAGGGAGGCTTAGCGTGTGGAATGCTAACTTTGCAGGCGGGTGTTTATTAGACCGTCTCTGTTAGGTAACGACACCTGTGATGCCAATCAAAATATATATATATATGAAAGAGGTATGCCCAACACCATGGGCATCAATCAGACTTTTAGGGATCGGGGACACAGTAGGAAATGTTCCTCCCAAATTTTAAACTGAGGACACCCTCCTCCCCCTTTTTTTGGTCAGTAAATTCAAATTTTTGGTGCATCCCCCCCCCCCCAAAAAAAAATAAGATAACAATAAATTCCCCCCAAAAAAATTAAACTGAGGACCCTTTTTTAGAGTGTCCCCCATAAAAAAAAACAGATTGACGCCCCTGCCCAACACTTCCACTTTGAGTTTACTAGGAGATGAAGAGGTGGTAAGGAAGTTTAAACAATGAATATTGCATTAAAACGAAACAAAAAATAAAGTTGAAAAAATATCTATACACACTAAGAAAAAAAGGTTCAGTTTTGCACCCTTCAAAATGCAACACTGGGAGCTCCTTTATAGATACAACTTTGCACCCTAAGAAGCATTTTGCACCTTTAAGGGTGCAGTGGACTACCAGCCGTATGTTTTATTTACTCTATTACCTTCACCACTTTATATGTTGTAACTATGACCACTATATATTGTGTATACATGTATTTTATCTGTGTCATTTTTATATACGGAAATAAAACAAACAAACAAACAAACAAACAAAAAGTGAGCTACATGAAATTTTGCACCCTTAAGGGTGCAGAGTGGTACCCTTAAGGAAAGGTGCAAATTTGCACCCTTTTGAATGCAAATTTTCTGCACCCTTAAAGATGCAACTTCAACTTTGTGGGTGCAGATGGGCATTTTCGGGTGCAAACAAGTACAAAAGGGTGCATCTTTGCATCTTTTTCCTGTAGTGTGCAAGATTGCACCCAAAAAGGTGCTGCCAGTGTTGCATTTAGGGTGCAAAAGTGAACTTTTTTCTTAGTGTGTACAATGAGGAACAATGGGAAATAACGTTTGGAAACAAACGATAGTCGGATGAATAAAGAAATACCGCCACCACTGCGTGCTATTGCATGAGTGAAAAGATGTCACGTCTTGAGAATCCGCAGCTGATATAAGGGTATTTGGAAGAGTGTATTAAGTTGAATTTTCATAGATGAGTGATAACACAACCATGTACTGAACGAGATAAACGCATTTCGATACACTCCAAGTTTAGCATATCCGTTACCTTATAATCTAGTATAATGGCCATCAAATCACGAGTACACTTTATAAATGGCTTTCATATTTGCAACTTCCCATCGTTTCATGAAAACTATGCGCACTACCTAAATTCTCATCAAACCCATGTGCCCCGTAGTAACCCCTGCAAACTTATCCAACAAATCGGGGGGCCTAAGATAATCGAATATTTCACTGAACTGTCCAGCCGAAGACTACTTGACTTGGCTTCATGTTGATCATTCATATTTACCATAGCAATTTATTTTGTGCATCTTACATTTTTTTCTTTAAAGGGGACGTCCTGTGGTAGACCAACAGCCCTGTACGAGACCAAAAGCTCACGAGACCTAACGGCCCACGAGGTAAGAGGCCCACAAAACAAAATCAGAAAAAATAACAGAGATAGAAAAGAGAAATTGGAATAAGAGGGGGAAAAGGAGAACAAATTTATAAGAAATGACAAAAAGGTATCGGGAAAGGAATATGAAGAAAATGAGGGAACGCGAGTAAATACGCCTGTTATGGACAGCTAGAAAAAACAACAACAGAGAAAATACATAAGCAGAGAAAAAAAAATCAATGTGAAAAACAATAGAAAGACATGAGGAAATTCTCAAAGATTAGATGGTAATTAAATAAAAGCTGAAAACGGAAAATCAAAATTAAGCAATATAGAAGAAGAGGAGAAAACAAAGAGAAAACAAAGAAATATTACACGGAATATAATTCCAATTAAGGAAGTAGAAGAGAAAAGATGGATGAAACTTGAAGCAAACCAGGAAAGGAAGAAAAAAGATGAGAGAAGGAAAAACAAAGGAAGACCATACGAGAATGGTTCCCGGTGTTGATCAGAAGACCTACGAGGTGGAATTGTCGGTCTTGTGGAATGTAGCTTTATAGTGGACTAGAATACGTTAGATCAAGACTAGATCAAGTTAATTCATTGAATGACGGAGATGGGAGTTGAGATATCGTTTCGTACTCAGGATGGGGGGGGGGGGGGGTGCGCCCATCATGGGCATGTATGCTGTAGTTATTACTGCAACTTCCTGAATCCGACTGTCATGATACTGTACGTTCAGTTCTATAGTTTAACACTTGAGTCACCTTTATCAAGCGAAAGGATTTCTATCTAGGCAACATGTTTAAGCATGTTCTTTAAAACCCCTTTTCTCTCTCATCTGATACTAATACTAATAGATGATCAGTACATTAAAAACAAACTGATTGTTTTTGGAATTCTGAATACTCTCAGGTAAACAAGGAAATTGAGTAAATCAACACATTAGTTCGATCGTTGAACTCTATCTTTAAAACTATCCTTGGCCTCCTTTCACACCCGTAAATGTCCAAAACTGACCCTTACCATGTCCGGCTGACCCAAGAGCTCGTAATATATTTTCACAAGTTGACCGGCCCTTGCTAATAATTTATCTTCTTGCGACACAAAAATCAATTCACCAAACCACCTTGTCTGTTCCCATGAAGACTCGTTAACACTTCGATTATTCCAGGTTAGAAGGAGAAACGGATTTCAAATACTGAACGTTAGTATAAGTGTCATGTCAGGATTCAAGTGGCCACTGGTCATCAAATGCTTAGGTAATGGTTTTCAAGAGGGTTTTTCTTTTTTTAAACTTCTTGCAATTTAAAAAAGATCTTTGTAAAGAGATACGAGACCTCGTGAGCATAGTGAAATTCACTTCAAGCAGATGTTATGAAACTAAACGAAATAATGAATGAATGAAGAAAAAGATATAGATAAAGAAGGAGAAGGAATGAAAGAGGAAGAGAGAGGGAGAGAGGAGTAGAGGGAGAGAGAGAGGGTGGATTTTCTACATAACGAAATTAAGATGAAAAGAATGGAAAATGTAATGAGAAGTAACTGGACGGCGGAAAGAAAAAACGGAATGAGGGGTATGGTTTGCACATGATGAATTGTGATAAAAACAAATAATTTCTTAAACAGACAGCATATACAAAAGAAAGACAAAAGATTAACAAATAAACATCAGGAATATTAATGATTGTGTCAGTGAGTCAGTGATCGAGGAACAGAAAGCAGAAGTGCAACGCTTAAGAAAAAAATTAAACATACACTTTGAATAAAGGGCTTACATACACACCCACAATCACTCCACACACACGCACACAGAAAACATTTAGTAGGAGGCAGAAAGGAAAAAAAGAAGAAAGAAACTAAATAAAATCAGAAATCAAATAGATTCAAGTTAATCAGGAATTGCCCATTTCCACTTCTATTTGGTAAACATGCATAATTAATCATTCAGTTAAGGCACACCAACTGTAACATTCCCGTGGATTCGTTCCTCTTCTTTACATTTGAAGAGGAAAAGGACGATCTTAAAACAATTCACATTATTCTAACGTCGAGATGTTTATCCACTAAGTAGATAAAAGTACTCGAGCATAGGTATTGTACTTTTGGTGAGGCTATGCCCTACTTAGCTTGGGAAATTAGTTCCTCCTTCATCCTAAAGATTTCATTAAGACACAAGAGTCTTTGCACTCTGCTTGAAGAATGCTAAGAAGTTGCCGCCAAGGGGGTGTATTAAAACAAATTCACTAGGTAAGGTCGGGATCTAACGAATAAAAGCCAGGGAAGATATGTGATGTAAAATAAGTAGACGCAGCCACTCATGTAACGCGGGTATATGGATGATTAGCTAACGGTCTCTTACGTCGTCAAATCATAGTAACGAAGTTAATCAACATTAATGCCTGCTTTCTTCTTAACCTCAATCCGAATCCGTGGAGAGGCACTTCTAAAGACGGCGCTGAGATAATTCAGACATCTCATGCAAATTAGGGTTGTACTTCTTGGACTGTTTCAATTCCTCTACTGATTTCCGTTGGCGGAAGACCTCAAAGCCACCCCAAGATGGTCTCCCTCATCTAAACAACTCAAAAAAGGTTTAAGATGGAGCGAGAAAATGGGACCGGTGTTTTCCGCTCCATTCCTCGTAATTATTTTCCCCAAATCAAACCACGTATCAGCATTATGCGTAAAGCATGCAATCATTCCTGTTTACTCATATCTTAGAATTAGGGAAAAGCTATATGCCAGAATTTCAAATAAAAGAAAACTGCATAATCATGAGAAATTGTAGAAAATCGAATTTCAAGATCTTGCGGAATGTTATGTTTTGTAGTCATCATGTCGTTTTTATTTCTGTTTGTTTGAATATTAGTACTCACGTTCCATATCAGTTTCAGTAAGCTAATGACATTGCATGCGTTACCAAATGCAAAGTAAATGTATACGGCAATGGTTAGATTTATTTTCGTTGCACATCTTTTTCACTCTGACAAGTATTCATCTTTTCTATACTATATTAGTAATGAAACACGTAGCAAACAATTAGATGAGATACAAATTAGCCACCTTTGCTTTATTTTTGAACCCTTCTTGAAATTCCATTTAATATGATTTATTCAAAGATGAATCCGTCACTTGCCGACACCCCCCTCCCCCCTTACAAACGGTTTTTCCTCGTTAAAAAGTCCATTAATAAAGTAATATTGAAAACTTCGAAAGTTGAATTTGGTGGCCTGCATTCTCAACAGAAAAAAATACACACATACGCATTCATATCAGTTTCAACCGAGGAAAAAGATCAAAGAGAAAACACAAGTATCCTTATCCACACGTTTAGAAGAATTGGGCAAGGAAGTAATCAATTTTTAACCAATACTGGACAATATACTGTAACAAATTGTTGATTTAAAAATTTACCAATTGATGCTTCGTAATCTAAATATGCTAATCTAAATCTAGGTATGATTGACAAGAAACCCCTTTTTTCAACGGTCTAGGTGCTCCAATTTTCTTCACAAACTAACCATGATCAAAAACATGTAAATAAAACATATGAGTCTGATGTGTAGAGAACACAAATTTGCAAGAAATACAAGTAATACATAATAGAAAGACTGAATGTATTGCTAAAGAAAATATTAAGAGGTAAACAACATTGTGTTCGGTAATAAAAATGGTTTGCGAGGAAACCTAAAAAAGTATAGAGGCCTGCAGGCAACGTAGCCCATAGTGATGCCACTTAAATGATGATCATGATGATGATAATGATGATGATGATGATGATGATGATGATGATGATGATGGCTTCTTGTACAGCGCGGGTATCCGCCTCAGCTGGGAGCTCATGGCGATTGCTCCAGAATGTCTCACAAATTTCAACATTTAGTCAGTGTCAAATCCAGAATGTCCCACAAATTTCAACATTTAGTCAGTGTCAAATGCACTCAGACAAATTTAATCCCCGACAATATATTAAGAATTAACCTACTAATTTGGGAATCATCGGTCTAACACCCAACTCAAGAATATTAAGAAAGAAAATATGTTCCCCTAATTTCAGATATCGAATTACATGAATACTCTGTGCTATATCAAGGAGTTACCAGCTCCTTGGCTATATTTTGCTATCAAAGTTGGCTCTTGGGGTTACATCTCTCCTGATAATTCGAAACGTCTGAAAACCATCCTAAATGAAATTGGTAAACTCACAACTCTCATGTCTTTCAGTGGCATCATTTCTAAACTTGCAGTGACCTCTTCTTTTGCTATTTACTATGCAAAAATCCACCCCAAATGAGAAACCCCAAACCTTCTTATTGTACCACATTGCTACAGTTTGATTGTAGCAGGTCAGTAACCAATCATACCTTTTATTTTTTATTTTTTATTTATATGTTTTATTGATTTCAATGATTACAGACAAACAAATTAGGCGACAATTACATAAGATAAACAAATAAAAAAGAACAGCAAAATAACATCATAGGAATAAATTTAGCAATAAAAAGCAGTAAAATCTCCTTCAAATAGACTAATATTACATATAAGTGGTAAATTTGCAAATCAATAACAACCGACGGTGCTAACAGAAGCATTACATCAATTAATATATTATGTATATGTATAACTCTATAAATCAAACTTCCATTTCTTAAAATGGATATGAAGTTGCCCTCTTTTCTTAGCTACAAAATATTCTGTCTCTTTTTGAGTTTTCATAAATTTCTTAAAAGATACAAATTCTGGCTTGGTATTTTTGAATTTGCATAGAAAGATGAAATATTTCAGGGACTTAGCCAATCATACCTGATTAATTAATACAGTGCTACGTTTATTATGTTCTTGTAACTTAACAGGGTTCAATACTACAGTGATAATGATGGTATACGAATTAGGATCAGTTTGGATTCTATTAATTTCCTCTGGCAGGGGGGGGGGGGGCTAGTGGGGGAAAAGGTGAACTCAGTATTTCATACTTTAATGTGTTATGATAATCATCATTTTACATCCTTTGCTTAACTATCATGACTATAGTGTTGATTTTCAAAAGTTTATTTTAATTCTTTATGTCTTTATGTTACCTGCTCTGCATGAACCATTTACTAGGTCAAGTCCTGAGCTTTCTTATTTTTCGTATGTCTTTGAAATCCTGTGCTTTCCTTTATTGCTGAAATATTAATAAAGTGATGTATCACAACAAAAGAAAAGAACACAATTAAGGTTGGAGCATTAAGCAGATAGGGGAAAATAAACATAAAGAACTCAAAAAGAGAGAAGAACAGAGTTGAGGTCGGAAGAGAAATGGGGTCTGGGAAATACGAGAGAAGCGGAGAGAGAGAGAGAGAGAGAGAGAGAGATGTAGAGGAGAGATAGGCCAGAATAACTAGTGAGAGAAAAGAAGAGATGGGAGATAAGAGGAAAGACGATGGCTCCAAATTAGCAAGCGAGCGAGAAAGGGGCCATCTTCGCAATAAATTCCTCTTGACAGGATGAAAGTTTTCGAACACAAAACTTTTTAAGAATGAAGTTACTCATATCATTTGTATTTCAGTATCACGAAATAATTAATGATTTAAATTATTCAGAATCATAATTCAAATGTATAGGTGAAATGTTCATATATTTCGGAATAAAATTAACCAATCATTGCCCATTGCCCAATGGAACCGGGTTGCCTCTGTGTTAAGCCCGTGGGTATAGTGGTCAGTAAATTAACTCTGATACCTATCATCACATGTATAGTTAATGTTATCTGTTTATTGATAAAAAATAAAAGACATTTAATGAATAAATATTTTGTTATCTTGAAAATGAGAGGAAGAAGGAGAATAGAGATGAAAAGGGGAGGCAAATTTTGCGGGGTATATATCTTAATCATCGAAATCAAAGAAGAAACAACAACAAAGAAGAAGGAGATGGAGGAGGAGGAGAAGGAGAACGGGAAGGAGAAGAAGAAGAAGCAGAAGAAGAAGAAGAAGAAGCAGAAGAAGAAGAAGAAGAAGAAGAAGAAGAAAAAGAAGAAGAAGAAGAAGAGAAGAAGAAGAAGAAGAAGAGGAGGAGGAGGAGGAGGAGGAGGAGGAGGAGGAGGAGGAGGAGGAGGATGAGAAGGAGGAGAAGAAGAAGAAGAATGGGAAGAAATGAAGAACATTAAGAAGATGATAAAGAAGAAGAAAAAAGAAAAACGAGAAGATAAAAAAAAGAATGGAAACAAAAAAGGAAGGAGGAGGAGAAGAAAAGAAGAACAGGAAAAGAAGAATAAATAGAAAGGGAGGAGGAACAAGAAAAAATAAGAAGAAGTAGAAGTAGAAGAAAATTAGAAAATAAAAGAAAGGAAGAAAGAAAGAATGAAAGAAAAACATAAAGGAAGAAAAGAGAAAGAAGAGGACGTTCCAAGTTCGTTGAAGAAACCTGAGAACCCTAATACTACAGACTATATAAGAGGGTATAAGGTTTTTCTTTCTATAGGTGAGCTACTAGTAACCGGACAACTTCCATCATAAAGTTTGCTCAAATGCATCTTACAATAATTAATATCAAGTGTTACACAGAGGATCAAGTAACGCGACGCTGGTCATTTTATGCCTTTCGTTCCATCCACTTGACCCCCTGTGTTAAAAACTTTCTGCGGTAATTTAGTTGGCTTCTTCGACCTCAGTAGGAAGGAAATAGCAATTGAGATACATATCTGGTTATACCCATCCAGCCTACTCGATTAAAGATCAGCCAGGGGAGCGTTTCATGAAAGGACTTGTCGGATGTTTTATCCGACAAAGTCTGTTTTAACCGACAGTTGCCATAGTAACGATGCTTCTCAGCCAATCAAAATCAAGGAAAGATGTCAGATCTGACAACTTGTCAGACGACAAATATTGATGAAACGCCCCCAGGAATGTCAACATGCAAAGTGAAAATTGATTTTTAAAATGTTGATAATTCCAATTTGGTACAAGTAAGATTATGTGCTGCAACGCCTCTAATTTGTATCTTCTCCATCTCATTTGAACTTGAACTAGTGCTTTCTTTTTTTTTTTCTTTTCCCTTTCCAACAAAATACAAATCCAAATTACATAATGATAATGTTATGAAAAATTCTTACAAAACATCGCATTTGAGATAAACACAGATCAGTATAAAAGTAATACCTATGGAAAGAAAAGTAGAATGATTATATAGGAAACTTGATTTATATATTTAGTTGTTCTTCGATAGATTGTGACTTATACAGGAACCCAACGTGTTAACTTTGAATCCCAAAAGGGAGAACAGTTGCAGTATTGATGATACCCATAATAGGTTCATGATTTAATTCAATAATAATCTTGTAAACGTATTATATCGGTAGTTTATAGGGAAAACATCGGAACGTATGTCAGGGCTCTTCTTGAATATGGAGAGGTCTTGAACTGTTCGCAGAGAGGCATTCAGAAAAGCACTACACAAACACACAAACACCAGGGATTTTGTTTTTAAGTCCCTGCAAATACACAATCACTTGAAATACACTTTCATTCTCAACACAAGTCACTCACAGTCATATACACATCTCCAATCTAAATTTAGCTGGGCATACTTTCTCGAACATTATGAGTAGTTAAAATGTTTAATGATAGAAATTTATACAACCATGCCACTGGTTTGTGTTAGGACTTAACTACCCAGTCTTCGGGGAGGAATTCATTTTGAACTTTCTAAGAAATTGTCAAAGTGGAAAGGGGATAAAAATTGGGTATACATAAAAATCAAAAGTAAGGAAACACCATGATTGAATCTTGTGATGTCTAGAAGGGAAGTCAAGTACAAGGAATAGGTCAGATTGGCCGGGGTCTCGTTTCCCTTGACCCTTGATCACTACTGGTCAACAAGCTTCTAGGTCAATGTGGTCAATAGACAAGATCATGGGTATGCTAACAGCGAAATGCTGATTGTGTATAATTTACAATGAAGAAACCCGGGTTGAATATTATCAGCAATTTTTAACTTTTCTAACTTTTATTGCAGTTCATTGGGCTTTAAAAGAATTAAAGATCCATACAGAAGCTTTGAAAGCATTCGATTCTATCCCGAATTTTACAGTGCAAAGTTCATATGGATATTTAAGGCTAGTTTTAAATGTTAAATATTAAAGTAATATTAAGGAAAGAAAGGGTTTGCTCTTCTAATTTAAAGAGCTTTTTCTTCATTTAACCATGTCATTCCTATCAGATAGTCATGATAGTAGGCCTACTTAATGAACTTGCTGTCGTTAGCGAATTGATCTTGATAGACCCCCACGTTCTTGAGTCTGACTGTCATATTCATCCAAAGTTGTTGTTTTTTGTTTTTTGTTTTTTGTTTGTTTTTTTTTACAACGGGAGCTCTATTTCATTTTACAATGTATAATGAAAGTTACGGTAAGATCGTGGCCAAAAAGGGAAATGCACTTCAACAGGCAACACAGTCACTGACTGAAGTAGAGCTTTATGGTGACCAGCCTGAAAGTGGGTCCTGTTGAAGAAAGCCACGTGTAAATGTTGTTTAACACCAATCCAGAAACGCAGATGAGTCGAGTGACAACAGTAAAATCAGGTTACATTTAATAGCTATAGAAATGCATGTTGGTTTCGACACCTGTGAGCTAACGACATCCTGCGGTCTCTTAACGCGTTATTCATCGGGAGGCTGCTGTGCTGTGCAGTGTCTTGAGTCAAAGTGACCAGCTCGAATTGGCCGACAAAAGAACCGTTGCGATACGGCGTGTAAGGTTTGCGTGAACGGGTAATTAGCCGCAGGCGCTCTATTTCGCAACTACGGGTTTCCATTGGGGGAGAGAGGCGCCACCACGGTTCATTACAGGAGTCATGAATAAATGAAACTAAAGAAAGAGTGAATATAAAACAACCATCATAGCCTGTCACTTTCTGATATATTTGATATGTTATTAATCTTTCCCTCTTATATTTTCTCATTTAGAATCCGTTCAGCATGCAGATTTTACCAAGCGTTGCCATTATTACAGGCTATAATGTTCTTTTGTTGAATCTAAAATTTGGCAAGTTTTTATAGTTATATGATTAAAGGCGTTATGTTTCTTTATCTTGCTTTTGATGCATGGTGACGGTTTGCTATGATCTTTTCCCCATTCAGCTTTTCATCAAGTCATAATCATAATGACGATTCGTTTTCGTTCTGATGTTCAAATTCCTTGAATACTATCCTGTATGTTATACATTTTTCGAAAAACTCTATGAGAGGTTGTTACTGATACAATTATAAACATGTACAAAAGGGACATGTATAATAAAGTATAAGGGCGGCGCTACAGGGGGGAGTGCACCTCCTATATGATTGTGAAGTGATCCCCCAAAAAAGGGGGAGAAGAAGAGGAAGAGAAAAAAAAGTATGCGGGAAGAGAGAGAGCAGGGTCATGCAACCATAATAGCCCTGTTTGTTCATTTAAAACGTAAATAAACTCACATGTTGGCCAAAGTTTGAAAAACAACAGAAAAAATGTCTCCGCCACCCCCTATCAAAGTACTCTGGCGCCGCCCATGTGTAGAAGAAAAGAAAAGTAAATGTAAAACCAAGATATCAATAGAAAAAAGATATAGTGGAGGACGGGGGGAAGGAGATGGAGAGAGAGAAGGGTCAATAACCTTGATTAACATCATAATGGTCAAAGCATAACGCCTACCACCTTTTGATTAGAATCCATGCCATGTCAGAAACCAGAATGACCTGATATCTTCTAATAAACCCAAAACTCCATATCACGGCTTCCAGTCTATAGCCGATTAGTTTACCGTCTGTCGGAGCAATCATTGTCTAACGGTATTAATCACCAACACAGGCCTTATTTTTCCATTTCTAATGGCATTTCCGTTCATTTTGTTATTATAATAAATTCATAAATCTTCTGTGACCACCTTTCTGCCGAAGTGTTGGATAATATTTACGATTATCGGAACGATATTTCAGAATTAATTTTTCTTTTTTTAATAAAAAAAATAAAGAGAGACGGGAGAAAGAATAGCAGTGAGAGGGAGTGGGGCTAGAGAGGAGAAACAGAGGGGAGGGGGAAGGGGGAGAGATGACTGAGGGTATAAGAAGGGCCTGTGATGACAAATCATTCCCAGTCAGTAATGTGCATGGATACAAATAAATTCTATTTATTTTGTTTACAAAAGTAAAATGTTCAACCTATCTTTCAATCGTCTTCTATGACCCGCTCTCTCCCCACTCATAACCTGTGTTTGTTTTTTATTTGTTTGGGTTTTTTCCCCTTGATTTTTCTGTTTAAACCATTTAAAAACATAACTTCAAGACTTCAAGACTTCAAGAATTTTATTCCATTTCCATTCATTTGCAAAATAAACAAATACAAATCAAATCCAATAGATTGTTGAACATATACAATATAACATAATGGTTATCATGGTTATAGCAAAAAAGAGTAAAGATTGTAAAATTTGTACAAAAAAGCATATGGAAATGAGGGGGACCACTAAGAAGCAAAGCTTGTAAGATGTGGTTCCCCCTTACAATGAGAACAAATACTTATATGTAGTGCATAATCAAGGCAAAAAAAGGCAAAATATGTATCAACAGAAATATCAAGGGAATTGTATTAACATCGTTACTTACTATTCTTTATAATATTACATACAAAAATCAAAATAAAGAACATGAATGAATTCGAAGTCGCTATCATCTATAACTAGCTTATAAACATTTAGAAGTAAACAAGGTGACAGCAATACAACATGACATGCTGCATATTGTGAACACTAAGATGGAGAAAGGAAAAGAAAAGAGGAAAGAGAGAGATAGAGAGAAGAGAGAATTAGAGAGAAAGAGAGAGGGGGAAATAAAGAGAGAGAGAGAGGGAGAGAGGGAGGAGAAGAGAGATCATACCGGGAGAGCACAAAATACATGGATATTAGAACAGAGTGGCCATTGGAGAGCTACAGCATGGAAGGAAAATTTCAATGGGAGGGTGAAAGCATAGAAACAAGACCAGTTATATGAAAAGATTACACGAATTACAGTGTAAATACGAATAAATAAATTTACATAAATACCTCCAGACACCCATGCTCTTCTAAATCGCAAACACAGGTCAGTATCACTGCAATTCCTGGGTAACTACTCGAAATATTTGATATTTTTTTATGATGAATCTCAAAAATCCTGACACTACGCCCATCCAAATTGAGTTGGTACGGGTGATTTGATGTAGGAACTGCTCAATGAGGCAATGGTAATGAGGGTGTAATAAGAGAATGGAAGATCTGTCACTGTGATGATGCCGAATATGATGGATCAGTTACTCCTTACAAGACACTAGAGAAATGGAGGGGAGGCAGGAGCAATGTCTCTCCTTCCTCGGTCTTATACTAGGGTTATACTTTGTTATCATTCTTGTATTCAAGCTAATTACCCGTAAATACCTTGAGACGACAATAATCATTTTACCACATGATGAAATTTACGTCTGTAGAAAAACTAAAGAAATAAGAGAAATGCAATAATTTATTTTGAATGTGTATGCAGTATACACACTGAAAACTCAAATGTTCGTAATACCAGGCTTCGACAAGAAAATTATGATTTCAATGCTCATTCTCGGAATAACATTTGAAGGGATGGCCAAGTTTTAGAATTTCGTAAAACTCGATATTTACTTAGATAAGTTGTCTTTATTCGTTATTCTTTATTCTTCATTCTTTATTCTTATGGATAAAGAAATCGTAAATTTTCAAAGAAACACATTCACACGTTTTCAGTGATTTTCATTTAAGATGGTTGACTGGTCTGCATTATTGGACTCGACGCTCCTGTAGGGTCAACAGCAAACCTAGAAAAGTTCCTTCCGTTGAAGATTTTGTGTTGATTCGCAGTCATAAGTGGTCCTAACAATTTCAGCTTGTTGCCCAAGCGGCAACCTTGAGCACTTGAATTTGCATGATTTGAATAAATGAAAAAGTGACTGCTGGTTTACAGATTATGCAGTCTATAGACAGCTAACGCAAAATGTGTGAAAGGATACATACCGCACTATAATACCAGACTCTATAGCATTTTATTCATCTTGTGTACTGGTCCTTTCGATATTGCTGGAGGTCACACCATATTGGCGAACTGTAGACATGACCATAATGTTATCTTATCTCTCCTAATGGTAGTTTCGGGGCTTAGAATCCTTGTTTAATGTCATTTTCTCGTCCTTTAAGATCAAGCAAAGTCCGAATAGCGTATAAGTTGACAATGACGATGGATGGTGAACCGTATAAATTTCGATAGGCCTAAATTCTAGACTCATTATGGTTTTGAATTTAGTAGTTTGGGGTGTGCAAAATCCATTTACACCACTTTTATATTCCCGTCAATATCAGTCACAAGGGGTGTTACAAGGTATAAAATTACTATTAAAGTTGATTTTTAACTTAGTTTGATATACTTCATTGCTTGTGACGGGTGTGTGGCGCATAGCCCATTTCATTGTGTTCTGTTTTCAATTTAGAATCGAAGTCACAAATTGAAAGTCGGTAAAATTTGACAATTATCAATTCATAAAATGTAGATTTTTAAATGTCTTTCATAAGAACTCATTATAAGGACTCAAAGAACAGAAAACCCCCACGTAGATCTAAAATGCATCTTTATCTGACGTAACTATGTGTTCGCCTATATCGCACCCCCCCCCCCACAGTATAATCTGTAAGCCAGTAGAGTCACTTTTATATTTATGCAAATTATGCAAATTCCTCAAGATTTTAAATGTCTTTCAGAATAACTCATTTTAAGGACTCAAAGAATAGAAAACCCCCACGTAGATCTAAAATGCATCTTTATCTGACGTAACTATGTGTTCGCCTATATCGACCCCCCCCCCCCCCTCCCGTCGTAGCGAAGGAATCTTTATTATACAAGATAAATAACAATGCTACAGTTGGGTGTAAAAATTGCCGCACGTAGATCCCTTGCGCAGGCTGTCTTAGACAGCATAATCTGTAAGTAGAAGTCACTTTTATATTTATTGCAAATTATGCAAATTCCTCAAGGTTGCCCCCTTGGGCAACAAAGCCAAATTTGTTCTTTGAACACTATACGATCGGCTGACCCTCTGAACAAAAAAAACTTCAACGGAATGAACTTTCTAGGTTCATGAAATGTTAATGGACTACAGTGTATATTACAAGACAGATACAGTTATATGCACTGAATGTATTCTCACCATTGCAATATTCGTAGTTGCTGGTTATCTCGAAATTACTTTTTGTAAAATTCAATTCAGTTCACTTCAATGCGTATTCATTTCATTTCCTAACAGAAAGAAGAAAAACTACTGGCACTTACAGGTATCATTACAGAAAATATTAGAAAATATGTGTAAATATCTTTTTTTTTTTTCTTGAGAGTGTACAAGTACACTGTACACTATATAAATTATTAAACTAAATTGTTAAAATAAGTTCTTAAATTCTGAGGAATGAAAATCTTGTAGATCAGAAATGAAGAAAATATCTATACTTAAATTTGATATACGGGTTGCTATCTGCTACGTGTATATATTTTTATTTCTAATCTAAACATGCATTCATAAATTTATGATTAATTTGCCAAAATAAAAATGGTTAGTGGAATATACAAAATAATTATGAACATACATTTAATAAGTACTGTCGAACAATTCTATTGAGTGCATGGTTTAGATTACAAGTGTAAGCAGGTAATTTTTCTTTTTTAAATAGTTTTAAAAATATGTTATTTATAGATATAAACATCATTGATCTTTTTCCGTGTATATCCTCTTTATGCAGGCTAAATTATGTCGCAATGCACAAGTAAGTCAGTACTAGTATTGAAACCAGAGGCATGAATGGCATTTACTTTATGATTGCTTAGACAGTCATTAAAATGACGTAGCATATCTATAAAGATGACTTGTGAAAACATGCAGTAAGTATAAACGATTCAAGTTCTAATCTTACAACATTTAACATGTACAGGGCTGATTGTTCAAAGCAGCCTTGAACCAGATAGGCTCATGGACCTTTCTGTGAAATAAAAAAAGATCACACAAAATCGTGGCTGTTCTTTAACCATGGTGTATTTAACATTTTTAAGTGTAGTAGTAGCAGCAGAATTATGAAATAAATCTACCATATTCAGATATATTCTGATATTTGACAAAAAGAGCCGAAGTTTATTTTCACAAATTTACAACCACAGCCGTGTTATGCACTCCTGAGCAATTGGGCTGGTAACAATAATAGAAAACAATATTTTAATGATACTAATAGAGGACTTGTGAATGAATTTCGCATTCAGCTACATACAAACTGATGTGACCCTACATATCCGGTAACTTGATTTGATAAATTGTTGAATTTTGATGCCTGTGTTGTATAAAGATGTTCAGAAGGATAAATAAGACAGCCAGGAATATAAAGATTTTGAAATAAGAGATGTTATTATCAAGATATCTATCACTGAATTCCTCCATTTGCAAAGCCAACCTGGGAATGCGTTTGTCTCACACTGCAGTCTATTGGGTAAAAAAGGGTTTGGCATTTCCGGTCACTTGTATATTTTCACTTTTTGTGAAGCGCCTGATGATGTTTTCATTTATTTTTTTATTGGTATAAAAAACATTGTCAGTCTGGTGGCTTGAATTGGGTACAATTTACATTAATAATGACACAATATTACTTCAAAAAGACAATGGTATTAAAAGACATTTCAAAAATAGTACATTTACAACAAACTCTGGATACTTATATTCAAGGAATATTGGATAAAGAAATTGGGTAGTGGGTGTGAACAAAGGTATATGACTCTGACAATGTTTGATAAGCAAATTCATAGGAAGAATAGAAAGCTTTTGAAGTGCATTTTCAGGGCTTCATATTTACACAATATTACATACACTGATAGCATGTAGGGTCATGCAGCTCATTTTAAAATATACTCATTGGCTTAATTTAACAAAATGGTGATTATCAGTGGCGTAACCTGAGTTCACCGTTGGGAGAACTTTTCGTTTATAGGAGGGGTCATCAGTCTTTGAAAGTAAGAGAGGAAAGAAATTCCAGTGGATAAGACATTCGACTCCGTTTTATCTGTTACGTTGCCTGTTTCCCCTCCCTTTCTTTCTCTCTGCAGTCATGTTCTTTCGTTTTCATGTGGATGGGGGCTTGTGCTTCCCCGTATTCCCCGCCTTGCTACGTCACTGCTGATGAGTAGTTGATGTGGTCAAGCAGTGGATTTGCAACTGTGTAATATGTTAACGCCATGCCGACATTCAGTGTCGGCATTATCAAACTAGCGTAATCATGTCATAATGAGTATATACTTAGAAGTCCTTTTACTTACGTAGGCTAACTAAAATGAGTTTTTGAAAAGAAAGCGTTCACGATTATGCATTCCTTCCAGGAATTTGACCGGTAGCTTTCATTATGCAATCCTTTATTCAATTTACTATCTTGCACTTTAAAGTCCGTTGGAGATGAACACAAATTTAAAGCATATTTCATCACGAGACAGCTCATTGTCAGAAATAAGTGCAGTATAGATACATTGTAATCAAAACGGACAAAGAAAAAAATTGCACGCTGAATATTAAAGGCGGCTATGACCAAGAAACCTTGATAAAGATGCTGAAAGTGAGAGTCTTTAAAAAAATAATGAATAATTGTAGCTGTTCAGCCCATGATTACAAACCTGATCAGAGAGTCAAATGGAATGCCCAAACCCAATTGTTAATTCATACAGATAAAATGGAAAACATATTGATGTGAAGGACTCATAATCTCGTCTCTTGAAATGAAAAAGTCTTGAAGACTTCTACAGATGACATTCCCCTCGTCATAGTCTGTCAGTTCTCTTCATTCTAATGACTATGGTTTTATAATAATTCAAACGGCAAATGGTCCTTCACAAAGAAACGATCGGTAACCTCAACACAAGCACCGCTCTTCAGGTGTTCGCTTCCTTCTTTGCGTGGATGTACTAGCGATTATATTTATGGTCTTGTAAATTATACTGAAGTTTAGTTTAGTTTAGTTTAGTTTCTCATTTCTCATGACAAAATACAAATGAAATAAATATATTCATACAACAGGTGTACATATAAACATTGGATAATAAATATCTCACATTAACAAATGGAGTTTGATAATCAGATAAAAGACAAAATAAAATTGTTGGAGAAATGAGAGGAAATCAACCAAAAGAGCATAGCTTTTAAAAATGGCTGATTCCCTGTATCGATAAATAATTGTCAAAAAGTAAAAGGAGACAGACTAAGAATCAGTTGCCTGTTCTGTGCATAATCAACGCATTCCTATTGCTTCAGAGGTAAATAAATGTAAATGTAAATGTGAAGTTCAGTTTCAGTAAATGTAAATGTGAATTTCAGTTTCAGTAAATATAAATGTGAAGTCCAGTTTCAGTAAATGTAAATGTGAATTTCAGTTTCAGTAAATGTAAATGTGAAGTCCAGTTTCAGTAAATGTAAATGTGAATTTCAGTTTCAGTAAATGTAAATATGAATTTCAGTTTCAGTAAATGTAAATGCAAATTTCAGTTTCAGTAAATGTAAATTTCACTTTCAGTTACACTATGAGAGAAAACGAGGTTAGGTTTAATTTTAATCAACTTTTGATGTAACATAAAAACAAAGCAATTTCAGCAACAGTGAGAAAGAAATACTAAAGCTTTGATATTCACATACTTTGATTGACGATGCCGTTTGCAGTATGGCATCCCGAATTCCCACCAAACTTCCATATGAATATGAAACAGAGAGTAAGATATATTTATTCTATGATGGATATAGAATGAATATATCAGTGTATCTTGAAATGTCGCACAGACTTACGATAGGAGCAGTAAAATTTCCCTATAACTGCCTGTAGGTCTTCGAGGCTGTTTTTCGGGGGGGGGGGGGGGCTGCATTCTCCACCTCCTCCTAAGCTGTACACTCTAAAAATTAAACCGTTAAGTCACCATTATTTCAAGAGGGTCGAGGAATGACTACATTTTCAAAATGGTAGATTAACACTTTGAACATGCTGGATTCAATATTATAAATGGTGATTTAACATTTAATATATATAGTGTTGAATCCAGCATATTCAAAGTATTAATCTATCATGTTGAAAATATGGTCACTTCTCGGCCCTTTTAAATGGTTTTCTGGAGTTACCTGTACGTGTATGAAGAATTTTCAATATTACTGCAATTTTTGCTAAAGAGATAGCCACGTTATCCTATCTGCCTTGATGGAAACAAGAGGGTTAAATAATTTTCTGTCCAGTAAAATGATTCTACATGTATTATACACACCCTTCCATTATTGAGATGAGGTTTAGGTTTAGAAAAAAAAAACACAACACAAAACATGCATTTTATCCGATACTGGAAAAATCTTTTCCGCAAGCATGCATGTTACGTTTTACTCAATATTGAGTAACAGTTTACTCAACCTGTTTCAGAGCGGAAAGTTGGGCCATGTTGGCCGTATGAGAATTAACTCCCTATTACATTGTTCTAACACGCCCACATTTTCCCTCACAGTGGGAATTCCTCGTGAATTAGGGATTTGCATTCACCACAAACGTGAATATGCATTTAACATAACTAAAATTTTCGAGAACATAAAATTTTCGAGTTATCAACATGTTAATAGGCAGACAATAATCTGATAATCATGTCTTCACCGAAGCTCCATGATTAACAAGAAAAGATCATCATGATTACGATGCATAATGATTATTATGAATTTGCCTATGAGTTGGTGGTGATAGTACCCTACTTTTCTCATGATGGTGATGATCAACGCACGTTTTGTTCTTATCTCACCTTTAGTAATGAAAAGGGCAAGTAAAAAATAACACTTTTCCCTATTCCATTATTTCCATTATCTAATTGAAAAGGAACGGTCCCTCCACGCAGATACGCAAGAGTTGCTGGCTAAATTAATGGGGGACTTTAAACAGATTGAATTCGTTGTAATTTCTTTCAATATCCATTATTGGAGGTGATAAAAAGATGAGCAATCAAATGGGGTTTGTTGGTTGTAGCACGAGCACCGCTCCAGTTATACAACAACCGCAACATTAGCGAGATCAATCGGGTGTATGCATGCAATCAGTCGGCTCATCTCGCCGGTGTTTTTCGATCGCCGTTCGCTCGCTCCGTCGGTCAAGCATTACCGCCACAAGCCTACTTTATTTTCAAAAATAAATAGAGTTCTGAGAAAATTATGCATGTCATAAAGATATAGTTTATATCGCCAGATCTGCGATAATCGCTTTCGATTACTTGGTAAAGTTTTTTTTATATCAATACTAGAATCTACATGAAATTTCACTTACACCGAGCTATTCTTTAAACGAGCAGAAATTACTTATGGCACTTAACTTTGGATTTTTATCTTAATACAGGGTCTTTCGTTAATGTTTATACTTAGTGAAAAGGAGGTGAAAGGGGAAGCCCTTTGGGTGAAAATGAATATTTTAGTCAATATGAACTATAATACTTGCTCTTCATTATGATAATTACTAACTCCTTTAACGTGGGTGTTTTGGAGGGGGGGGGGGGGGTTGTACTCTAACAAACATTTCAACTCTATACTAAAGCTTCTTCATCTCTTTCTACCCACTCATACTGCATTAAATCCTCCGAATTTCTCTACTTTTAATTTCATCAATTTAGAAAATGAAAACCATGAAAAACAAATTAAAATAAATAAAAGCGGTAAACATTGTATATAGATATATCATGAATATATCATTAATGCACTTGGTAAATTATCTAGGATTGCCATGAGCGTGATGAAAGGTTCTAGTTAATGAATTAGTTTTGACTCCTCTCTGTTTTTGTGCTTGTTCTACATCTCACCAGCTTTCTGTGTTTATGCGTGTGCCATGACAATTTCATCATAATTACGATAATTTCTCCTTCCACTCCCAACTCAATACCGTCATTCTCTGTTGACCTAAAATCCTTTTTTATGTGTGCACATGGGCTTTCAACTATTGCCGCTATTTGTTTCAGATTCTCTTCAAATCCATTAGGATGGATTCGTTTTAAAGCCACTTATTTCTTCATTTCATTTATACGAATTAAACCCGAGACCATTAATGAACTAGACAAATCGATTTCGGGATTAGCAAAATGACATCTTTCAAGTTGTTTTGAAAAAATCTTGATTTGATAAAGATCATATTTTATCACAAGATTTTTAAAAACAAGGTGGATTATCAAGTTGAAATAAATAACCACTTTCAGAAAAAAGAAAAGAAATTATGTTCCTAATCGTAGACAAACCTGTGATAATGTTATGCACTGTTATAGGCGTAGACAGGTTCTTACACCAGGGGGGGGGGGGGAGGGTGATTTGCCGTTCACGAGAAATCGAGGATCAATTTCGTATACAGATAAACACACACGCACACACATGCACACAAACACAAACACACACCCACACTGTCGAACTCACACTTAAGTATAAACACACGCCCTCAACCTGCACAGACCCCCCCCCCCCTTACACACATTTTAATTTTTATCTTGCGAGCGAGCGAGCCAAAAATTACCACTTTTCTGGTTTTCAATCGCATTTTCAAATAGAAATTCTATGTTATGATGAGCGAGCGAAGCGAGCGAGCAAAAATTAACTACTCTTCTGGTTTTCCATCGCATTTTCAAACAAAAATTCTAAAATTTGATGAGCGAGCGAGCCAAAAATAAGCGCTTTTCTGGTTTTAAATCGCATTTTCAAACAGAAATTCTAACATATGATGTTTTTTTACGACAGATTATTAAAAATTTCATTAACGATTAATTCAAATATCATTTCTTCCTAAAAAAAAGTGTGGGGGATATTTGTACACGCCATTCCCACTCTCAAAAAAGTGGGGGATGATTGTACATGTCATCTCCCCCCCCCCCCAACCTTTTGAGGTGGGGGGATGCATACCCCTCATCCCCCCTCCCCTACCCTGTCTACGGCCCTGCTGTTATATCTCACATGCAGCATAATGTATTTAAAACTTTCATTATCCACACAGAAGATTATGCGGAGGATCAGATTTTTACTAGGCTTCCTGCAGTAGGGGATGATTCTGGGAAAAAGGGTTAACCACTTTGCTTGGGGCGATGTTCGTTATTCCGAAGGTTCATTATTCCGAAACACGCAAATTGCGTACACCTAGATGTCCGTTAGTCCGATAATAAAAAGGGTGCGTTAATCCGAACATTTGTGGCGTTATTCCGAAGGTTCGTCAGTCCGAAAATAAAACAAGGTTCGTTATTCCGAAGGTTCGTTAATCCGAAAATGTAATAAGGTTCGTTATTCCGAAGGTTCGTTAATCTGAAAATGAAATAGGTGAAGGTTCGATAGTCCGAAAATGAAATAAGTTTCGTTGGTCCGAAAATAACTAACAAACTAACGAACCTTCGGGGTAAACGAACCTTCGGAATAACGAACCTTCGGAATAACGAACTGTAACCTTTGCTTGCATCATATAGTTCGTGGTAAAACATACTTTCTTTGACTCCGTGTATTTATCATATGTAAATTTCATCACGATCCTTTGTTGTAGATTAAATGAGAATAATGTACAAGCGTTATGTAAACTAACGGCCAATATGGTCATTGGTTAGCTTATGAAAAGAAGTCCAATTAAGGTTCTCTCTGACATTGCCGATAATAGTCATGGTTGTGCGTATTCTAAAATCTTTGTACATCTTTGTTTCACCTCCCCTACCCCCTTCTGATTAAGTTTGGGGGCATGGAAATATGAATGCTTTTATTTTAGTCTTAGTGGAATTCAATTAATTCAATGCAATTGTTCTGATCAGTGTGTCAGAATTGCTCCAGATGTACAACAATTCCTGACCTGGGAACCAATTTGAAATTAATCGATGTGTTGATCAATTAAGAACGAGTGATCAGGTTGGTCTGATTAAAAAACGTTTTATATCCGAAACATGATCATCACCAAACCAATTTCAGAATAGTGAAATAGGAACCGTAAATTCATTACCATTAATGTATTTTGTATTTACTTGGAGGGAATATCGCCTTGAATAATGCTGGAATACTGAAACCACTATCAAGCCGCTGAACATTTAAAATGTCAAGGTTTGGTGTAAACTTTTATTTTTAATATTCTAGGTTGAAAATAGTAAGGGATAAATCTATAGACTATAGTATCATGCGTATCTAAACGCTGATTCCCTTGAAGAAGTAATAGTTTATTAATTCGCTTCAACTTTAGGGCATGATGAAAAAGGTTTTACAACGCTAACTCAGAGTAGATTGCAAGACAAGGGCGAGGATCCTGGAGGCAGGGGTTACAGTGCCCCCTACCCCCCCCCCCCCCACATACACACTTTTCCAAGCACACAAAATGTGCCACCTTTACCCATGAAAAATGCCCCTTGTCAAACCTGTTCAGTACCCCTATTTTCTTACAAGGGCACATTTTATTTTTAAAAAGTGCCCTTTCGCCTTCTGATGAATGCTCTTTTTCGCTTCAAGTAGATTGCCCTTCTTTAAACCAGTAAGAGTCCCCTTTTACGCCTGATTAGTGCCCCTTCCTTTTTTTTATTGCGCTCCATTTTTACTTCTAATGAATATCCCTTTTGAAATGTGATATGTATACCCCTTTTGGCTGCCCCTCATAGTTGTAATTTCCCTTCTGTTGGGAGCTCTTTTTTCACCTCTGATAATGCCCCCTTTCAACTAAAGTAAGTGCCCCTTTAAAATCTGATGCATGCCACCATTACTTCTCATATATAGGTGTTCTTTTTTCCTTTCTATTATGTCGTATTTAGTGTTGAATTAGTGTCCTTTTTGTCTTTCATAGTGCCCCTTTTGTTTTATAATTGCCCCCTTTCTACTAGGGCAAATGCCCTTTTTTTTTAAATTTGACACATGCCCAATGGATTTGTGGATAATTGCCTTTTTCACTTCTGATGAACGTCCCGTTTGATTATCATTTATACCCCTTTTAGTTTCAAATTGTGCAAAACTTTCTCTTTCTGATAAATACCCCCCTTCAAATCTGATGCATGCACCTTTCACGTATGATTTGCGCTCCTTTCTTTCTTGTATCGTATCCCTCTCTTTTAAACACTTCTTGTCATCTGTCTCTAAGTGCCCTAAAGTTCTCAAAAGAGCCTATAGCTCCAAGAGAGGCTTCATATAGTTTTGTTGTTGCTGCTGTTGTTTGGGGGCTTTTGCTTTTATTTGTTGGGGTGTTTGTTTGTTTTTTGTTGTTTTTTAAGCATTCTTAATTCATTCATTCGGTACAAATGAAAAATCATACAACTTCATTCTTGGTTGGTGTA
>CM057152.1:26027840-26056794 GCA_029962745.1 Echinometra lucunter
TGAAAAATCATGCAACTTCATTCTTGGTTGGTGTACATGACATATCAGAATGTAAAGAAAATTATACAGCCTTGATATCACTGAATACATAGTACAATCAAATCAATCACAATGAATGAATATTATAAATCATAACCCCCCCCCTCCCCCTCCCCTTCCCACCAACCATCAAACAACAAACACACAAACAAGCAATAGTGATAGATTACCATGTTATCAATATCACCACGGTGTGAGGCAGTGGAGCAGGGACTAGGAGGGGCCCAACGCCCCCTCTCCAGCTTTAGTAAACCGAAAATCGCCCCTAAACTGAAGCAATGAGGATATTAAGTTCTGCTTTTTTCAAAGCTTGCTCGCACTGGCTTACATCCTAAGCACGGAACACCATGTGTGCTGCATAACTGTGAAGTCTTATCTATTCTCCTATATGCATGATGAGAATGTGCTTAAAACCCCATTCCACTGACTATTTTTTCTAATAAAATTATGATCGTGGCGACAAGACCTCATAAATGTTTTGAAGGAAAAAAAAAGATCAATAAGGAAAAGGACAGGGGTTCATGGATGAAAATAACAATGAAATGAAAGAGCCCTAAAATAAATGTTATCATCATTTCACTGCAGATAATGCAAATACTGTGGCCTTCAAGCAAAAAAAACCAAACAAACAAACAAACAAAACAAAAACAAATCAAAACAAAACAAAACAAAACAAAACAAACAAAACATAAACAAAAATAAATCAAAACAAAACAGAAACATTTTTGCTCGTTCACTCCTCTCACTTCTTTCGCTCATAAATGAGTAACCGGAGCAATATGTGAAGTAGTTATTATCATATGAAAAAAAAAAAAACATTGTTTATTTATTTATACAATATTTGAATATGGTGCCCTTACAACAATGAGCTGGTATCACAAGGGGCCCTATATGCATAAAAAACGAACAATATATACAAAATGAAAACATAGTAATATATACATGTACATGTACATACATAAGCAAAATAAGCAAAGTTGTAGAAAATATTCAAATTGGAAGAGACATAACTAGTATAAACAGATATATGAAGTAATGGAAATTATTCGAGATAAGATCAGATTTACGTGCTGATTGAACATAGAGCGAGTGGAGAGGTTTTTTATGATTAATGGAAGGGAGTTTTAGGTAGTTATTGCGGAATTAATGAAGAAGTATTTGAAAAGTCAGTTTTACATTTGGGGATAGTTAGGTTTTGACTGGTGGCATACCGTGTATTGACATTGCGTACTTCGGAATATCTTAGAACTCGTTCTTACAGAAATCAGTATATAGATAAATTATTTAGGCATTTAAATTAAAAATACATATAAAATACTTTACTCTTTGTTCATAAGAAAGCGAATCCAATTGCTTAAATAATTGTACAGAAGGGGTAAAACAATTAGCATGAAGAATTATTTGGGCAGCACATTTCTTAAATTTGGTAATTTGGTTTGTCTGGGTTAAAAATCGGAGTCCCCATACTTCACAGCAATAATCAAACTAGCTTTGGATAATGCAATTATATTATTATTTTGGCTGTGTCATTATCAATGAACGGTTTCACTCTTTTCAGTACTGCAAGTGCAGTACATACCTTTATAGAAACATAATCAACATGGTGATCCCACAGCAGTTCATCGTCTTTATTGACTCCTAAACACTTCATACTGTGGACCCTATTATTTCAACACCGTTAAAATTAATGGAAATAAATGAACCTGATTTTTCATAATTGTTTAGTCTCCGTTTGGTACCCAATATCATCATGTCTGTTTTGTCTACATTCAGTTTAAGTTTGCCCAAAATCATTCTTTAAAGTGTTTGAATAAAATGCAGGGGTATACTAACGTCTTAAAATAGTATTTTCCTTCCAGTGTTCACCCTATGAACCCCCCCCCCTCCTTTTCTCCAAAAAGTACCCTTTTCCCTGCCGTGCCCCATTCCACAGCCCCTGTTGCAAGACAATCAAATCTAATCCTTGATTTGGACAATATTAACGGGGTATGTATAGAAATCGCAAAATAGTAATGTACACTATTGTTTTTGTTTGTTTGTTTGTGTTTTGGGGGGTGGGGGGGTATTGGATATCAGATTTGGTAACTGAATAATAAGATATACTCAATAGTTGAAATGAACAGCCTTAGCAAAGACAATCTATTTCTCAAGCGTCGTAATCTCGAATGGAAGAATTGTGTACAGTTGGAGAACACAGAAAAGCAATAACGACTATCAGAACACTCTAAGAAATATTGGGTAAAAATGTGCCATGAGGGTAATTATGTGTCCAACCAACTTTTGGGCATTACTTTGGGCATTTCTTTTTATCCAATTTGATGAAAATTTTGCCCATTCTAAAGTGATTACTGCTTATTTTCACCCTAACTGGACAATATGCTGCCCGCATTGCGTAAAAACATTGCCCAAAGTTGGTTGGACATATAATTACCCTCCAGTGCTGGTTAAAATTTTACCCAATATTTTTTACAGTGACTTTACGCCAATCATTACCAATAATTCTGAATTTCTAATTCTATTCTTTAATCTCTCTCTCTCTCTTTCTCTCTCTCCCTCCCCCCCCCCCCCCCTCTCTCTCTCTCTCTCCCTCCCTCTCTCTCTCTCTCTCTCTCTCTCTCTCTCTCTCTCTCTCAGTGAATGCCTCTTTCATGAAATATGGATTTTTTTCTTTCTCGCTTCGCTCGCGCGCAGAATGGTGAAAGTCTTATGACTATTATGTTCTTATCCTCATCTAACTTTTCACCCCCCCCTCCCTGTCCTCCTCACGCACTCACTCACTACCACTCCCACTCCCACTCTCACTCACTATTTATAATTATGTCATCCTCGTTTCCCTCCGAAATTAAAGACGGAAAGGTATATAGGTTTGCTAAAAACGGCTGTAGATTCATCACTGGGTTGATCATGCGTGAAGTATATTACCGCGGCCTACCTCGTTACATCAGAATGATCAGTTTTGCATGAGATTATTACAATTATTATATTGACTAAACGCATGAGATAAACCGAGTTCATTATATTTGAGGAAATAGAGGCTGAAGAAGGAGAATCTCCAACCATGCCAAACATACTGAAAAGCAATAACCTGCAATCGGTGTATAAGCCAATATTGTCAGAAAGCGAAGTCTTCCACTACATGTGAGATGCAATTTTATATTGACGACTGTGAGTTTATTTTATGCAGTAATCATAGCAATACATACACTTGGTTTAGGTTTTGTCCTAGTATACCACTTGATCCTCTTTCTCCCGCTCGATCATAGCACTGTCTAATTCTTCTTTAAGATTAATTTGTTCCCCTCCCCTTCCCTCTTCCTCTCTTCCCCGCCCCCCCCCCCCCCGCTCTCTCCCCCTCCCTCCTTGCCCCTCTTTCTCTCTCTCTCTCTTTCTCTCTTTCTTTCTTTTTTTTTTTTTTATCTTTATCCATGCTTCTTCTGGATTCTTTTCTCGTTCTGCCCATACTACTCTCGGCTGTATGTTTTACACCTGAATTCCGGCAATGGAAGATTTCACGACCGTGACATTCTTCTCTTACAAAATATTGATCCTTGATTAATAACCGATTTGCTTACTTCCACCCTAGATCTATGCCTAACCATAAGCTTAACCCTAAACAACAAACTTAACCATAAAAGCAATCGTATCCAAGGGCCATAGCAAATGTTGGATTTAAACAGTATAGGAACAACACAACAGATGAGAAGTAAGCAAAATGAGGAATTTTTCTTCGACGATGCTCGGATATAGTGAGAGTATAAAAAGGTACTCTATTATTCCCCATTAGAAAATTGGGTAACGCGAGTAAATGCGTTTAATTATGATAACACAAAAAATAGAATATGTTTCATAAAAGAAGGTTATGCGGTAGAGAGCCAGTCACGTAACGAAGATAAGAGGGAATTAAGAACGTCTAATCATCTGAGGCGTGGTCCATGGTACTGTCTAGCCCCATTATCACAAATTCCCAGACGGGTTAAGACCCCAGACAGTCTTACGCATATCACTGCAAGAAAGACACCGTCGGTAAGGAAACGCACAGATAAATCCCGATTTACTAAATTGGATAGCCTATTGCCCCGGTTACTAAAACATCGTCACATACTGGTGGATATAGGGCGCATTGTCACTGGTTAGTCATGACTGTATTACAGGGTTCTGCGGTCATACAAAGAGCCCAAAGATATCAAGAACGGGAATTAAATCATCGTCATGAAGCAATTTATCAAACAACAAGTCAATATATATAGGGTCATCAGGAGGGCAGGTAAAAGGACAGTTGAGTTCACCAATACCTCATAAGATTTCCTATCCCAATTTCTCAATTTAAAAAAAAAAAGCGAATAGTTTTCACTATTGCCTTTTAGTTCTTGCACAATTGCACAATAGATTAGATTGATTATTCGTATTTCAACTTTATTTTTAATGCTATTTGTTGAAGCCCTTCTGGATGTTTCTTAAGTCAAGGTCAGTGCATTAATATGCAAATTATGAAGTGTCATGGAAAAGATAAATAACCATAAAGGAAATTCAGTGGCATATAGTGTAGGACCGGTCATTTGAGGGAGCACTGGTGTTAATTTAGGTCAGGGGTCATACTACGTGAATAAAGAGAGAAAAAGGAGGAAATGTTTGCGAGGGTTGTGGAAGAGCTTCATATTATCTTTCTTTTTTACGTTGCCCCCCCCCCCCCCCCTCTCCATCTCTCCCTCCCTTTCTGTCACTCTCCCCCCTCGTCCTCACATTCTCTTTCTCTCTCAATGGCGTAGCTAGGATTTCATTTTAGGGACCCGGTATAGTGAGCACGCGAAATGTGCGAATTACATATTGAGGGCGGGAAGTGCGCTCCCTAGGGGGGAGGGTGCAGGGAGGGGAAGTTTTCCCCTATGGTTTCCCCCTCCCGCGCGAAGCGCGGAAAGTCCGACGTTTTCTTGTCAATGTTTCTTGTCTGCTCCCGCTCTTCCTACGTTCTCTTACTTTATTCTTTTCTCGCTTACGTATTTTATTTCTTGGTTTTTCTTTCTTTCTTTCTTTTTTTTTTTTTCGCTTTTTTTTTTGGGGGGGGGGTAGGCGACCGCCCCTGGCTACGAGGGTGTTCTCTCTCTCTCTCTTTTTCTCGCTCTCTCTCTTCTCAGTTTTTTGTTTTGTTTTTGTTTTGCATTTTTTTCGTCACCATTGAAATTAAATAAAGGACTCGTTCCAGCCCCCCCCCCCCCCCCACCACTGCGGATAGGAACGGGCCACAGCTTTAGCATTACTCAAATATTATCCGATCATTATTCAAATCTTTATATTTTTTCTCAAGATACGTCAAGATAGAACCAAATCTATCACAGTTTATTCCCCTGCACCATTGCCTACTGAATTTAAGTCATGTATATCTTGTTCAAAGCCTGTATTGCACCGCACGATATCATTCGCAATCTGAGCGATAGCAATTTTATCTAGTCACAAAGAGATTGATCATTGAGGGCGCACTTATCTTCTCCACTCCACTGCCGTATGTAAGATGTAAATGTATAACGTCTGTTTGGAGCCAGAAAGGCGTCAACCCATACGCTTTAACAAAATAGTTAATGTCCTTCTGGCTCTGAACAGACGATATAAAAAGATTTCGAAGATATACGCGTATATTAGATAGATCTTATATACGGCATTACTCGACTCCAAAGCAATCCTTGGAGAGTCAAACCTATTCGTCATTGCCCGTATCACACGGAAAAGACGGAAAAGAAACTACAGACATCAAACATGTCAAACCGAACAAAGTATCAGAAATTATTGCCCAAATAATCACGATTCCGTGGAACAAGCGACTATTGTATGTATTGTTTTTTTTTCTCAGGGCCTTCGAGGACAGCACTTTGTATACCTGAAGAAGCTACCATGAATAGATCAAAATGAAAATGAATGACTGAATAAATAAATGAATGAATAAATAAATAAATAAATAAATAAATAAATAAATAAATAAATAAATAAATAATAAACAAATAAATAAATAAATAAATAAATAAATAAATAAATAAATAAACAAATAAATAAATAAATATTGGTTTCACAGTGTGACTGTCCAGAGCATAACATAGAGCAGCAGTACGGCGCATACGACATTGTTTGCTGTGTTATTGCATTAAAATGTAAAAGCCATTTCAGTAACACCAAATGAGACCGGAATATGGCTTTGCTCATGATGGCTCTGCTAATAATGCAATTGTGTTAATCAGAAGGCAGTTCTTCTTGACCTTTCACGGGTGTGACATTTCAATAAAATACATCGACAACCGCCATATTTCTAGCTCTATAATCTTTTATCCGTGTGCACTGATGCCGCAACTAATAATTCATCCTCAGTATCATTGTGATTCTTTATCTCACTTGGGAGCACTGTGGCATAGCGGTGAAGGCTCTTGCCTCTCATACAAGAGGTCCTGGGTTCGATCATCGCCCGGTGCTTACATCCTTGGACAAAGTGTTTTGCTCACAAGTGTCCATCTTGACACAGGTGTATATACTGGGGTAATAATAAATGTTGGGCCCGCAGGAAGAGCAGTCGTAATACTGATGTGGCTACACTAGGTAAATAAAACCGATATATTAATATTATCATTATCATTTTAGCTTTAACACACCATAAAAACCATAACATGTTTACCAGATAACCACTGTCACCGTCCGCCATCGCCACTGGCATCAAGACCATCATTACCATCATTATCATAATCATCCTCATCCTCATCACCATCATTATCATCATCATCATCTCATCATCATCATCAATGTCATCATCATCCTCATCATCATCATCATCATCATCATCATCATCATCAATGCATCATCATCACCATCATCATCACCATCCTCCTCCTCCTCCTCCTCCTCCTCATCATCATCATCATCACCATCATCATCACCATCCTCCTCCTCCTCCTCCTCCTCCTCCTCCTCCTCCTCCTCCTCATCATCATCATCATCATCATCATCATCATCATCATAATCATCATCATCATGTCATTATGTGTCATAATCATTACTTGATGCTTATTTCTTAAATTGTTTTAAATTTATTATACATGTCATTTCTCTTGTACCTATGGACGTGAAATCATTGTGCGCCAAGGGGTCCTCTTCAGGCAGATGTAAATGTATGTATTATCATTATTATGAATCATCATCATCACCATCATCATCGTCCTCATCATCATTATCAATATCATCATCTTCATCGTTGTTGTCGCCATCGTCGCCATTATTATCATCAACATCATCATCATCATTATTATCACTATCCATATCATCCTCTTATATGGATGCTGAGTTTATCAGAATTCCTAATGTTTTATATTCTAATAATGTTCTAGAATCTTACTACCATTTTCAACGTTAAGTGTAAAGAGACGGACAGTTTTGTTCAAAAATAATTATTTCGTCAGTATTATTTTAATACGCGAACACGAATCTTATATTGCCATCGTACAACGACGTACAGACACACACGATAATTAGTCTTACTATTATGTGCAAAACATGATTCCATAAATATAATAACAATAAACAGCATGGCTTACACTTTAGTTCAGATGATTACAACAGGGATGCATTAACTATGATTACATGAAAGGGTTTTTAACAGTACTTCATTAGTGTCGCAATTAATAAATGTAGGACGATTTCTATACTGTGAACTTGCTCAAGGTTCCTGGCTAAGACGTGGTCTCTTCAAGATTATCACATTTAACATAGCAATTATTACTGTTACCATTATCATGATAAAAATCATTTTCTGCAGTGAGTAGACTTTATGCGACATCCAATAACGTGGATATTTAACACTGCTTTGTATTTACTTGCTAACAATTCTGTCGAAAACTCTAAAGACATAAATGTATCATGCACGAAGAATATTCCTCCTTCCCCCCCCCAACATTTTGTGCAAAATTAGTTTCCCAACGAGAATTGAGGAGTAGGTAATAAATACTTAACAATGACATAAAAATAGAATTCATAGGTATATTCTTCTGATTGCAATTATTCTGTTTTGACAGAATTCGCTTATTCTTACTTTGTAAAGAAATTCTTTTGTTTATCATGCACTTCATAAATCATTTATTATTATAATATGCGTCATATACACACGAACATCTGGCTATCAATTCCCAACATTAATTGTACTAGTATATCTAAGGAAAATCTGGCAGATTTCTGAAACGAGGGGGAATCCATTCAAGAACAACGAACAAGTATGTCTACACAGAACATGTAAACCATTAGAGTCATTATTTCAACCAGTACACTGCTCATAACAAACAGAAAATTCTACACAAATAATCTTTGTAAGAATTACTCGAAGAAAACCCACTGCAGTATTATGAATGGCTTCTTCATGTAATTACGTGCTCGCAATATAGATCATCATTTGGTCATTAAGTTACAAATTGAGAGTTACTAACTGAAATAAAATATCTCAGTAATTTCCCATTAAAATGTCTCGTTCGTTATGCCTCCTGCTGGAGAGAAAATTCTTATATTCGGATATGTGTCGAACTTGATATTTTTCCTATTTTAGGATTTTCCTTCAAGACAATCATGCGGGTAGTTCATTTGCACAAAACGTAGTATATTATTTCACGAGCATGTTGAGACGATATGAATTACAAAATAAAATAAGCGTTTTTTTATGATAGCGTGAAGACGATCAAGATTCCATTTCAAATTTATTCAAATTGTTCCATTTTCTGGGGGGTTTTAAAGGCAAGAAAGTAAAAATTATCTATAGTAGATTCCTAGACCGATTTTAAAATTTATTACTGTGCTGAGGATTTGTGAAGAAAAACATAGTTTTAAAGCGTTGAATAATTACTACCATGAATAATGAAATTCTTCAGTTGTAGAATAGTTGTGATGGACACATAATATATTCTAATTTGTTTGACAATGAGGGTAATTTGGTTCCCTGAGTACATTATGATGGAACGAGCATGACTGCACATAACCAGATAACTGAGATTCTATCTTCACATCTTATAATTATGCATACGAGGGGGAAAAAGACTTTGAAAAATATAGATAATAAGATAAATATAAGACGAGATGTGCACTTGCATTTGAAAGAAAAATGCCAGAGAAAATATAACAGACAGTACTGAGAAACTACTGACCCTGTTTAAGAACAAAACAAGGTTTGATAATAATAAATTTTAAAAATCATACCTTTCATATTCTGATCATTCAACCCTGTTGATGAGTGTATGAAATATACAATAGATGAAGATATAGTGTACGCTGTACATTTTCAAAAGCTCTCGCAGGAGATTGAACAAAACATTAACATGATATGTATAATGACTAAGATTTGTCTCAACAGGATTTTATCCCAGACTGACGAAAACCAAGAATTAAAAGTAAACAAAAACAAAGTAGCTTGAATGAAACAAGGAGTTAAACGTTGTCGTGTGTTCTTTCATATTACCTGTCCTTTTATGAAACCTTTGCGAATAGGAAGATTTAAATAATAAAGATGGCAAGCCAGCGGGACACCCAGATTCGTTATTTCAGCGCAAAGTATGACCGACAAGTACTTAAATGAAGTCTCTCAGAGACAAGATAGTTGTAATAATCAGCAATCGGTTAACATTGTCAACATTTCGTCAACAGGCAGCATTTTCTAATAGTTGTTTGCTCATTAGTTGAATTTTTTCTGTACATGCATCAACTCTTGAGCAGGGTAGTTTTAAACACCAGTCTCGCGGTGAGTTCTCCAGAGTCCCTTATAAGAATTATCAGCAGTTGTAGACCATGTAATGCAATCTTGCAAGTTCACTCTTGAGAATAGAGACTTCAGCTCGGAGTTTCATGTTGTCCTGTTCAAGATAAACCGCTCTGATTGCAATCTCTTCCTCTTTCATTCTCCTCGCATCTCTTGATCTCTTCGCCGCATCGTTGTTCTTCCTCCTCCTTTCCCAATACGCGAGATCTTTCTTTTCATCCGGAACAGGTTTGACTTTCTTTCTTGATGGCTCTTCCGGTTTGACGTCGACAGCGTTAGCAGCCCGACGTCGCCTAGATGCGAGCAGGGCTGAGAGTCGCAGGCTGGAGAGGGACTGCGTCGAATTCGAGTTATCGCCGACTGGGTAGTTGAGAACGGCCGGGTAGCCTGCGTACGAAGCCATGGCAGATGCAGCCAGTGTTGGATCGGAATACGAGTAGCCCGTGACTGCGGCAGCGGCAGCAGGGAGCATCGCCGAGTACGGGTAAACACTTTTCAACTGAGAAGCGCTCACGATGGCGGAGTAGGTAAGATCGAGCGGTTTGCCTCCAGCCTCGGACTGGCTGACATCGCTTGTCGATACGCTCTTAGGTCGAGATGGACCAACCATGTTCGAAACATCCAGCGCCGATTTTTTTATCTTCTCATGCTTGAGTGGAGTAATGACTTCAAACGAATCGGATTTCTCTGGCTTTGTCATCTTAACTTCGAGCACTTCCTTTGCTTCCATTACTTCTTGAACAAATTTCTGTAAGGGAAGACAAGAACATAATAAATGAAAAGTCTCTCAATGTGACAATACAACACAATGATACTTGTTTATTTGGGGAATTATTTTTTTTTTACTGACACTATTATAAAGGGTAGTGAGTTTTCAATTTCTTGTGGATAGCCCCAATTTTATTCCTCCTGAGATTTGCAAAGTATCTGATAATTTTTTTTTTCTCTCTCTCTCTCTCTCTCTCTTCCTCTTTCTCTGAAACATACATGATTGGGATATTCATGAGACCGCACGTTTGATTGATGCAAATTAGAGAAAGGCATGATACATGTAAAAACTGAATTTCAGTAATCAATCTTTAACTTTGCTCACATGCTTGGAAATACTACCTTCGCGAATATCCAGATTTTATTTATCGGCAGCGGTTTTAAATAAAGAAAGTTTACAGCAAAGCTAAACAACGCTCTGTTATAAAGTTAAAGACGCTTTTAAAATTCAGTTGAAAAAATCGTGAAAATATATTTCATTTTGTTCACAAATAGAATCAATATACAATTTATGAAAAAAAAATGTTCAGGCCCTGTAGATTAAAAGAGAAGATAGATGGATACTCTTTGTTTTATGAACCAATAAGATTTAAGACCATTTTAGAAAAAGGCTAAAAAAAAAAAACAACCATTTTGAATGGTTTAGCAGTTAGCACAAAAGAAAGCGATCTTATGAATACTTACCCTTTAAAAATGTTTCTTGTCAAATTTGGTAACAAAAAGCTGTTGTAGCATTAACTCTTGGTTACTTTACTTAACAGAAAGAAAAATATTCCGAGTCCAGTAATTCGCCTCAAGTTTACAAATGGAAAGAAGAGATATTGACCATCCAACTTATAACCTGTGGTTGAACGATTTGGAAAGACCTGCCAGTTGTCTGGAAGAGTAAGCTGCCGGTAAATGTTATCGCGAGTAGGTGAAGTAGAGTTTTTATCACTGTGGTGAGTAGCAATCACCCTGCCCTTGTGACCTACCAGGGACGAATGCGGTGACGTCTCACGGCCCGCGACCTCGCTTGTTCCACAATACAGCGGTCACTCAAGATGCGTACATAACGAATGAACGGACAGGAATCGTTCCGCGGCTTGCGTGGCGCAGACGATATTTTGTCTGTGGATAGGTTCTTAATCCGGCTTGTTGGTGTTGATGATGATCTCATAAATAGTTTGTGAATGGCTATGAGTGTATGAGTGCGACGATCACGTCTGCGGCTGCGCAGTTTGGATATGCGCAATCACTCTGCTGAGCATGCAATGTCTTCACCCTCTGTTATCATGGTTATGTGGTCGATCGCCCTCTGCTTATATTTTTCCCCAACTAGGTAGCTGTTTTACTTCTGTATTTCGGTTTACTAATCACGCATTTCTTGTTGCATGCCTAGAGACCAACATATTGTAATACCGTAGTTAATATACCGTATACACTCTAAGAAAAGGTGCAATTTTGCACCCCAAATGCTACAATAGCAGCACCTTTTGGGGTGCAATCCTGCACCCTACATGACAAAGGTGCAAATAATTATGCACCTTTTTGTACTTGTTTTCACCCGAAAATGCCCATCTGCAGCCTAAAAGGTGCAATTATGCACCTTAAAGGGTGCAGAAAGTTTTGCATCCAAAAGGGTGCAAATTTGAACCTTCCCTAAAGGGTACAACTCTGCACCCTGAAGGGTGCAAAATGTAGCTCACTTCACCCTTAATGGTGCATAATACTTCTTTGGGTGCAAAGTTGCACCCTTAAAGGAGCTCCTAGTGCATCATTTGAAGGGTGCAAAATTGAACCTTTTCTTTTTCTTAGTGTGTAGAGGAAGCAGGGAGCTGGTTCCACCTCCCATTGGGAAATGTGGCGTAATTCAGGGGGCGCGGAAGCAGGGGGCATGGAGGGCTACAGCCCCCCCCCCCCCCCTCCACACACACACACACACAATTTAAGATTAAAATGAACAGGATTAAAAATAAATAAAAAACTATAAATAGTAGAACTTAATTCTTAAAATTCTTATAGGCTCGCGAAACCACCGTCCACTGGATCCCGCCTATTTGGGTGTCAGTCCCCTCCCCTACCCCAAAACCGTTCCGCAGCCCCTGTAATCAACTTCTACGCAATCATTCTTCTTACCATCATATTCTTCATCATCATCTTCTTCTTTTCGTTTTTCTTCTTTTTCACTGTTTTTCTTCATCTGTATCGTTGGTCTATCATTGAAGAATGCGTTGCCTTAGTCCTCATTGCATCACGCAACATTCGCTGATAAACCGGGATCATAAACTTCCTAAAGAAATGATTAAAAAAAAACACGACTGCCTTTCCCCGCAATTTGTCTGGATTTTTAGTAATATACATGTACTATCTACCAACTTGTAGATCGCTACATAAGTGGACCAGTTTAGCTTTTAAATAATAAATCAGATGACCCATTTCCTTCGTTAGAGTTTATGGATTGTCATATGTTTGGGTGTGTGTATGTTTTTACGTGTCTGCATTATTGCATTATATATCTTAAGTTTCGTTATAGTTTTCAAGCTATGCTCCAATGACTTATTTTTCAAAGGCAGTTCGTCACTGTCCTTCTAAGCAGAGTTCGTCAATATCCTTCAAGCAGAGTTCCCTGTTGCCTTTTAAGCTGAGTTCGTTACTGTCTTTTAATCAGATATCTTTAGCTACTGTCATGCCTTTTATAAAACAATTCAACGTGGAACTTGTCCGACAATACTGAATATAAAAGATAAATGTAACTTGCACAACGCGCTGGTTTTTCAAATTGGGATTCAAATCCCCGTGTGGAGAAAAGAATACCAACTCCATTTCTGTAATGGCAATCCGATATGCTTCATTATCATTATCATCATCATCATTATAATAATCATCAACATTATCACTCTCATTATCATTATTAGCATTATTATTATATTTCAAATTGGGATTCGAATCCCCGTGTAGAAAAAAGAAAAATAGCCCACTGTACCAACTCCATTTCTGAAATGGCAATCCAATATGCTTTATCATTATCATCATCATCATCATCATCATCATCATCATCATCATCATCATCATCATCATCAACATCATCACCATTATTATTATTATATTCTGGAAACAAGTAAAAGCTATAACAGCTCGTGTGTTTGTTTTCGTCGTGCATGTTTCAGAGATAAGTAAAGGGAGCAAGGGCAATAGGCGATATTACATTTTTTAACTGTAAAAGTTGTGTTTTAATCTAAAATTCAACGCACGTACTTTTAAAAAAGGTATGCGCATGCAACCGTGTCATAACTCTCTTCTAACATTTATCTGGTGGTATGGCGTTTTCTCCTTTTTTCTCCGCTGCATTTTTCGCGCCTTCTATTCCCTCTTCACCATGTCCCGAATGGATCGCGGTCGTGTACCAAGTTGTAAATCATCTTTCGACTGTGTAGTGACAGCCATGTAAGGTTCTATTTCTCCCCCCCCCCCTCTCTCTCTCTCTCTCTCTCTCTCTCTCTCTCTCTCTCTCTCTCTCTCTCTTTCTTTCTTTGCTCTACATATTTGGGAATCATTTCTGTACTCTGTCCTAGTTTTGTGTTTCATTTTTATTTCCTCCATTCCTGTATCATGTCTCTTACAAGTCATTTTCATTTTCTTCTTCATCTCTCCGTTTTACACTCTTAAAACAAAATAATTAAAAATGACTAGACGAAAGGGTTAGCAGAGTGAAACTATTCTTTTTTTTTTTTGTTTACTATTTTCTAATCGTATTTTGACTAGAACACAGTCATGTCTGACCAAGGAGTTGCTGGTAACTCCTTGGTCTAACTAGAATATAGGGAGATATTATGACAGTCACTAGACATATTAGTTGCACCCAGCCATGCCAGCTTGCCTTAAGTAATGCAACATAGCTAAATTGCCTATGCATTTGTGAGTTATAAGCCTCTCTGTATTTTGTGATTTTTCGTAAATAATTATTGCATACTGTCGACCATTTGCGTATATCTTAAAAGACAGAACTTGTACTTTTCTCTTCTGAGAGCAGAAGATATTCTGACCCGGTCATGTCTGAAACAATGGAGAAGACAATAGGACAAAGAAAACAAATGCCCATATAAGGAGGTGAGAGTTGTCAGTGAACGAAATCATGAGACTCCCCCTTCATCTTTCTTCCCAACCTGTTTACATGGTTTGTATACACTTTTCGCAAGGAAATAATGCCCATAATGTATCTAGAAAAGAGCGGAGGAAAATGACCACACCCAAAGAAGACAGATTTCTGTGGACCGTTGTCAAGCCGTTCTAAGGAGGACGCACGCCATAATCATTATCCAGCAAAATATAATAAGTTTGTAAAGAATTCGCTACCGGAAATAAATTTCGCTATATTCGATCAAATTATTCTTAAAGTGTGTTAGATAGAACGTAGGGGTATATCAGCATCTCAAAATGGTATTTTCTTTCCTGTGTTCATCCTGCATTGTGTAAGTGCCCATTTTTTTTTTTAATTACCCTTTTCGCTGGTGCCCCTTACTCTGAAAGACGCTCCTCCGCATTCATGCACCCTTTAAGAAAGAAATGGAAGTTGAAATTTTCAAATACGAATTGCAGATGTTACGGAGCGAATTTTTAGATGCCTTAAACATGTTAAATGATAAAATGACAGTAAAACATACAAAACGAATTTTTGCTGATTTTCAAAAGTTTTTTATAATGATTTTCATTTCTTCTTGTCACCTGCCCTGCATGGCCCATTAATCAGGTCAAGTCCTGGGCTTCCTTATGTTTTTCATTCACCTTCGTATGTCTTTACTATGTTGCATCTTTTCTTTTATTGCTGAAGTATCAAAAGTAATGTATCAACAAAAGAGGAAGTCAACAGATTTATCGGAAAAGCGATCACGTGTGAGAACGTGACAGACATGTACCGTGGTTGTTGTTTTTTTTCGCGAAGAGGTAATCCACCGTATTGTTTATAACAATATACCATTTACAATGCTCAATAATTGTTTTTTTTTTTTTTTATTAACGTGAATTCATTATCTTTGATTCTTCTGCGTGCCTGCGTTTGAAATTGCTATTTCACATTTTCGAAGATTGGAGTTATTTTACTTTGCTCCATGACAGACTTTCCTTCAAGATAATTCCTATAGATCAGCACTTACGGTTGCTTGATTCCGTCTACTAATTATGTAATAGTTTCTAGAAATTTCAGAATATCAGTCGGGGGGGGGGCATTTTCATGCCGTCTTACCAGAGTGGCCTTTGGTTTCAGATCGTTCATGAATGAAACACTTCGGTGCTACAAATAGGCAGAAGAAAGGTCTTGATGAAGCTGTAGATAGCAGTAGAAGGATAAATGTAAGAACTGGGTCAGATTTGTGGGAAGATACAAGGAGAATGCAAAAAATGAATTGAAAGAAAACGTGACACAAGTCATGTCCAATATTACGAAATTTTAAATCGAATGCATGCATGGCAGAATGGAAAAAAGAAAAGCAACATCTTCAAGATTTAGAAATATATAAAATAATAACACGAAGACAGAAGTGAAATGACGGTAAAAATGATAGGGGTGCTGATGATGGTGGTGGTGGTGATGATGATGGTGATGATGATGATGATGGTGATGATGATGGTGATGATGATGGTGATGATGATGGTGATGATGATGATGATTATTATTATGATGACGATTATGGTGATGATGTTAATGATGATGATGGTGATAATGGTGATGATGTTGATGAAGATCTCAAATGATGATGAAGGTAATGATTTTGATAACAATTTTCATGTGAAATTTCAGCAAAATACAGAGTAAGTTCGTTGTTAGCATATGAAACAATTTTTGTTTGGTTGGTCTCGTCTGAAGGGAGCAGTCGCTTAATTCATTTATTTTAAAGATCAGTATGACCATGTTCTGCAATATTTTCCTCTCCTGGATTTTTCCATCTTGCTTTGCATTATCATATATTTTTTAGTCTCTTTGTCTTCTTGTGATACGACCGAAAAAGTCACTTGGTGTCAGCGTGGATTTACTAAATCCACGGTGTTATAGACGCACGGTTTTTCTGCATGTATCCCAAACTTTGATTTGCCTTTTATGACATAATATTTAAAGTGGAAATGACAAAAGTTAATTTATGTACACATGTCACATTACTGTAGAATATTATAACAAGTTTGAATAAGAGTATTGTATGTACAAGGGGAACTGAGACAATAAAAGGAATAATGAAAAGATTGAGGTAAAGAGAGAAAAGCGCTAACTTACTAAAGCAACTGGTAGAGTAAGATTAAAGGCCAGGTCCACAGCAAGATGAAATTCATTGCAGTGAAAAGAAATATTCAAAACAAAACAGTGAAAACTGGATGAAAATGGGATGCAAAATAAGGAAGTTGTAAATTTTTGAATTTTTGCTATTTTTCGCAAAACGATTCTTGAACAGTCGAAATGAACATTAATGAGTGAGTTGATGATTCCACATAATATGTATGCAGAAATGATAAAAGTTTCATATTTTAGCTATAAAATGTACAATTTGTCCTAAACACTCCTTACATATTTACAAAATGGTATTCACTCTAATATGTGTAGACACCATGGATGACTTTTCAGTTTTAGTGAGAAAGAAAAATGAAAATTTTCGAAATTTTTGTAAGAATATTTTGGAGAATAGTGAGTGTATGACATCATCGAATCATACGCTGAATATTCATATCCGAAAAACTCGTGAAACTTTGAAAATTCATAACGTTCTTATTTGCATCTGATTTTCATCAAATTTTCAATGTTTTGCCGTTTGGATTTTGTTATTCTTTTATTGAAATTAACTTCATCTTGCTGTGGACTTGGCCTTCAAGGGAAGAAACTGGATTCATGGGACTGCACTGGTCGTTAACCGGGTATGACATTGCGAATAAAAACGAGGCACCGGATTTATATCAAATCCCTTTCCCATTTCTTTCCCCATCCCCAAACTCTCTCCTTCTATCCGTCTCTTCCACCTCTCTCTCTCTCTCTCTCTCTCTCTCTCTCTCTCTCTCTCTCTCTCTCTCTCTCTCTCTCTCTCTCTCTCTCTCTCCCTCTCTCTCTTTCTCTCTCTCCCTCTCTCTCTTTCTCTCTCTCTCTTTCTTTCTCTTTTTCTCTCTCTCTCTCTCTCGGATGTTAAATGTCTGAGGACTATTATCATGGAGATTTTTATCATCTGAAAAGATATTAGTTAATGTGTTCTAATGATTTTTTAATCATCAGAACAATATTTTTTTTTAAGAAAGAAAATCAGGAAAACACGCCATCCACTCGCCCGCTTCCAGGTTTTCTTCCTCCAAATGGCCTCTGACTCCTCTCTCTCTCTCTCTCTCTCTCTCTCTCTCTCCCCCTCCCCCTCTCCCTGACTCTTTCTCTTTTTTCTCTCTCCCTCTCTCCTTCCCTCTCTCTGTGTCTCTCACTGTTTCTATATTTATCTATCTGTGTATCTATCTATCTATCTATCTATCTATCTATCTATCTATCTATCTATCTTCCTGTCTGTCTGGCTGTCTGTCTGTCTGTCTGTCTGTATTTCTCAGCCTTTTTTTCTGATACATGTTATAGTATTATCAAGGAGGTATTATACAGTTATAAGTTTGAGCTGCTGTGTGTACACGCTTGCTGCATAACATTGAATTCTTGTCATGATGCAGCCCAGTGCGGTCCATCGATCATCCGTTTGAATTTCCCCCTGTATCGCCGGCGGGCATGTCGACGAGGTGTCGGTCCAATATCAGCTCGAGATGTCGAGGGAGTTACCAAACTTGTTAAAATTTCAAAATGAAGACGGTTTTCGTGATACAAGGAATAAGATAATAGTCATAACTTTTTCAGAAGAATCAAACAACAAAGGAAATCCAAGGCCATTTATCAATGCCCTATAATATCACACTAAAGACTTCTGTTAGCAAAGTAAACACCGGGGGCAAATAATGACGTCACTGGTATCTTCGATGAGCAGTTTTATCAAAGGAATTAAACAATTTTCAGGAGGCAGCAGTTTTATAACTGCATAAATGAATATACGAGTATATAATGAACATAATTATGTTTGACACTATTAATCAACAGATAAATACTGGTACTAGACACCTTGACAATCATCCAAACCCTCTTATCTTTTCTTTTCTTTTCTTGTGCGCCTCGGAATAGAATTTTTCTAGATAGACGGCGCCTTATAAATTATCTTTATTATTATTATTATTTTTTTTTTTTTTATTATTATTATTATTATTATTATTATTATTATTATTATTATTATAAATAAAGGAACTCTAGTTCGGGTATTAGGTGCATGACCTCTTACCTCTTCACTCGTAAAATCCTTCTTATTACTTTGGAGCAGTTTTTACTTTAGATTGCTCAGTTTTATGTTTTAAAAAATCTCGAAAGGAAATGACTAGGGTGTAGGTAAAAATTCATTTGGTGTACAGTGTTACTATAGCCAGTGATAGATATTAAATGCTCAAGGCTTATTTCCCTTTTATATAGTTTCTTATGATAATTCTTCAATAGAAACTACCCCCATTTCTTCTCCACGTTCTTCCTATTTTCCCCAAAGTTCCATTTCTTCATTTGAATAAAATCTTCCCCTCCACTTTATGAAACTCCAACCCTTCCTCTTAGCTTCTTTCCCTCCTCCCTACCCTCCCTTAATCCCACCCCTTCTCCCTATACCCCACGTTCAATCTCTCCATCCCTCCCTCTTATCGTACTTATACGCTATCTACCTCTTCATATCCTTCTCCCTTTCCATCGCACCCTTGTCCTAGCCTCCTTCTCGAAGACGATCCCGACCACTTCCCCCCCCCTTTCCCTACCTCTCCCTCTGCTCACCCCTGTCTTTCGCCATCCTTCATTTCTCATCCCAGTTCCCTCTCTGTACCCACCCCTTCTCCTTTTCCTCTTTCCTTCCAACACCTCACCCCTCCCTTTCCCATCCTCCATTTCCCATCCCTTCCCTTTCGCCATCCTTCATTTCTCATTCCCTCCCGCTCCTTACCTCCCCCCCCCCCCTTCGCCATCCTCCATTTCTTATCTGCTCCCTCTCTTCCTTTCTCTCCTGTCGTCTCGTTGTCAATTTTAGATTTGAGTGTTGTCGATCACCGTCCAGAATGTAAGACAGAGAAAGATTACAGGGCACGAACCTTTCCGTTGCCGCCAGAAACTCATTTTCAAACATATCTAACTTCAGTTTATCGCCGCTAGCACAATGTCATGACACCTGAGCTAATTTCAAAGGTGATGAATTATTAGTAGAAAACAAATTACCATATCAATTCTTTTGTTGAGAGAAATAGCAGGTTGTGTGGCAGTTCTTTAATAGGGGACGCAAATTCCATAATCATCTTTTAGGCTCAAGTGGATTGGATATAGCCAAATGCCGAAACGCAGTAAATGCCAGCTTGTTCTGAACTCGATTCATCGGGGTGCAGGAGTATAGTCTATGGATCTTATAACAATTACTGGAAAGATCTGCAATGTGTGAAGCTTTATTTTTCAATGCTTAAATTATTTCTAGTTAAAACTGTGTACCATCATGTTTCATTAGTAAATAAGTTCAACCAATAATCAAAGGACTACGTTTTATCACATTTACTAGTTAAACGGTAGGTAGAATGAATTGCAAAGATGATTTAACAAATTCATGACATGCAACACTATTGGTGTTCCTCAAGGATTCGAACTTGACCCTATTTTCTTGCAGTAGTTGGACATAAATTTTAAAAATATATATATTTTCTCATGATGATCTTAATTCAGTGTCACAGAAAATGGTAAAATTTGCTTTGTCTCGAAATGATTTTCCCCTAATATTACATTTTATTTTGATGAATACTTTTTAGTAAAGCGTTTAAACAGACCATATAAAAAGGGAATGTAACTGCGTAATAAGATTGTGTTTTGTAAAAGATTGTCTTTGTGCTTTGAAAAAGCTATTCAACTATATATAAACACTGAACGTGATATTATTGTAAGTGGCAATTCATTTTGTTCCAATTTTTTCAGAATTACAACTTTACTTTAAAGATACTTACCAGACTTTTTATAAATGAAAATATTACACTGAGGCCTCAAATAGATTAAGATGCATGACGGTTGTTGAAGGAGCAAAAAGAATCGCAAAAACTATTGTTTATTATAAGAAAGAAAAACATAAAAGACTTGCAAGCTCTCTATTCTAATAACATTTTACGTTATTAATCTCTGTGTACACGAATGGCGCCCAAGGCACACTTAGTCCAAGGTCAATTCATTTGACCCTAAGGAACAAAGAAGGAGAGAGTGAAATGAGAAAAGTGTCGCAGGAAGCGTGACATTCGTCGCAATAATCATCTAAAGTGCAGACTTGTTCAGGGTGCAACAACAGACAAAAAAGAATATCACTGGATGAATGAAAGTGGGTCCTATTTCAACTGGGAAAACGCATACGATATTTTAAGATTTTTTAACATAATTTTAAACATTATGTTGCTCAAGCCACAGTGAACAGCATGATGCTTAACATGCTTAAAGAGGATTTAACTACTATGTGGAATATTAAATTATAGATCTTTAATCAAACACTGGAACAAAATATCCTGTAGTATTTAAAGAAAATGCATATGAAAGGGCCTATCAATTCGTGTTTATGCTTATGCTTTCAATTATGTCAATATTCATTACTATGATTTTTGTTGCAAATGAATATTGTTATTGATGATTACCTGCATCCTCCCAGATGCTTAAGATCATCTGAAAACTAAGAAATCATGGGGGATCGGTCATTTGCACACGCTGGCAGACCTTATATATGGAATTCAATTGTCATAAGATAATTATTTATATATATTTCAAGGTGCAGTGGAGAAGAAAAACTTAAAAATGCCCTCAAAACCTATTTGTTGAAAATTGCTTTCCAGTAGATTTATTTTCACACTGTCGTTCCTTCTTTTTTTCCTATTTCGTGTGCTTTTGCTTGTTGTAAGTTTTTCTTCTCCACTGCGCCTCGAGCACATTAGTAATGTGGAATTGGCGCATTATGAATATACTATAATCATTGTTTTTATTATTATGAAGATGATGAACAAAACTATTAATGAAAAAATATCATTCCAAATGACCTTAAATGGATATTAGTCGTAAGTATGTAAATACGTGAATATGCTCTCAGATAAGCAGTACTGGTTTTGATATTATGCACATTTGACTCAATAATATTATCAACATGTGAGAAACTTGTTTTTGATATACCATGTAGTTTAAGTTGTAGTTTTGTGGCTAAGATTAGTGAGGAGTTGCATCCCTTGAGCATGTTTAATTAAAATCAAACCCAGACGACAACACAGATCAGATCGATGTAACTACACTTAACACTGACCAATCAAAACTCCGCGCGCCAAAATGCTCTTTGCACTAAATAAACAATATTGCTAGAAGTTGTTTCAGTAAGTGATAATGAGAAAAAAGCAAAGAGGTAGAGGGTAAATTTGGTTTTGCTGGAAGGCATTCCTTCCAAATCATATGGGAGATGTAATTGGTTAGTGTCAGACCTAAGGCAGAAGTCGTTGTCGAGAAAAGAAATAATTTGTGCTGAAATTGCGAGTCAGAGAAGCAGACGACACCGTTTTTTTCGGAAATCAGGAAGTTAATAGTGCAGTGGCTACAAATTTTCTTTTTCTAGAATGACTTAAGAGGGACGGCAACTCTCTCTTTCTCTCTGTTTTTCTCTTACTCTCTCTTTCTGTTAATATGATATTTTTTAAAAAGAAAAATATATACTTCATTTAGTTCCTTTAGGGTGAATTTGACTGACATTTCCCCTCACATTCCCTCTCCGATCCCCCCTTCTCTCTCTCTCTCTCTCTCTCTCTCTCTCTCTCTTTCTCTGTCTGTCTGTCTTTCTGTCTGAAAGCATTATATCTTCATTGTACTCATATATTCACCATCGTAATTTCTGTTCTTACTTATTTTAGAATTTATGCTTATGCATTAAATTGTTCTCATATCCAAGGAAGTATTTTTCTTTAAATGGGACAAACTGTCTTGTTTTATTTCTCAATGATAAAAATGATGGAGTTTAAATCTAATATGTCTTTAGTTCTAACTTTCCAACCATCTATCCTTCTATCACTTATCTACTTTCTTTTGATGAAGCTGTGTGAAGTTCTCTCTCTCCCTCCATATCTATCTATCTATCTATCTATCTATCTATTATCTATCTATCTATCTATCTATCTATCTTACTTTCACACAAGATTTATAAAGTGAATAGCACAGATGATTATTTTTTTTAGATTATATTTTTCATTTAACTGATTAATCACTGTCTGTACACCACCTGTCTCTTTAATCAATGTTATATTACAAATATCCCGATTTTCGTTGTAAAATGGATTATACTCTTCCCGTTAGCATAGCTAAATAACTTTAGAAATTAGATTGTGAAGTGTTTCTTCCACAATATACATTGAATGTATGTTTCCACATGCAGATTACTTTTGACTTTATGATTTTTATTTTGTACAATTTTGCGTCGTACAACATGGTACAATGTCCGAAATCCCGTGTTCTCGGCCTCAAATGACTCTTGTGGAATCTTGTTCCATTCCAGGCAGACACTTAATCATTTTGACTTTTGTTTTGTATGGTAGCAATCAGAAATAACAAGAGGTATGTATAAACCATCTGTGAGATTGTCATGGTCACGTAAAATAATAATTTCCCTTTATGAAGGGAGAGTAAAAACACCCCCATCGAACGTCAGTCTTCTTGCTCCCAATGCCTCAGGAATTATTCTCATCTTGATCAGAGGCTTGACCAAGGCGACGGTCAAATTCAGGAAGGCTTTAAACTTTGCCGATGGTCAATTATGGGAAGCTGATTGACCAGACGTTCAGTCTGTCTGTCTTGCTCCTTTCTTCTTCTTTTTTTCGGAACAGATTGGAAAACAGTCTGGACCGATCGGTTTGAAGCTTTGTCTTTGACATGAAGAATGTACGGTACCATTTATGGAGTGACCATTCCATTAATTAGTTCTGCTCCTCGTAATTTTGATATCGCATTTAAAGGTAGAAACCCAAATTTAATTGTTGTTTATATAACTGCACAGAAAGATAGAAAAATCAAGTAATATGTTAACCTGTGAGAGCTTAACAAAATAGAGCTTTAATCATAATTATATCAAATAACAAAATATGAATGAAACAATACTAAATCTTATATGGCAACATAGATATTTTAGCGATGGCTGAAATTGAAACATGAAGAAATAAAACTTATATGCATGACAAATTTTCCTTTTTCACTTTTAGGATGCCCCATTGTCTCATTACTATCAATTTTCCCCCATTCGGTTATGTAATGATTATTTAGGACTACTTTGTTCTACATTGTCCACAGCCATCAGAAGAATATTCATCTCCAGAAGTAGTTGTCCTGTAGAAAGTTATCTGGGGGCAGTGTACCGGCGTGAATTGTCCTAGAGATAGTTAGATAGTTGTTCGGAACACCCACCTGGATGCCGTTTTCTCCACATTACGCAGTTTAACCCATTATAACTGGAAACGATTTAAAATCTGCTCCCATGCTTTGACCATGCAGAGAAGGGAGAAATGTTTTAACAGACTCGTAAAAATCTAAAACGTTCTTGAAAATATACTGTAAGGTTAAAAACGAACATTTTTGTAATGTGTCGCATAAAAGTGATACTGTCTTATCATTGACTTTCGTAATGCACGCTTGAAAACGAAATTCAAAACCTGACATAACTTTTCACAAATTATATTATATGGATAATTATTATACAAGGTGTTGTGCAAAATTCATGTGTGCTTTCATTAATTATTTATTGCTTCTAAATCGCATTCCCCCTCTTCGTTATTAGGCTTGTTTGCATGCATGGGCAATGTTTCGAATGGGAGATAACTTAAGGATAGGGAGAGAGAGAGAGAGGGGGGGGTGGAAGAAACAGAGAATATTGCTTTGGGCCAATCACTTAAAATGCATAAATTCAAAACCACCAACTGCATTTAAACACATAGCGCAACAAGGGAGTAATTCCCCGATCCAATTCTAATATTCATAATGCCTCTCACATGCTTTAAGTGAGAAGGGATATCGACGTTAGTCATTACCATTCCAGTCTGGCCACGAGTCTTTTCACCTTCTCTTCTTTAGTTTAATTGAGTTATCGGTATTGGTAGTACACCCGAGACCGATTCGCTCATCTTGCTTGGCCAGTGCTCTTAGATTCGTAATTAGTTTAAATTAGTTCTCCTATTTTCTTAGGTATATCAAGTGACAGGAAAAGCCCCTCGCCTGGGCCGCTTCTCCATAACCTTTATTATTCGCATATTTCAGAGTGGGGGACGCGTTGCGACACGTATGAACCCCCTCCCTCCCTACCCCCTCCTTCTCTCTCTCTCTCTCTCTCCTCTCTCTCTCTCTCCTCTCTCTTTCTTTCTTTCTCTCTCTCTCTTTCTCTCTCTCATTCTTCTCTCCTATCTTCAAAATAAATGACATCAGTGGCCATCGTTGGTCATCGAGAACTTGACCCTATGCATCCATAAATAGCATACCTAGGGGGCAAAGAGCGCATGAGAAGAGAGCGTGTTATGAGAGATTTGGTAAAAGCCCAAACACCCCCTGGGGTGTACCTAAACCACGTGCTCCCCCTTTTCTTCCTCCGTGGGCGTACTAAAGCCTTGATGACCTAGGGAGGGGTAGTTCTTATATAGTGAGTGTCATTTTTAAAAGATAGTGATATAGGCCTACCATCATTTGCATGTATCAGAGAATATTTTCTTTCTTAAATTTGATTTGTTGAGAGCCAGAAGGACGCTGACAACTACGTATAGGGATTTAATACCTTTTAGGCCCTTAGCAGACGATGTATTGAATTACAAACAAAACAAATTTAAAAAATAAAAAATAATGACGATTTGTCTGTGAACATGACTAGCTGATAAACGTCAGATTTCAATTCCATTTTCAATTCATTCAATTATTCAAGCGTGTTTATTTCTCATGTATCATATATACATGTCAAACAAACAGAAATTACAATATGAGAAAAATTATATACAAAAAATTGAAGCAATTGGCAATAGATACATATACAAAACCTGTAGCATGATTATACAGGAAATAGAAAACATGAGAAATGAGGAACTAAACAAATCAAAGCTTGTAAAGCATTAGTTCCTCGGGCTTGTAAAACATTAGTTCCTCGGTAGTATTTCAAGAAACCCTCAAAAGTACAACTTCCCCGACATTTCATGAAAAGTTGTGCATTGAAACAATGAGGGGAATTTATCTCTTTACTTCAACTTGTACAATATATTTCGTTAAACGAATCCGTTGTTGTCAATCACGTCTTACCAGGAACTGCTTTTAAAGAAAGTTAAAATGCACACCTATAGTAGCTTTCTTTCAAAGGATTAAACATACTGATCTCTTTGCTCGGAGCATGGAGTTACTAAAATAAGAACTCCTCCTTGCTCCGAGCACCGTCGAAAATTTGAATCTTCCTGAAGCATAAAAACCCAGCCATAGCACAAAGGCGCGTAAATCTAGCAGCGCTGCGAAGGTTTTTGGCCGCAGACCGCAAGAGATTGGGTCAAGAAGGCTCAGGACAAGAGGAGGTCAATGCCATTGACCATTATCAGCGGTCATCGAGCTCTGACTGGTCACCCCTAGTTAGTAATCTCTACTTCGGTAAACATACAGTGTAACTTCATCAAACTCAATCAAGAAATTATGATTATTTTAGGGAAAGGTTCTTGGTAGTTAGTACGATAGGTGATTGAGGGGAGAGGATGACATTTTGACTTCTCGCAGTTACTGAAAAGTGTCGAGGAAAGGTCTATACAGTTCTTTCATTCAGGCGCTTTTTTTTCTTTATCTTGTGAGAGACTTTTATTCCACTTACTTATCCCCACAACCTTCCTTTGAACAGCTGGAAATAGGAAATCTGTTTTAAAGAAATTTACCATTTTTCTTTTCTATTCTTCAACAATTGAAGCATACATACATAACATGAGTGTACAATGCGATTGTATGCTCATATGTTTTATTTTGTGTGTATATGTCTCTGTGTTTTTATTATGTATGAATTTGTATGTATTAATTGATATGCATATAAACTAAACAATTATATGGACAATAAACGATGAATGAATGAATGAATGAATGAACATAAAGATGTAAAGCGGATGGCCTCATATAATTTTTCAAGCACAAAATTCATGTCTAATCTCATGTCACTCCTTTTCATTTCGGCTGATTAATAGGATAGCTTTGTATGTTCATAAATATCATTCATGAAGGAAGAAGCACAGGAGCGTGAATTCTACTTTCACGTTCAAGCCCTAAAAAGATAACCTAAAAAGGGTGTTCATACTAAACACAACAACAAAAAATAACTCCCCCTAATTCAAAATAGCATAACTTTTAAACGAAGAAGTTTTGAGCAAAATGATTTGGCAGGAGTGTTCCTACACTTAGTGACTAACTTCTGTTTGAAAATGAGATTGATCCGTCGAGTCATGCATGAGTGAGCAGACATTAAAAGCAAAAAGTCATCTTTCAGAAGTCACAAGAGTCTTTGGGGGGGGGGTCTGTGACAACAAGCTTTTTCTGGTGTTTGTTTAAGTGCTGTGATGTTCTCGAGATTGTGTCATGGTTGAGTGATAGCATTTTTAGCAATGATGCAAGAAAGGTTAAAAATTTACTGTTTAATGCCGGAAAACACAACTACCTGATATTTTTACATAGTGTGCTGACTCAGTGTTGGTTGATGCCAATTCTTTCCATAAACTTGAATGAATTCTGTAGATTTAGGAGGGCTGAACATCGCTTTCTTCAAAATTGTGTTCACCCAACTGTGATAAACATGAAAAGTGTCAGGATAGGCATGACGAGAATCAAATAATAGAAGAAACCAATTATCCAAAGTTTTGTTTCACAGACCCCCCCAAATGACTCTTATGACGTTTGAAAGGTGACATTTTGCCTTTAATGTTTGCTCACTCATGCATGACTTGACGGAATCAATCTCATTTTCACACAGAAGTTGGTCAATAAGTGTAGAAACACTCCTGCCAAATTATTTTGCTCAAAACTTTTCGTAAAAAAGTTATGTAATTTTGAATTAGGGGGGAGTTACTTTTTTGTTGTGTTTAGATGACTGGAATTTGTAAGAATTTCCAATGCGAACATGTTTTATTTTTGTATATATTGTTGGGATGATAAGCTAAGTCAAACTGTGTCTATGGCGTTCATGAATATACCTGAATGTACATGAAAGGAAAAATTTGGCGAAGGAAGGGCCTTGTCTCCTAGATAACGAGGGGGGGGGGGGGGGGAGGAGAATAAAATATCAGCGAGAATGAATGAGAAAAGAAGGTAGAAAATATAGAGCTATATAGAGATAGATGTCACTGATGGAGCCACCCCTACAGAAAAAGACAAATAAATTAATGAAAACAATGAGTACATGAATGAATGAATAAAGAAATAAATAAATAATAAATAAATAAATAAATGAATGAATAAATAAATAATAAATAAATAAATAGATGAATAGATAAATAGATTATACTATTTTGTAAGTATTCGAATAAAAGTAGAAACAGGAGAATGAGAAGAGAGAGAGAGAGAGAGAGAGATGTAGGGGAGGGGGGGGGGAGTCTCCGTCTCGATCCTTTTGCCCAATTACGACCACGCGTCGAAGGTTAAGTAAGGGCACTTGGCGCGTGGCTCGCCTGTCAGATCAACTCCAAACTAGCTCTCTTCTTGATCACTGAGATCTCAAATCATGAATGAAAAACCATCCCTGGTCAAGTCGTGACCATGCTTCATGGCCACGTGCCGCTCTACATCTCTTTTGCTTTTCGTTTTCTTTACTTCCTCGATAATACCATTATCATCGATGATTGTTAACAGCTGAAAAAGGCTTCTGTATTGTGTGAATAAGAGCGAGCGGCGGTCTGGTATTCATCTGTGATGCTCTTAATATACAGCAGATTATTCTGGCAGATCTCATTCTTAACATCATCCAGGACGGTAGTGTCATCACGTTAGGAAACAGGTGTGAAAGATGCTGAGCTTTTAATATCGCGATGTCAAGGAGACATCCCTCAAGGGACGAACAAAAATATACAAAAATAGACAGAAAAAAAGAAAGAAAGACAAAGAAAAGGGGGTTAAATATTCCTTCTTCTTCTTCTTCTTCTTCTCTTCGCCCCTCCTCCTTCCTCTTTTCTTCTTCTTCTTGTATTTGTCATGCTTGTAGATAAGGCTCTTTTTTTTTCTTTATAAGTACACTTAGCAATTTAGGAACACAGTTTCTATTTTTCAAAATCATTTACAAATCATAACGTTTTTGGATCACTTTCTAT
>CM057152.1:26057294-26219883 GCA_029962745.1 Echinometra lucunter
CTTCCATCACCTCACCCCTCCCTTTCCCATCCTCCCTTTCCTATCCCCTCCCTCTCCTCACCCCTCCCTTTCGCCATCCTTCATTTCTCATCCCAGTTCCCTCTCTGTACCCACCCCTTCTCCTTTTCCTCTTTCCTTCCAACACCTCACCCTCCCTTTCCCATCCTCCATTTCCCCATCCCTTCCTTTCGCCATCCTTCATTTCTCATTCCCTCCCGCTCCTTACCTCCCCCCCCCCCCTTCGCCATCCTCCATTTCTTATCTGCTCCCTCTCTTTCCTTTCTCTCCTCGTCGTCCTCGTTGTCAATTTTAGATTTGAGTGTTGTCGATCACCGTCCAGAATGTAAGACAGAGAAAGATTACAGGGCACGAACCTTCCGTTGCCGCCAGAAACTCATTTTCAAACATATCTAACTTCAGTTTATCGCCGCTAGCACAATGTCATGGACACCTGAGCTAATTTCAAAGGTGATGAATTATTAGTAGAAAACAATTACCATATCAATTCTTTTGTTGAGAGTAATAGCAGGTTGTGTGGCAGTTCTTTAATAGGGGACGCAAATTCCATAATCATCTTTTAGGCTCAAGTGGATTGGATATAGCCAAATGCCGAAACGCAGTAAATGCCAGCTTGTTCTGAACTCGATTCATCGGGGTGCAGGAGTATAGTCTATGGATCTTATAACAATTACTGGAAAGATCTGCAATGTGTGAAGCTTTATTTTCAATGCTTAAATTATTTCTAGTTAAAACTGTGTACCATCATGTTTCATTAGAAAATAAGTTCAACCAATAATCAAAGGACTACGTTTTATCACATTTACTAGTTAAACGATAGGTAGAATGAATTGCAAAGATGATTTAACAAATTCATGACATGCAACACTATTGGTGTTCCTCAAGGATTCGAACTTGACCCTATTTTCTTGCAGTAGTTGGACATAAATTTTAAAAATATATATATTTTCTCATGATGATCTTAATTCAGTGTCACAGAAAATGGTAAATTTGCTTTGTCTCGAAATGATTTTCCCCTATAATTACATTTTATTTTGATGAATACTTTGTAGTAAAGCGTTTAAAACAGACCATATAAAAAGGGAATGTAACTGCGTAATTAAGATTGTGTTTGTAAAAGATTGTCTTTGTGCTTTGAAAAAGCTATTCAACTATATATAAACACTGAACGTGATATTATTGTAAGTGGCAATTCATTTTGTTCCAATTTTTTCAGAATTACAACTTTACTTTAAAGATACTTACCAGACCTTTTTATAAATGAAAATATTACACTGAGGCCTCAAATAGATTAAGATGCATGACGGTTGTTGAAGGAGCAAAAAGAATCGCAAAACTATTGTTTATTATAAGAAAGAAAAACATAAAAGACTTGCAAGCTCTCTATTCTAATAACATTTTACGTTATTAATCTCTGTGTACACGAATGGCGCCCAAGGCACACTTAGTCCAAGGTCAATTCATTTGACCCTAAGGAACAAAGAAGGAGGAGAGTGAAATGAGAAAAGGTCGCAGGAAGCGTGACATTCGTCGCAATAATCATCTAAAGTGCAGACTTGTTCAGGGTGCAACAACAGACAAAAAAGAATATCACTGGATGAATGAAGTGGGTCCTATTTCAACTGGGAAAACGCATACGATATTTAAGATTTTTTTAACATAATTTTAAACATTGTGTTGCTCAAGCCACAGTGAACAGCATGATGCTTAACATGCTTAAAGAGGATTTAACTACTATGTGGAATATTAAATTATAGATCTTTAATCAAACACTGGAACAAAATATCCTGTAGTATTTAAAGAAAATGCATATGAAAGGGCCTATCAATTCGTGTTTATGCTTATGCTTTCAATTATGTCAATATTCATTACTATGATTTTTGTTGCAAATGAATATTGTTATTGATGATTACCTGCATCCTCCCAGATGCTTAAGATCATCTGAAAACTAAGAAATCATGGGGGGTCGGTCATTTGCACACGCTGGCAGACCTTATATATGGAATTCAATTGTCATAAGATATTTATTTATATATATTTCAAGGTGCAGTGGAGAAGAAAAACTTAAAAATGCCCTCAAAACCTATTTGTTGAAAATTGCTTTCCAGTAGATTTATTTTCACACTGTCGTTCCTTCTTTTTTTCATATTTCGTGTACTTTTGCTTGTTGTAAGTTTTTCTTCTCCACTGCGCCTCGAGCACATTAGTAATGTGGAATTGGCGCATTATGAATATACTATAATCATTGTTTTTATTATTATGAAGATGATGAACAAAACTATTAATGAAAAAATATCATTCCAAATGACCTTAAATGGATATTAGTCGTAAGTATGTAAATACGTGAATATGCTCTCAGATAAGCAGTACTGGTTTTGATATTATGCACATTTGACTCAATAATATATCAACATGTGAGGAAACTTGTTTTTGATATTACCATGTAGTTTAAGTTGTAGTTTTGTGGCTAAGATTAGTGAGGAGTTGCATCCCTGAGCATGTTTAATTAAAATCAAACCCAGACGACAAACACAGATCAGATCGATGTAACTACACTTAACACTGACCAATCAAAACTCCGCGCGCCAAAATGCTCTTTGCACTAAATAAACAATATGCTAGAAGTTGTTTCAGTAAGTGATAATGAGAAAAAAGCAAAGAGGTAGAGGGTAAATTTGGTTTTGCTGGAAGGCATTCCTTCCAAATCATATGGGAGATGTAATTGGTTAGTGTCAGACCTAAGGCAGAAGTCGTTGTCGAGAAAAGAAATAATTTGTGCTGAAATTGCGAGTCAGAGAAGCAGACGACACCGTTTTTTTCGGAAATCAGGAAGTTAATAGTGCAGTGGCTACAAATTTTCTTTTTCTAGAATGACTTAAGAGGGACGGGAACTCTTTCTCTTTCTCTCTGTTTCTCTCTTACTCTCTCTTTCTGTTAATATGATATTTTTTAAAAAGAAAAATATCTACTTCGTTTAGTTCCTTTAGGGTGAATTTGACTGACATTTCCCCACACATTCCCTCTCCGATCCCCCCCCCCCTTCTCTCTCTCTCTTTCTCTGTCTGTCTGTCTTTCTGTCTGAAAGCATTATATCTTCATTGCACTCATATATTCACCATCGTAATTTCTGTTCTTACTTGGTATTTTAGAATTTATGCTTATGCATTAAATTGTTCTAATATCCAAGGAAGTATTTTTCTTTAAATGGGACAAACTGTCCTGTTTTATTTCTCAATGATGGAAATGATGGAGTTTAAATCTAATATGTCTTTAGTTCTAACTTTCCAACCAATCATCTATCCTTCCATCACTTATCTACTTTCTTTTGATGAAGCTGTGTGAAGTTCTCTCTCTCCCTCCATATCTATCTATCTATCTATCTATCTATCTATCTATCTATCTATCTTACTTTCACACAATATTTATAAAGTGAATAGCACAGATGATTTTTTTTTTAGATTATATTTTTCATTTAACTGATTAATCACTGTCTGTACAACACCTGCCTCTTTAATCAATGTTAATATTACAAATATCCCGATTTTCGTTGTAAAATGGATTATACTCTTCCCGTTAGCATAGCTGAATAACTTTAGAAATTAGATTGTGAAGTGCTTCTTCCACAATCTGCATTGAATGTATGTTTCCACATGCAGATTACTTTTGACTTTATGATTTTTATTTTGTACAATTTTGCGTCGTACAACATGGTACAATGTCCGAAATCCCGTGTTCTCGACCTCAAATGACTCTTGAATAATTTCCTGTGGAATCTTGTTCCATTCCAGGCACCCACTTAATCATTTTGACTTTTGTTTTGTACGGTAGCAATCAGAAATAACAAGAGGTATGTATAAACCATCTGTGAGATTGTCATGGTCACGTAAAATAATAATGTCCCTTTATGAAGGGAGAGTAAAAACACCCCCATCGAACGTCAGTCTTCTTGCTCCCAATGCCTCAGGAATTATTCTCATCTTGATCAGAGGCTTGACCAAGGCGACGGTCAAATTCAGGAAGGCTTTAAACTTTGCCGATGGTCAATTATGGGAAGCTGATTGACCAGACGTTCAGTCTGTCTGTCTTGCTCCTTTCTTCTTCTTTTTTTTTTTCGGAACAGATTGGAAAACAGTCTGGACCGATCGGTTTGAAGCTTTGTCTTTGACATGAAGAATGTACGGTACCATTTATGGAGTGACCATTCCATTAATCAGTTCTGCTCCTCCTAATTTTGATATCGCATTTAAAGGTAGAAACCCAAAATTTAATTGTTGTTTATATAACTGCATAGAAAGATAGAAAAATCAAGTAATATGTTAACCTGTGAGAGCTTAACAAAATAGAGCTTTAATCATAAATTATATCAAATAACAAGATATGAATGAAACCATTACTAAATCTTATATGGCAACATAGATATTTTAGCGATGGCTGAAATTGAAACATGAAGAAATAAAACTTATAACGCATGACAATTTTTCCTTTTTCATTTTTAGGATGCCCCATTGTCTCATTACTATCAATTTTCCCCATTCGGTTATGTAATGATTATTTTAGGACTACTTTGTTCTACATTGTCCACAGCCATCAGAAGAATATTCATCTCCAGAAGTAGTTGTCCTGTAGAAATTATCTGGGGGCAGTGTACCGGCGTGAATTGTCCTAGAGATAGTTAGATAGTTGTTCGGAACACCCACCTGGATGCCGTTTTCTCCACATTACGCATTTAACCCATTATAACTGGAACGATTTAAAATCTGCTCCCATGCTTTGACCATGCAGAGAAGGGAGAAATGTTTTAAAAGACTCATAAAAATCTAAAACGTTCTTGAAAATATACTGTAAGGTTAAAAACGAACATTTTTGTAATGTATCGCATAAAAGTGATACTGTCTTATCATTGACTTTCGTAATGCACGTTTGAAAACGAAATTCAAAACCTGACATAACTTTTCACAAATTATATTCTATGGATAAGTATTATACAAGGTGCTGTGCAAAATTCATGTGTGCTTTCATTAATTATTTATTACTTCTAAATCGCATTTCCCCTCTTCGTTATTAGGCTTGTTTGCATGCATGGGCAATGTTTCGAATGGGAGATAACTTAAGGATAGGGAGAGAGAGAGGGGGGGGGGTTGTAAGAAACAGAGAATATTGCTTTGGGCCAATCACTTAAAATGCATAAATTCAAAACCACCAACTGCATTTAAACACATAGCGCAACAAGGGAGTAATTCCCCGATCCAATTCTAATATTCATAATGCCTCTCACATGCTTTAAGTGAGAAGGGATATCGACGTTAAGTCATTACCATTCCAGTCTGGCCACGAGTCTTTTCACCTTCTCTTTCTTTTGTTTAATTGAGTTATCGGTATTGGTAGTACACCCGAGACCGATTCGCTCATCTTGCTTGGCCAGTGCTCTTAGATTCGTAATTAGTTTAAATTAGTTCTCCTATTTTCTTAGGTATATCAAGTGACAGGAAAGCCCTCGCCTGGGCCGCTTCTCTATAACCTTTATTATTCGCATATTTCAGAGTGGGGGACGCGTTGCGACACGTATGAACCCCCTCCCTCCCTACCCCCTCCTTCTCTCTCTCTCTCTCTCTCTCTCTCTCTCTCTCTCTCTCTCTCTCTCTCTCTCTCCCTCTCTCTCTCTTTCTTTCTCTCTCTCTCTCTCTCTCTCTCTCTCTCATTCTCCTCTCCTATCTTCAAAATAAATGACATCAGTGGTCATCGTTGGTCATCGAGAACTTGACCCTATGCATCCATAAATAGCATACCTAGGGGGCAAAGAGCGCATGAGAAGAGAGCGTGTTATGAGAGATTTGGTAAAAGCCCAAACACCCCCTGGGGTGTACCTAAACCACGTGCTCCCCCTTTTCTTCCTCCGTGGCGTACTAAAGCCTTGATGACCTAGGGAGGGGTAGTTCTTATATAGTGAGTGTCATTTAAAAAGAATAGTGATATAGGCCTACCATCATTTGCATGTATCAGAGAATATTTTCTTTCTTAAATTTGGTTTGTTGAGAGCCAGAAGGACGCTCACAACTAGTATAGGGATTTAATACCTTTTAGGCCCTTAGCAGACGATGTATTGAATTACAAACAAACAAATTTAAAAAATAAAAAATAATGACGATTTGTCTGTGAACATGACTGCTGTAAACGTCAGATTTCAATTCCATTTTCAATTCATTTCAATTCAAGCGTGTTTATTTCTCATGTATCATATATACATGTCAAACAAACAGAAATTACAATATGAGAAAAATTATATACAAAAATTGAAGCAAATTGGCAATAGATACATATACAAAACCTGTAGCATGATTATACAGGAAATAGAAAACATGAGAAATGAGGAACTAAAAAAATCAAAGCTTGTAAAGCATTAGTTCCTCGGGCTTGTAAAACATTAGTTCCTCGGTAGTATTTCAAGAAACCCTCAAAAGTACAACTTCCCCGACATTTCATGAAAAGTTGTGCATTGAAACAATGAGGGGAATTTATCTCTTTACTTCAACTTGTACAATATATTTCGTTAAACGAATCCGTTGTTGTCAATCACGTCTTACCAGGAACTGCTTTTAAAGAAAGTTAAAATGCACACCTATAGTAGTTTTCTTCCAAGGATTAAACATACTGATCTCTTTGCTCGGAGCATGGAGTTACTAAAATAAGAACTCCTCCTTGCTCCGAGCACCGTCGAAAATTTGAATCTTCCTGAAGCATAAAAACCCAGCCATAGCACAAAGGCGCGTAAATCTAGCAGCGCTGCGAAGGTTTTGGCCGCAGACCGCAAGAGATTGGGTCAAGAAGGCTCAGGACACGAGGAGGTCAATGCCATTGACCATTATCAGCGGTCATCGAGCTCTGACTGGTCACCCCTAGTTAGTAATCTCTACTTCGGTAAACATACAGCGTAACTTCATCAAACTCAATCAAGAAATTATTTTAGGGAAAGGTTCTTGGGAGTTAGTACGATAGGTGATGAGGGGAGAGGATGACATTTTGACTTCTCGCAGTTACTGAAAAGTGCCGAGGAAAGGTCTATACAATTCTTTCATTCAGGCGCTTTTTTCCTTATCTTGTGAGAGACTTTTATTCCACTTGCTTAATCCCCACAACCTTCCTTTGAACAGCTGGAAATAGGAAATCTGTTTTAAAGAAATTTACCATTTTTTCTTTTCTATTCTTCAACAATTGAAGCATACATACATGACATATGAGTGTACAATGCCGATTGTATGCTCATATGTTTTATTTTGTGTGTATATGTCTCTGTGTTTTTGATTATGTATGAATTTGTATGTATTAATTGATATGCATATAAACTAAACAATTATATGGACAATAAACGATGAATGAATGAATGAATGAATGAACATAAAGATGTAAAGCGGTGGCCTCATATAATTTTTCAAGCACAAAATTCATGTCTAATCTCATGTCACTCCTTTTCATTTCGGCTGATTAATAGGATAGCTTTGTATGTCCATAAATATCATTCAATGAAGGAAGAAGCACAGGAGCGTGAATTCTGCTTTCACGTTCAAGCCCTAAAAAGATAACCTAAAAAGGGTGTTCATACTAAACACAACAACAAAAAATAACTCCCCCTAATTCAAAATAGCATAACTTTTAAACGAAGAAGTTTTGAGCAAAATGATTTGGCAGGAGTGTTCCTACACTTACTGACTTGACTAACTTCTGTTTGAAAATGAGATTGATCCGTTAAGTCATGCATGAGTGAGCAGACATTAAAAGCAAAAATGTCATCTTTCAGAAGTCACAAGAGTCTTTTTTTTGGGGGGGGTCTGTGAAACAAGCTTTTTCTGGTGTTTGTTTAAGTGCTGTTGATGTTTATCGAGATTGTGTCATGGTTGAGCGATATCCTTTTTAGCAATGATGCAAGAAATGTTAAAAATTTACTGTTTAGTGCCGGAAAAACAACTACCTGATATTTTTACATAGTGTGCTGACTCATGTTGGTTGATGCCAATTCTTTCCATAAACTGAATGAATTTTGTAGATTTAGGAGGGCTGAACATCGCTTTCTTCAAAAATTGTGTTCACCCAACTGTGATAAACATGAAAAGTGTCAGGGATAGGCATGACGGAATCAAATAATAGAAGAAACCAAATTCTCCAAAGTTTTGTTTCACAGACCCCCCAAAATGACTCTTATGACGTTTGAAAAGTGACATTTTTGCCTTTAATGTCTGCTCACTCATGCATGACTTGACGGATCAATCTCATTTTCACACAGAAGTTGGTCAATAAGTGTAGAAACACTCCTGCCAAATTATTTTGCTCAAAACTTTTTCGTTAAAAAGTTATGTAATTTTGAATTAGGGGGAGTTACTTTTTTGTTGTGTTTAGATGACTGGAATTTGTAAGAATTTCCAAATGCGAACATGTTTATTTTTGTATATATTGTTGGGATGATAAGCTAAGTCAAACTGTGTCTATGACGTTCATGAATATACCTGAATGTACATGAAAGGAGAAAATTTGGCGAAGGAAGGGCTTGTCTCCTAGAATAACGAGGGGGGGGGGGGGGGAGAATAAAATATCAGCGAGAATGAATGAGAAAAGAAGGTAGAAAATATAGCGCTATATAGAGATAGATGTCACTGATGGAGCCACCCTACAGAAAAAAGACAAATAAATTAATGAAAACAATGAGTACATGCATGACTGAATAAATAAATAAATAAATAAATAAATAAATAAATAAATAAATAAATAAATAAATAAATAAATAAATAGATGAATAGATAAATAGATTATACTATTTTGTAAGTATATTCGAATAAAAGTAGAAACAGGAGAATGAAAGAGAGAGAGAGAGAGATGTAGGGGAGGGGGGGGGAGTCTCCGTCTCGATCCTTTTGCCCAATTACGACCACGCGTCGAAGGTTAAGTAAGGGCACTTGGCGCGTGGCTCGCCTGTCAGATCAACTCCAAACTAGCTCTCTTCTTGATCACTGAGATCTCAAATCATGAATGAAAAACCATCCCTGGTCAAGTCGTGACCATGCTTCATGGCCACGTGCCGCTCTACATCTCTTTTGCTTTTCGTTTTCTTTACTTCCTCGATAATACCATTATCATCGATGATTGTTAACAGCTGAAAAAGGCTTCTGTATTGTGTGAATAAGAGCGAGCGGCGGTCTGGTATTCATCTGTGATGCTCTTAATATACAGCAGATTATTCTGGCAGATCTCATTCTTAACATCATCCAGGACGGTAGTGTCATCACGTTAGGAAACAGGTGAAAGTGCTGAGCTTTTAATATCGAGATGTCAAGGAGACATCCCTCAAGGGACGAACAAAAATATACAAAAATAGACAGAAAAGAAGAAAGAAAGACAAAGAAAAGGGGGTTAATATTCCTTCTTCTTCTTCTTCTCCTCCCTCCCCCCCCCCCCCTCCTCCTTTTCCTTCTTCTTCTTGTATTTGTCATGCTTGTAGATAAGGCTCTTTTTTTCTTTATAAATACACTTAGCAATTTAGGAACACCAGTTTCTATTTTCAAAAATCATTTACAAAATCATAACGTTTTGGATCACTTTCTATTTCGTCATTTTGGCAAGCACACAATGTTGCCGGTCAAGCTAGCGGGCATGGCAGGAATGAAAAAAAAAGAGAAAGAGAAGGAAAAAAAAAAGAAAAACAAAGGAGGAGGGGGACAAGGAATTTGCAGATTATAGCTTCCCGGCCCCTTGTAACAGAACCAGATCACCCCTCCCCCCCCCCCCCCCCCCCCGAAGTACGTCCAGGATACCAATACATATTTGGTTTTTTTTTTTTTTTTTATTGTTATAATTTTTTTTTTTTAGTTTCCAGACCTCTGATACCTTCTGATAGAATTCGAGTATTTTTTGAAAAAATGTTGATCAGAACTGAGATAAAAAACATACAACTGGAGGAAGAGAAGGAAAGGAGAAACAAGATGAAATAAGAAGAAGAGGAGAAGAAACAAAGTATGGGCAAATGGAAGAGGCATTAATTTTGTGCCCCAGTCCTAGCCCCTACCAACGTGCACGACTTGCCAAAAGTTTCTTGCGATGAAAGTGGAATAAGCAGGATTATCAAGAAAATCTTTTAGCTAAGACGAGAGACAAGGTTAAGGTTTGGGTCAATTTAACAACCGTAAGGCTGTCGTTAAGTTTGATTTGAGATAATTCAATCGAGCAAGAATGATAGGAAGAAAGCTCTTGCCGCCCTGCATGGCAATGACTTACGCAGACCATACACCGACCATTGCTTTTGTATCAGCAAATGACGAAGACATGATGAAATTGAAACGACCTTCTGTCAATAATTAGTTTCCAATGCCCTTTCGTTTTACGTTCTTCTTCTTGATGTTTCGTTTTGCTATTATCTGATTATTACTATCATCTCCACACATGACCCTTCTGGTGTGTGCGACTTCTTTAAAGTAATTGAACTAACACTACACCAGCCCTTGTGCTGTGACAAAGATTTTTATTTGATGATGATCATTCTTGTAGATTTAGCTTGATTGACTTTTGATTGCCTGTCGATTTCAGCAAAAACATCAACGGGAAAACGGCTGAATCGACACAAATTGAAATTTAGAAAACGAACATCTTGAAGGATTAAGGGTAAATGAAAGGAACCATTTTTCCCCCTTAAAATGTTATATCAAAGCGTTATAAATGTCTACTTAAAGAAAGCTGAAGTTACACACCCCTGCGTTCTTTATTTGTACGGCGTTCAGGCTTGGTTACCAGCTGTCTGTATTTGATCATCTTTAACCATCTCAAGATATCAAGAATTTCAAGTTCATCTAGTAGAATGGAAGACTAACGAGGTTTGTGTCAGCTGCTTTAATTGAAAGCGCTTATCAATACCAAAAGATGACTCGTCAACATGTATCTTGTCAATGTCATTTAGCCCTTCTTTTGACTAACATCTTAACGATGTGAAAATCTGATGTATTAAGCAGTGGTAGAGAAGACTGTAGGGGGCAGGAGTGGGTGTGCTTTTAGAAAAAAATGTGGAGACTAATTTTATTTGAAACCATGCAAAAATTCGTTATTAGCAGTTTAAAGGTGTGAAGGGGTCGTAAGAACAAATCGCGAATTTATGGAAAACCCTTCTATTGGCCTCCGTACACACTAAGAATAAAAGGTTCAATTTTGCACCCTTCAAATGCAACACTGGGAGCTCCTTTATGGGTACAACTTTGCACCCAAAGAAGCATTATGCACCACTAAAGGGTCCAGCGAGCTACATTTTTGTACCCTTTAGGGAAGGTGCAAATTTGCACCCTTTTATGCAAAATTTCTGCACCCTTAAAGGTACATAGTTGCACCTTTAACATGTTTAAGGGTGCAGTCGGGTATTTCCAGGTGCAAACAAGTACAAAAGGGTGCATCTTTGCGCTTTCTTCATGTAGGATGCCAGATTGCACCCCAAAAGGTGCTGCCGTTGTTGAATTTGGGGTGTAAAATTGAACCTTTCGTTCTAAGTGTGTATGCTACTTATATACTGTTTATAATGTTTCAGTTTTCTTCATTTATATGTATGGTCGCCATCTTTGTCACAAGGAGAATGCACGGGGACACGAGATACGAGAGAACGAATGCAACGGGCTTTTCATGTGAATGATGAATGAAAATAGTCTATAAGAATTTGTACTTTGTTTTCAATATTTGTTTTGAGATAAGATCGAAAAAGTGAGCGATTTTAAACTGAATGTGCTATTTGTTGTTGTTTGTTATATCATCCGCTTCATCAAAGTTTTGTAAGGACGAGGATTTCAGTTTAGCATAATCATTATGCTAATTCATGATATTGAGGTTTCTCTCCCTTTTGAGCGAGAGAGAGAGAGAGAGAGAGAGAGAGAGGGAGGGAGGGAGATAAGCTGAAACAGATATTGTGTAAGACAAAGTGCACCAAGATAAACACATTTTTTTTTCATGCCACCATGGCCACATATCCAAGAACTTGAAGAACACCGCCGTCGAAGTAGTTTGATGATGTAATTTATATCAACCATGCAGCGTGTTCAGAGTGGATTCTATACTGTCCTCATAGTCCTGCAATCTGAAACATTTGCACTTGGCATTTTAGTTTTGAGAGAGATTGAATCTTCTGACTTTCATTATGCACATCCATCTCTCTCTCTCTCTCTCTCTCTCTCTCTCTCTCTCTCTCTCTCTCTCTCTCTCCCCCCCCCCCCTCCCTGTCTTTCTCAATCTCTTCCATCCTTCGCCACACTCAAAATGGAAAAAAAAATGTACATCTCCAATATCAGGACAACTGCAAACAGGTTCAGCGATTCCTCCAAAATACGCTTCATCCGCTTCATCACAGTTTTGTAAGGACGGGTCCTTTAGATTTGTTTTCTTACGTAAGGTCCTTTAGATTTTTTTCTTACGTAAAAAAAAAAAATGTCGTGAGATTTTTATGAAATCCTAAATCGATTTCTTGTGAACATGTTTCCGGTTGAGGCGTGTTCAATGTTTGGACAAAAACAGGATGTCATAAAGGACATTTTACGATGCTGGAGAAAACAAAACCTTACAAGGGAAGATTCCTAGTCAGAATTATGTTGTAAGACTTACAGTTATTATTATTATTATTATTTTTTGTAACAAATTATTCTTATGCATTCTGATGGTAAATAAGAGGAAGCAGTCTGTTGTTTTGAAACTACTCCATTTAAGAACTAAAAGGAGAAACTTAGAAAAATATGTCATGGGCATGACAAAACATCCTGTCGTTTTACTCTAATCGCTGCAAGCTCAAGGTGAAATGGCATTTAAGGCTCTGGGAGAAAACGAGAAAAAATAATTGCTGTGTGATAAACATCATCGAACATGGTGAAACTATAGCCCCAAAATGGAAAAAAATGTTTTGCTGTATATATTTTCCATGCAAAGTTACCCTTCTTCAGCGGAACCCCCCATTAGCAATGATTAGTACGTGTTTAAAAAAAAAATCAATTAAAAAAAATTAAAAGAGCAACAAGCGTTTACTTTCCTTATGCTCTGTGAGCAAGTAAGTAGCATCAGCGAAGTTGTTGTACCTCCTATATTGTATGCATCTCAATGTTCAATAGAAATCTTGCTTCCACCTCTAGATGAGAGCCTAATTCTTCCAAGTAAATTTGTAGGTGCTGTCCGAACTTCTTTTTCTCAACTTAAAGGAGGGGTTGAAGAACTTGGTATGATGGCAATCGAAAGATGAATGAACTTTTATGATTTACCTTTTTATCACTTGTTTTCTTTTAATAAGACCAAACCTTTTGACTGCAGGTTTATGAAGATAGCATCACAGAACATCTCAAGCACTTGCTATGGAAGCCAGGGTAACGGTTCACCTTTAATTCTGTGGCCCTAGTATAGAAACCGGACACCCTGAGCCTTCGCTCTCTGTACCGCCCATTAATGAATAAATGGATGAGATCTACCGACGTGTTTGAGGGAAACGGTAGGTCAGTAATGAGCGACTATCAAATCTCGCCAGTCCAACAAGCCGCCAACAATAACAGTGGTCATCTAACAAGCTTCGGCCACCAATATTATGCTCTCAGCACATTGACCCCTCGGACATGCACTTCATGAAAGGTCAATGGCTCCTGGACCTCGACGGGTGTTCGATTGGAGGCGGGGAGATGGCCTTTTAAGAAGCATTCTCAAGAGATTTGATGAGAAGTATAGATAATGCCGATATGGGATTGTGTAAGAACTCGCATCTTCTAAACAGGACAAGTTAGGTGTGAGATATTTCATCATTGTAATTAAGCAAAAACATAATTTCCCTTTTGAAAATGCAAATTCGTGACCAAAATATGATATCCACGTGATCGTAACCTTTTTTTCTTTAATCTGAATATCATTAAGTTTTTGTGGGGTTTTTTTGTCAGCTCTAGAAAACAAAAATTGAAGAGCTTATTTCCAAAAGGTTAATCAATGATTTTTATTTAATCCATTTCCTTCTTCGAAATATCAAAACTTTTTCACAGTTGGAAGTACCAACATTTAATAGACATCCTGCACGAGTAGTAACCCTTTAAACAGAATTCTTTATGTTTTGATACATGACTTTCAATGTTGAAAAAAAATATATTTCCAAAAGGCGCTGAATCCGTACAAATGAAAAATATAGAAAAATTCTATTAGATAGAAATTAGATAGAAACACGAGATAAAAATCGATTTCCTTTCATAAAAATAGTAATTATCATCGGCATTAGTAAAGAAACTTAAATGCGAGCAAGCGAAGCGAGCGAGCGCTTCCCAGTGTCCCATTTTCTTTCTTTTTTTTTTCTTGTTTTCCACTTTCATTTCACTTCCCTCCTTCCTTTTCCTTTCTTTTCTCTTTCTTTTTTCTTTTTTCCTTTTTTCTTTTTTTTTCTGGTTCGGAAATTATTGGGGGACAAAATGATATCTTTGCCCCCCCCCCCCCGAAATTTTCTATGGGGGCAACTGCCCCCCTGCCCCCCCCCCCTCCCAGGATCGACGCCTCTGGCTTCCAAAACCATAAAACCTCAAGGACTTGCCCTCTGAACCCCTACCAGCATGACCAGGGGCCTGCAGCCCCGTGGACTTCCTCGTGTTTGGGAGACACCCCTCCCCCCCCCCCCCGCCTGCCCCTATTGGCCTTTATTTCGTGATACATGTACAAGCATTTTGGGCAGGAAAATGTCTAAAGCAATAGCAACATTACAATGAAGCTGACACTAATTTCGGATCTGGAATATCTGTCGACTTGGCAATCATTGTTGGCGGAGCAAATGTCGGCTGAGCAAATGTCGTGTTTTCGGAGCATATCTCGGCGGAGCATTGTCGGGGAGCATATGTCGTGGAGCAAATGTCGGCGGAGCATTTGTCGCGGAGCAAATATTGGCGGAGCAAATGTCGCAATTTCGGAGCATTTTTCGGCGGAGCAATTGTCGGCGGAGCAATTATCGGCGGAGTAATTGTCGGCGGAGCAAATGTCGGCGGAGCAAATATCGGCGGAGCAATTATTGTCCAGGAGCATTTGTCGCGGAGTATTTGTCGCATTTTCCGGAGCAATTGTCGGCGGAGCATATGTCATGGAACCCCCTGTGCACACTATATGAACACCTTTATCATATTCTAAACAGTAAAAACCACGATATCCTCTGATCATTAGAGGTACTTTGGTATATATATTTTGCATAACAAATATTTTGTGAGTAAAATTGCTATTCTGTCTTCTTACTTACCTTTTCCAGAACAGGTTTTACTTGTTATTTCATATCCGTTATGTTCCACACATGTGAATGAAAGTTCTTATATATACCAAAAAATGCGAATTAAACTAAAATGAAAACAGTATTTGCAAGTAACAAGGTCAACACTTTCACATGAGACCAAAAAGGCTGAAAATAATTCATGCTTGGGTGAGCACTGCTAACTTTTGTAAAGGGTATGAAAATTAGGTTGCGCAGGAATTGCGCCTTCCAATTTGTGAGAGGTAAGTCCTTTGGAGGTTACAAAATTGAGGGTGATATGATAAATTCATGATCAGTTGCAGTCAGTTTAGGTTTGCTGAGTGAATCTAATGGTTTATTAAATCAAAATTTTATGCATGAGTGAACGGGAATTGCATTCATTATTGTAGCATTGTACCTTTCCCTGATAGACTCAGTGGTGTGTTCATGGGAGTCAGGATTGGATGATGGTACATGGTGCAGGGGAGGTGAGATGTAAGGTAGGACTTTGTTGGGTAGATGGGATAAGGGCTAAGAGGACATGCATGCTCCCCCCCCCCCCTCTCTCTCTCTCTCTCTCTCTCTTCCTGGGTGTGCTTGTGCATATCTTGACAATTCACACCCGTTTGTCTCCTCTCCAAAATATCCCGACCACATTCCCCTATCCCGAATTCTACCTGCATTTCCAAAATTGGACTGGGACTGGTATCACCCATCGACACCTGAAGTCAATTGCATTCTATCGGTCAATCAATCAATACCGAAGTTAGACGATCAACATTTAGGTATCAATCAACTAATCAATGTATCAGTCAATCAATTAATCAATCAAGCATTCAATCGCCATTCAGCTGTTTCAATCAATGAATTATTCAATAAATCAATCATAATTAATCAATAACTCAGTCAATCACTCAATCAAAGTTTATCCAACCAACCAGTCATTTTAGCAGTTGAGTTTCGGACAAGAAAAACGGTACAGTGTAACACAAATTGGTAAAATGAACATGTCAGTCTTTGTTTTCAGTTGATTTTCATTCATTTCAATTTTACATCTGCTTCATCCATCTTGTAAGAGAAAAGAGGGGGAAAATAAATGATGATGGAAACTAAAAATCAGAGTCTCAATAGTTCAATGGTCAGAGTTCAATGGTCCACATGTCCACCTCCTCCTTCGATTCACAATCTTGCTCTCTTCATAAGGGGTAAGGGAAGGTGGTTTGGATATTTTGGAGTGGAGACCAAAGAATATGAATTGCCAAGATATGGACCAATACACAGGAAGCAAGAGAGAGAGAGAGAGAGGGGGGGGGGCATACTGTCCTCTTGACCCTTATCCCATCTAGCCAACAAAGTCTTACCCTATCTCACCTCCCCTACAACATGTACCACCACCCAATCCTGACTCCCATGAACACACCACTGAGTCTACCAGGGAAAGGTACAATGCTACAATAATGAATGCAATTCCCGTTCACTCATGCATAAAATTTTGATTTAATAAACCATAAAATTCACTCAGCAAACCTAAACTGATTGCAACTGATCATGAATTCATCATATCACCCTCAATTCTGTAACCTCCAAAGGACTCATCTCTCACAAATTGAAAGGTGCAATTCCTGCGCAACCTAATTTTCATACCCTTTACAAAAGTGAGCAGTGCTCACCCAAGCATGAATTATTTTCGGCCTTTTTGGTCTCATATGAAAGGTGAGTCCATGAGCTATCCGTACATATAAACCTTTTTCTTCCAGAATCATGTATTTTTCATTTGGCAGCCATTTCATAAGTGTAAAGTTTTTTGGGGGGACGCACTGTAGCATTTCTTCAGTTCCTTATATGTAAGTTAAATGGCTAGACAAGCTTTGCTTTTTAAAACTTCTACACATTCTTTTGTTTTGTCTGCGTTGTACTATTACTATACTTATGGCACTTGTTATTGTAACGTTATTATTTTTTTTTGTATCACTTCATTTTGATACACATGTTTTGTATTATGCTATGATGAACTGATGTAAGATGAATGAACACGGAAAAATGATAATACAAGCACTTTGTAAAAAAATAATTAGGATACATCGTAAGACATCTGGGCCCTCTTGCATAAAAATTGCGATTAAACGAAACTAAAATATTTTTTGGCATGCCATTTTCAGTAACACTCTTGCTCGGTGAAGCGTGTACGGATTAGTAATGCCATCAAAATATCATTTGAAAGCATAACATTTCAAATTCATGTAAAAATAATCATCACTAACATACAATACAGTTTGTTCACAATAACCCTTTGTTTTAGGGTTTCGTGGGGGTTTTCTGGGACACTGTATATGGGCATAGACTACTTAGTATAAAATTATGCACTACCAGTAAATGTTATATAGTTTTATGCCATATTTCATGTCTTTATAAGTAACATACATAATCATCTACATGAACGGGTGTTATAGACCCAGACGAATAGTAGAGGAAAATGAGCAATTAAGCACGTTTTGACAATATTTGACGGGTAGTGACTGCTGTATCCCTTACGGCAATACACACAAACGAAGGAAATACCACTTGTAATGAGATTACGCATGCTCCTTCTATGATTTTGTAACAAGACATACCATTGACCGACTTAAGTCAACACACTAGTCAAAGAGGCACAGGTGCACAGCCTAGCGTGAGTCTTTTCATATCTGTTTTATTATATTGCAAGTTCATTGACACCTCAATTCAAAGTAGAATCTTAAGATATGGTTCAAACGATGACATAATATTATTTGTACAATTATTTTCTGCACCCACTTCAACTAACCTACATGATAACAATGAGATATTAAAATAAACTCTTATTGCGTTTTTCGGCACTCCTCATTTTGCGTGATTACTTTTGCTTTATCAAAATAATGATTTGTGAAAGAAAGTAAACGGAGGATGAATTACGATGAATAAACAAACTGTTCAGTATTATAATTTCCACAATTTATAGTAAATTTACTAACGAATGTTAAACGTCTGTTTTCTCTATGTGGTCAAATAAACGTTGCGGAACACATTAAGCGACTTGATGCGTTATTTACTCAGGTATCCCTATAGTCCTTTAAGAAGAATAACTAAGAAATTTGTTGGTGTGTTACCCATGATTTTTCTTTGATTTGTCTTGTTCCAGTTCCGTGCATATAAATATGACCTCTCCGCCAAGCGTAAACTGGAATACATTTTTTGGGAAAAGGGACTTGTTTCCAAAATATTGGAAAAAATTTGTCTCCCATACTTATTATTTTTGATCCGGCAGCCCCACCCTTCATGCCCTTCATTGTGTTCTGACGTCATCCAGAGGCATAATAGCTGATGGGGAGGGGCAAGAGGGGCAAGAACAACCCTGACTGGAATAGCATAATTCTTTTAAGAAAGAAAAAAGATGAAAAAGATGCAGAAGATGAGTAAACCCTCTCACAGATACCCTCCCTTCCATGTAAAAGCTTTGTCTTGATGAAAAGCTTAATAATGATGGTTAAAAGTCACTATCCGTTATCAGTTTTCTACCAGCACGACACTGCCTTGACATGAAAGTATCACAACGACCTAGAGTTACCCCGTTAGGATATTGACATGATCATCTGTCTTTTTGCGTCACCTAGCTGATACCCTGGCATCTTATACATTCATATGTAAAGTCTGCTGTTCATTTAGGACAGACAAAAATGTAATGAAGAAGACGATGCTCACCGATTTAACAAAGATATGCTAAGAAAATAGGGCTGTAATCATGGTAAAGAGTTTTCCTTTTTACCATGCGTCATTATTATGTGTCGTAATTATAAGTCTTTACAAGATCTGTATCATTTTAGATGATTAGATGCCGATCAGAACAGTTTTTTTTTAAATAACCTAACCTTTGACTATACTGAAAAATGGGACCAACATTATGAATTCATAATCATTGTTGTATTCGTCAGTTCATATTCTGTGACAAAAAATTCCGATACAAATTCATCTATGTTCTTAAAGAAAAAAATCATTAAAAAAGATTCCCGAGCTGCACATGTTCTTTCAAAGTTGCTTTTATCGTTTAAAGATACATCCCTTTTAAAGAGAACATTGCAGATAGGATCAATAAGGATTCTCTCAGTTATAAATATCTTAGCGTGATGGGAAATAAGAAGCATAATAACAGAAACATAATTCATGGATAACCACAATAATCATAGCTCTTATCCTTCGCTTTCCCTGATGTGAAGGAAGATAGTTACTGCTTTGGTCATGATGCTTAATATAAAAGGCACTTTGTGTAATCCAAGTTAGTTTTTCGGCGCTGTAGATTGAGGTTATATCAGTATCAATTAGAATATGCAACGCGTTATCATACCTTCCCATAAACCCAGGCCTATAATGCTTTAAGCATAATCTGATACTCGTAGGGGCGCCAACGCGAAACTTTATACGCATATCCAGGCCACTGCAATCGAACCATAACGAAATAGCTCTTATCCTTCGCTTTCCCTGATGTGAAGGAAGATTTGATGGGCTGGAAAACATATCAGAAACACTTAACAGGTCACGTAATGAATTTGGATTATGAAAAAGAAAGAGGTGATAGACAAATTTCCTGCAGGGAATCAGCCACCTCTTACAAGCTATGCTTTTTGACTGATTTCTTCTCATTTCTCTTGCAATTTTTGTTTTGTCTATTATCAAATTCCATTTGTTAAGTTGAGATATTCACTATCGAATGTGTATACCGTTATGTACTTCTGTTGTATGAATATATGTATTTCATTTGTATTAATCTGTTATGAGAAATGAAAAACTAAACTAAACTAAACTAAACTAAACAGAACTCTATTGCCCGGTCATTGCCAAAGTGTGTGTGCCGTAGTCGAGTGGTTTAAGGCGCTTGACTGGAGACGCGAGAATCAGGGATTCGATCCCCGGCACGGTGCTTATGCCCTTGAAAAAGGCATTTTAACTACATTGCCCTTTTATCGTACGGTACATCAAATAAATTAACGTGCTCTGGGCATAATGATACCAACGTGTGCATGTGTGTGTTTCTAAGAAAATAAACAAACAAAAGTGTTCGTGGGTTGTTCGGGGGTTTTTTTTTAATGAAAACCTGAAAACCGTGGGTTCGATCTGCGGCACGGCACTTATGTTCTTGAGCAAGGCATATCATCTACATTGCTATTTTTACATTAAAATGAATTAACGTGTGCATGTGTGTTTCTTTAAATATATATATATATATATATATACATATAGATGTATCGAAAATGTTTCAGCACCATGGCTCTACAAATTCTCAGGGATGTCATCTTGTTGGTATGGTTGTGAATAGGGTTGTTGTGTCAACAACGTTACGTTATTTTATTATTTAAGACCATTGGTTGCACACGCGTTTCCCTTTCAAGTCATCTCTACTGTCGTCCCACTCGCGTCTAGAATTTGGCGCGAATTTCACCTGATGAAAAATGACAAGCGGCTCGAGATGTATGCGAATCGCCCGCCGTTCTTTGCTTTGTTCCCTAATTGCTAACGGCGTGCTTATTTCATGACAACGCTGGGGCAGTGCTCCCAGAAGCGAATGATACAGCTACAAGTGAAATTTTATGGGTTTTCCGAGTCTCCTATGACCCGATCTTAAGCAGAATGATAGATCATCCAAGACGCCATAATTGGGGATAACTGGAAATCCACTTTTAGGGATTGGAAATAAAAGCTATTCTCAATCTATTAATTATGTGCATAAAAATGCATAAAATTTGTTTCATTTACCTTCGAAATATTCCATTTACCTCCTCATCCAGTACCCAGCTGTAGATTAATAGAATTATATGTATATTATCTAATTTATTTAATACATCTATCTAAACGATAACCATTGTGATTCGATGTGTGCTCTCCAGGGTTTAAGGTTATTCGAATAACTTTTTTTTTTCAATAATTCTTTACGGGATATTGGGCATAAACTGCCAAAAGATTAGAGGGACAAATGATTATTCTCATGCAGTGCAAGTGTTAAACATTCTCTTTGGGGATGTAGAAATGGGCACTGTTACATTATTTTGGTTAAATACCGTCATCTGTATATAAGATATCACAGTGTTCCTGCAAAAATAAACATATTATTTTTTAACCCACAGAACTTTAACTTTCTTCTAATAGTCACAATGAAAAGCTCAACGGAATGGAAGTATGGGAATGGTCTTGATGATGGACTTTGTAGGTATTTAAAAATTTTATGTAATCCTTTAGAAAGGCTTCTTAAACAATACATTATATAAAGATCAATTACATTTCACTAAACATACGATATTCGAACAAGTTCTTAATGATAATCCACTGATATGAATTGAAAAGTTTTATTGATAACGTTTGAAATACTTTTGGAGAAGTTACAAAATAAACACGTGATATTTACAAAAGCCACAATTCAATATTTCTTGAACTTTGGTGTTTTTTTTTTTTCTTCTTTTTTCCTCAAATAGGGTAGATTGCCCTTCGTCATGAATTGATTTTAAAAGGGTTCCCAAGAAGAAGAAGAAGAAGAAGAAAAAACTTAAATTACTTTTGTTAGAAAATGAATTTTTGGGGGGTAAAATTGCTGAGGACGTTTCTTTCTATTTCTTTTTTTTCTTCTTTTTCTTCTTCTTCTTTTTTTTTTTTTTTGGGGGGGGGGGGGGGGGGGGTATTGTCCCCATATTCGTTTTCCAAGCCTTTGTTTTCTTTTTCTTTTGGGGGCATTATTAAGCATAGCTTTTCGCTGAATAGCATTATTCAATTTTTGTCATTGGTCAAACTGATGTCACATAATAATATATCAGATACGGTGAAGAACAGGTTCAAATTACTCTCCCTTTATGCTACATCCGACCGCCAAGATGAGAAAGTTAAGATGCTCTCATTTCTTACTCAAGCCAAGAGCCCAAATAATGACGTATTGGAATTGATTCAGGCGTAGAAATCTAATGAACACCTCATCATTCACCCACGCGTGATGCAGAAATGTGAGAACGCTGTCTCTCCTATCAAATTAAAGTAAACTTTACTAGCTCTATTTTAGGGGAATACGATAGAAAAATATTAGCTCCACCCCTCTCAATGTTTCTCAATCCACATCTCTCCCTTCATTCTAACTCCTTCTCTCTCTCTCTCTCTCCCTCTCTCTCTCTCTCTTTCTCTCTCCCCCCCCCTCTCTCGCTCTCTTTCTCTCCCCCCCCCCTCTCTCTCTCTGTTACCCCACCGAACACAAATACTTTTTTCGAGATAATAATGATTTTAATCACTGCAAGATAATCACTTTTTGTAATTTAGTCTGCTTTTATCTCCAACTTGTCATATGTCTCTGTCATTCTTCTTTCATTTTTTGGTTTTTGTTGTTGTTTTTGTTTTTTTTTTGTCTGTGGGGTTTAGGGTGTTTTAAGCAATATATCTTTTATTGTTGTTCTCTTCTCAATCATCCTCTTTCACTCCCTCCTCTTATTCATATGTTGGAATGTTGAACATCATCTCTCAGAATCTATTGCTCTTTTTATCAGCCCTTTGATTATTCGTATTAATTGTTTATATTTTATTTTCAAGTCTTCTTCTCTTTTAAATACCGAAAAAAAAAACTATTCCCCTTATTTTCAATTGAGGAAGCGGTTCGCTTCAAATCCTTTCTCTGCCTCTGTATATCAATTTGCGGTTGTGGTCGAAGGCAGAGGACTATTTTACAAGCACGTCTAAAATGATAAATTTCCAGTCGGGGATTCTGGCGTCATAATTATTGCGATATCGTCTGCTCAAAGTGACACGGAGTTAGATCATCGGGCGGAGGGTCGCTAGAGGGAGGGGGGCGCTATAGGCGGAAGGCAGGGAAAGACGATGTGAGATCATGTGACTGTAGCGAAGAAGTGTGACACAGTTTTTACAAGAAGTAGACACAAGTCAAGGGTACAGAAATGTGGGTAAGGATGCATGATCCAGCTTTTTGCCTAATCGAGAATCATGGTTGTAAGGGGGAACCTTACTGCGCAACCTATAAAATTCGCTATGTCTATATCTTCTGAAGATAAGATACCTACAGTGGCGGCACCAGGATTGTCAAAGTCGGGGGGGGGGGCAAAAGGAGGGCAAAAGAAAATGTTGGGGGGCAGGGGCAGTCAATATTTTTTTTGCGTGTATGGAAAAACCGAGCGTGAAGCGCGAGTTTTAGTCGCCGGCGTAAATCCACTTTTAGGAGTGGGGGGGGGGGGGGAGGATGACTGAATTTTTGGACGACTTTTTTCCCCTCTTACACATATTTTCATATGAATTTTGCGAGCGAGTGGAGCGAGCGAACAAAAAATAACCGTTTTTTTGTTTTGTTTTTGTTTTTAATCGCATTTTCAATGTTCTGAAATATGACGAGCGAGCAAAGCGAGCGAGCCAAAAATGGCCACTTTTCTTGTCTTTAATCGCATTTTAGAAAAGAAATTATAAAATATGATGAGCGAGCGAAGCGAGTGAGCCAAAAATAACCCCCCTTTTTTTTGTTTTCAATCGCATTTTCAAATAGAAATTCTAAAATATGATGGCTGTTTATGATAGATATTCAAAATTTTTACTAACTGATAAATCAAAATATATTTTCCTCCTTAAAAAGTGAGGGGGATATTTGTACACACCATCCCCCCCCCCCCTCTCCAAAAAGTGAGGGATAATTTATATCCCCCATCCCCCCCTATTTTTCTGTTACACTTGATATATAGAGAGAAATTTTTGTAAAATCAGGTAATGCTTAATGGAGCAAAAATATTGATCAAAACTAGATCATGAACTGAACATTTACATTACAAACTAATAGTGTGCGAGGAAGCCAACAGCGACTGAGTGAGAAAATTTTCAAGTTTTGAAGAGCGGAAAATGGTATTTTAGAGCACTTCACAGCTTGAATATGCTTATGACAACATATCATAAGTATCTGCTTATTAATACAAATTATTAATACAAATTACTGAATAATTTTTCTTTTCAGTCCTCAAAATTTCTGGGGGGGGGGGGGGGCAACCGGGGGGCAAAGCTTCTGAGTGGGGGTGCCGCTGGTGCCGCCACTGGATACCTAGCCATTTTTGTCGATTAGTGACTCATGTGAAACTTTGGGTTATCCTGAAAATATATTGCCTTATCTGAGTGGTGAAAGTGAATGTGCGAATTAACAGTATTTGCCGATTGATTAGAATTTTTTTCAAAAAGTTGGAGATGGGATGAAGAAAGGTAGACACAAAAGGAGAGAGTTAGGGGAATGGGATTTAGGTGAGAGATTTACCTACATCGCATTTCAGAACAAAAGATGGAATGAATTATAAATGTGTATTAATTCTACTTTCTGCACGAATCAATCTATTTAAAGTATTTAAAGTATTTTTTGTTTTCTCTCTGATGTGGTGTCTACTTTATTTGAGGGATGATACATTTTTTCTCTTTACAATGAAGCCATGAAACTGAATGTCCTTAGTATCATCTTATAGGTATTCTCGTCCAAGCCTAAGACTCCCTCTGTTTTTGTTCTCTTTGCTTTATTTACGATAGAATTACAGGTTTCCAGCAATATTCTCCTGTACATCGTTCACCAATCATCGTTGCGAAAGGAGAAGAGGGGAAAAATATCTTGACTAATCATTTATTGCTTTTCAAGTGTCCGCACATTTTGCCCCCCCCCCCCCCCTTATCTTTGGCTGATGATGATGTAGAAAATGGTAACCAAGAGCGCAGTTATCACTGTATTACTCTTATCAAGGAATGTTTCCGATGGTGCGTTATAAAACCTTATGATCCGTGAAACACTCGACAGGCGTCTCAGCCTAAGTAATTCATCACATTGCTCTTAACTGTTTCTTCTAAATCGCTCTTATACCTCTGCTTCATCTTTATGTCTCTTTATCCTCCCCTCTGCCCTCCCTCTCCCTCTCTCACGCTTTCTCTCTCTCTCTCCATCTCTCTCTTTCACTCACTCTCTCTTTCTCTCTACCCTTTTCTCTATCTTCTCTCTCTGTATATCTTTCTCTTTCAATCTACTGCTCTCTCTCTCTTCCTTTTTATCTCTCTCTGTCTTTAATCATGTCTCCCCGTCTCTGTCGCTATCCCTCCTCTCACGTTCTCTCTCTCTCTCTCTCTCTTTACCATTATCTATATCATAAGCATCATCATCATCACCATCATCATCATCACCACCACCATCATCATCATCATCACCACCACCACCACCATCGTCGTCATCAACATCGTCATGAAATCTATTTCCCTCGTTCTGACTGCTGTCTTATTTTATAAGCCTTTCAGTCTTCGCATGAAATTGATTTGGTTGTTTTGTTTGTCAAATATCGGCAAATTAAGAGATGTATTCTTCTAAAAGAACAAAAGCATTTGACACTGAACCCCCCCCCAAAAAAAGGGAATTAGCCGTGAACAGTAATCTGATGATACAATTATGATATATTCATTTTTATTGCCTTTTGTAGTCTTCCATGAAAGTTAGCTATCAAAGCTTGAATTCCATCATATAGAATATGCTAACCTAGTATGAGGATAATGGGGCATATTGGATGACTTTCTTGATGGTACGCTTGCAACGAAACGCCCGAGGGTAACCAGTTTGTAGACCATGCACAGCCCCAGCGTTTGCCTTTAATATTCAAGCATATATGGTTGTGACATTGTCTCTCCAAACATGGATAAATCATAGACGGTCCGCTTAGAAACATCGCTATCATTATCATTTCGAAGAATCATCATCATTATTATTTCAGAACACACAACAGAGGGCCGTCTATTACCGAAGGGGTGACGGTGTTAGATTACGGCATGAATTATTAGTGTGGAATTAATAAGGTGTCGATGCGGATGTCTCCAAACTTGACTGAGGCAATATCTCAAACTTTCTCAACAAAATTACGAGGGCTTTCATTGAGTATCCGCCAAATAAACAAGTACAATCTGTTTTATATTCTCAAGAATTATATTTGCAATTAGTCATTCCCTTCTATTAACTTTCATGACTTCAATAATATCTTTGTCCCTTTCTTGCCAGTGGTCGCTTAGAGTAATCTTTTTGTTATTATCACTGTTATTATTATTATTTCTTGTTTGGATACGCCTTCTCTAAATAATGTGTGTGGGATTCCTTGTTGATTTTTTTTCTAAATGCCAATACGTGATATAAGTAAACATTCGGATTTATATTATGTAGATAAGTATTGTAAACAAGAAAAAAAATCTTAAGGAAAAGGTGTGAAACTTTCTCATATCTTTACAATCTTGTTAATCAATCAGCAACAGATAATAGTTCTTTAAACTGATCTCATCTTAGACTAATGACAAGATCATCCGGCGCCAGCTTCTATTCCGTATTCGCCAGAAACGAATAATTACTTGAATAAGTTAAGTTCTGAATTTACATGTATATCGGCCTATCGTGATGACTGAATGGAAAACAGTTATAGTTTTTGTTAGTTTTCATGGTTAAAGATTTGTTTTCAGTTATGTTTATGTGTATGCTTTCCGTTTGTTTACTTTGCTTTGAGATAGGTGTGAAAGCAAACTTTTTGTAAATAAAAAGGGGTAGTATTAGGCAAAAGATAGATGAAAGAGGCTTTATTCATCAGCCAAACTTTCTACTGTCAGTTACACTTGGGGGGGGGGGGGGACTATTCTAGAACATTCTAAGAATGTGCAATTTCTTCATTCACAGAGGAATCAAACAGAAAAAGTGTAGATATTTTACAACTTTGAAAACCCCATGCGAGGGAATGATAAATGACTTCAGGTGTAATAGGTTGAGTTAAGCCGAGAGAGTGTCATGATGTATCAGACTCCAGAGAATTACTCAATTCATCAACCTATTACACAGAGGAAAATAAAAACATATGGATGTGATACAAAAGATCGATAACTTCACAAACTAAGTCTTGAATATATAAGGCGTTTAATTTTTCTTAGATTAACGTCCAACCCCTCATCCATCTCCTTCTTTCTTCCATCATAATAGAAAGATATTGTTATTCAAGGATGCTTGTACATTTTAATGAGCCATGAAAAAGAAAGGGGGATTTGAAACTAGGACCTTAATGGATACTTACATTGCAGTTGTTTCGCATGTGATGGTATTTTCCTGCTTCTTTGTTTTATTCTAAAGTACTGCAGGGTTTATCCAGTTTCTAAAAAATGTCTTCTGTGCATGCACATAAAATCGTTATGCCTTTGAACATGTTAAAAGATGCATAAAGGCTTCTCCTAATATTGTCAACAGTCAGTCATATAGAAATGTAGTGATACCGAGTACAAAGCCAGGATATAAGAAATTAGAAAGAGAGGGAGAAAAAAAAGTGAAAATAGAAAACAAAAATAAAGGAGGTAACAGACAGCAAAGGGACGTGTACTATTCGTTAGGAAAAGGAAAGAGAGAAAGATTGAACAAGAGAGGGAGAGGGAGGCGGAGAGGGGGGGGGGGAGAAAAGATTATGGAAAAAATAACACCGGGCCATTAACCTTGAAAGAGAGGGAACAAGAAAGTGATATAAGTACAAAGGAAAAAGTTTAAAAGACAGGAAGAGATATGGAGAGAGACAGAAAGAAAGAGTGAGGGAGTGTTACAGGAAAATGAAAGATGAACTTTCTCTTTGAACAGCGAGTCAAAGAAAAAGAGAGGCAGATACAGAGATCAGATCATTACCAAACTACCTATCCGAAATATTATTGGCCTTCACAATCGCGCGTCCTTGCTAACGATTCCTATGCTCTAAAGCACACTTCACGAGACTTGTATCACAGCCGTAAACAAAAACTAACTTAATTCCTTGGATAATTACACACCGATGTTTGTACCTGAACGTGAATAATTCCCAAATAATAACCTACAGGAGCGTACCCTTGAGGATCGTCAGACAATAACTGTTGTCCAATTTACAGCGTTCCTCTGACCATGAGCGTGGCAACCAAATGAATTGGTTTTCCCGTGATTACATCTCTGTTATCCAAGTGGACGCGCAATCTTACTTTACAAGTTTCTAGTCCAAAGCATTGATAACGATATTGCCTAGTTCAATCAGTTCCTTACGTGCAGTGTTTTCTACAAATCTTACATTCTCTCACTTTATCTACATGATCTACCCGTCTACTTTTCTTCATTATGATTTTTAGACTTATAGGTATATCACTCATTTCAGGTTTGTAATCGAAAGGGCACAATAATATTTTCAGAATATATTTTCTGAAAAAGGGGGTAATCATATTTTGACAGTATCTAAGTACTCCAAGATTTGTAGGCAGGCAAATAGGAAAATGTGGAAAAGGTTTGAGGTTTGATTCCGAATACCCCAAGATCTCACAAGATCAAAATTCAAAACCTGAAGGAGTATATGACAAACAAATGTGACCCACAATTATCATGGGTCTGTTGGCCTCTGATTTTTTATTACAGTATTCCAAGAGACAACGCATTGTTTAACAATCCCAAACAGACCAAAAAAAAGGGGGAGGGGGATAGATTTTTCATACGAAATCTGTTGCTGATTATTATTATCATTATTATCATTATTACTACTATTATTACTATTATTATTATTATTATATATGTATGGGGTCATCTGGGCCTGGGAGGGAAAAAGCGAACTTAATAACTGTGACCCCCGGGTCTCTCCTCCCGTTTATACTTTTTGGGATGTGCAGGTGGACCACTACACCGGGGTTTCAACTACTCTTCTTCGAATAGTCCGGTGGGTTCTTAACGTGCAAAGGTTGTGACTCTACACCTCTACACGGGGCCTCCATGTGTTTTCCACCGAAACATAGCATGAGTCTATTAAACAGGGGAGGGGCATGTTAACACACAACACATATGACCTCAGTCATCCGCCCGGGATGGACTCGAACCCACGATCTTTGGTTCGACAGGCAGATGCTTTAAGTGCGGGTTTCACGGGCACGCGAACGTTTTGCGAAGGATGCGAATATCGAAAAAATTGTATGCTTCGAAAATTCGCCAAACTTGGGCAGAGGTTCGGAAGCATTGTCAGTTATTGTTCTAGGGATGCGGGAACCGTTCGCAAAAATTTCATACTTTTTTGAAATTCTGCCGAACTAAAAACGAACAATTGGCGACGCTTCCGTACCCCCGCGCATGTTAGGCGAACTTTTGGAGCATAAAATGCGAATGTTGGACCTCGCCATTTTTCGACATTCGCATCCTTCACAAATTGTTCTTGTGCCCCGTGAAAACCGCATTTTACTGACTGAGCCCACTCGCTTCCATAATTCAGTAGAATCAACTGATTTGTATAAATCTTAGGCATATTAGAATTATCACTTCGACAATATTATCATCGTGTATGCAATTATGCATGCAAAAATGAGATGTGAGTTTACTTTTTTTTCAATGCCGACTGAATGTAGTTATGGCTATATTTATTGTGTTCATTATCCACCCCTCTTTGTAAGATTTTATGGAATACCTTTATTTTTGTATTTTTTCATCAGTAATTTTATAATGTTACCAACTTACCAGTCATTGAGCTGTATCGATAAAACTAGAAATAGCAAGCAAATACTTTTTTCTAACCCTTTGCTTGCATCTTCAGATATTCCAAGCAAAATTCCTTACAAGAAAAAGCAAAAACTTGTTTTCCTGAGAGCACTCATTTCCCCGACTAGCATTAGCTTACATTACTACTCAAATTTTACACAGAATCAAAAGGAAAGGTTTTGTTCTTGTACACAAAGACTTGCCTTATTAGTAAATACTACTAGTATATGAAAAGGAAGAATTCAAAAAGCATTTGCTTAACTTTTGCAAGTTCCACTCTCTATAGCTGAAGCTTTTTCTTGCAAAGACATGACGGAAACGGCCATTCGATCATGTCGATACTTTTTAATGTTGAACTTTCCTAGCTTTCTTTTTTAAGACCAGTGATTAGCTGGCATTTCCCTTCGGTTACATGATTTTAAAAATGTGAATTTAATCAGTCATAAAACTGTTTCATCACATCTTAGAGCAGTAGGTCAAACTGCTGTCTGGAGTCAGTTTGGAAGAAGAAAAGGGAGAAAAACTTTTCACAGTGCTTACGCCTCGGCGCACAAACCGCTTTTGTATTATTTCTCTGAAGACACTTTGATTTGATTTTGGAGTTTATAACCCTATTGAAAACTTCTGATGATACCTGCTGTCAAACCACTTGTCTAACATGCCTAAAATCGCAAGAGCCTTAAATTAGTATTTACTTGATAACATTTTACTTGTATCCCAAGTAAGTACTAGTTTGAGGTAGTTTGCTTATTTTGACCGATTGTTTACTCGAGCTATAGCTTACAGGCCAAGAAAAAGGTCAAGCCCGAATAACCGCTTGAGCGGTTTCTTGAGCACATACTCTTTTACTAGAGAGTTTTAGCTTTCAAGCAAATGCTTATTTTATAGATTGGGCCCAATGTGACAATATGCTAGTTTATCAAATAAACTACAATAATGGAACCCATATCATTTTGTCGAATATTCATCAGTTTTGTCCGGGTAGTCGTGATTTAATTAAACTTAGAGGGCTTGCAGAAAAAGGTTTATCCTCTTTGATGACTGGGTATCACTTCAAATTTTGGAAAAGTAAAGCAGCTTCAAAACTTAGAGATATGAAAGTTGTGTAGGCTTAACAAGTAAACAGTAGATACAAGACACTTGGTTTCTTTTTACTTTTACATCGGCCTCTGAAAATTGAAAGGTTGAAATATTTGCCCTTGTCATTTCGGCACTCATTTCTACAACATTCCCTTGGGGAGAAAATTAAGACGCAATATTGGAAATGAAAGACGGGAAGTGGCATCGTGCGAAATAATGGTGATACAAAAATGGTATATCCGTTCGATTTAAGAAGTCTCGGTGCTTTTTTTTTCGCTCTCTCTCTCTCTCTCTCTCTTATTCACTCTAACTGTGCATTTATTTTTTTTTTTCCATTTTAGAGCCACTCCGTTTGGAAAATCGTCATTCTGAGAATATTTCAAGCCTTCTTATAATGATTCATCCATGAATGTTGTGCATATGACGAATTCTAATTTTTGGGGGGAGGGGGGGTGTATTGTAAGGTTTCTGCAACGTAACGGGCAAAAAAAAAAAAAAAGACCCACCAAAAAACAAAAACAAAGAGTTATACAAAAGCACAAAACACCACGGTCTAGAAATGGTTTCTACGTGAAGTTAATCAATGGTTCCGAGAATAATTTTCGAAGTTTGTTTGTGTAAAACTATATATGAATTATTTCAAACTAAACGGAACTGATATGAAATTTGAAACCATTGATCTGTACCTCTCTTTTTCTCTTATGCTAATATGTAAAACAAATGTAAGAAGATAGCAAGAAAAGACAGAAGATAACTATGAATAGAATATAGGAAGGTAGCAAAAGAAGACAAAAGAAAAGACAGAAAGAGCTAGACAGCAACAGATTAGAGAAAATATAGTTCTAAGAAAGTTAGGTAAATGGAAGATAGACAGATAGATTCATATATCGATAAACAAATAGATATATACATAGACACACCGATAGATACATAGACGAAAGCTAGATGCTATATATAATTATATATAAATAGATAGATAGATAGATAGATAGATAGATAGATAGAAGGATGGCTAGATCGATCGATATTGATAGGCAGATAGACAGACAGATAGATACATTGATAGTTAAATAGATAGACAGACGGATAGATGGATAGATAGAGAGAAAGATGTAAGTTAGGAGGATCAGGACTGAACGAATGACTTTATGTCCTTGACATGCAAAAATACGTGTCTGATCTCCGGATTGTTTGTTGCTCAATATTGTGTTCCAGACGAGTTTGTAAAAAATACATAAAACTACATTTGTGTTAAGTCTCTTCGATGCTCGTCTTTGTTCATCACTGACCTAATTTCGTAGCAAGGCCAAACGTATTCTCTCCCTCTCTCTCTCTCTCTCTCTCTCTCTCTCTCTCTCTCTTTCTCTCTCTCTCTCTCTCTCTCTCTGGTCTGGAGCCCATTACTTACTTCTACCTTCTAATCTAGTTCAATGAGTCCATTCAGATTAACTCCAAACAATATTCACCTCAAAACAAACCAAGGTTCGTAATACCATCAACTTGTACTTGAACTCGCTAAGAAACTTATCAAATAACTCCTTATTGAATAAACACCGATAGTAATCTTGTTGTGACCTAAGATGTATAGAATTTCGAAAAAGAAGGAAAAAGGAATTCTCTTTGTTGACATCTGAAGTGTTTTTATTGCACATTCTCCTTGACCCTTCTGCGGTAAGTAATTATACGTCATAAAAATGCTAGCTTTATTTTCCTGTTCTATCTCGCTTTGACCGCTCATCACCCAAGCGAGGAACGCCTCCTCTGAATGTCGAGAGTAATTAGGAATTGTCACGAACTACCTGCAAAATCATTCGTAACTATATCTCTCCCCCTTTTTACACACAGCAAAGCTCACTAACAGTGAGAATGAAATGCTGGGGGCGGCAGTAATCCAATTATCTCATATTCTTCCCATTTTGTTCTTGACAATTATGGAGCATCATGGATATACCCATTTCATTGCCATCTTATCTTTTGAGTAATTACTGATTATGGAACACCGGTCCTCGCAATATTGTGCAGACGTGCCGGGACCACAGATGGTCAGGCTTCTAAGACCAGAATGACCCGATGTCTATATCGATTAAAGACAAATAGACATTGCTCCAGGGAAGGTCATTTCAGGTCGTCGCTCTACCCTCCAATGCGCATGTGCCATGGATGACGTAACTAGGATCAAGATCAAGTACAATAATTCTGATTGTGGAGAGAAGTGAACTATATCCACTAATTAGCACTGGCAAAGTTTGCAATTTTAGGGTTCCCGGGATAGATGTCTTTGGAACGGGTCAAGTAATAATTTGTGGTTTTTTAAACTGTCACCGATTTGATAGGAAAGTCCTAATTACAAAATTATATTGAGATAGAGTCTCCAACTCCAGTACACTCTTCTTCCTGATACTTCCCTTATTCACGGTGACCTGTTAATTGTTAATTTCTAGATCCGTTATTAAAAAACCACAATTTTGTTGATGTTGATGTTGTTTTTGATAATGTATATTATACTTTACAATAATCATATTTTAAACACATGGTATGTACAATAACTTCCAGAAGTATCAATGTGTGAGTTCTCTTCCTAATAGATTTTCAGAAGTATATATATACAGAACAGTTTGTTGAAAATCATTAGGTTGGTTAAAATATGAACCTACCAACAATTTGTTTTCTTAATCCCATATGTTTTACATACAACATTTTTTAACCAACAGTTGGTAGGTTCATTATGTTAACTAACCTAGTGATTTTTAACCAACTATTCTGAGAGTGTCTTTCCATCCAAGAATCCCGAGGCATAATAATTCGCACTGAAATAGATGCAGTTATACTGTGAATCAGGCAACTGCCATAACAATTATGAAATCTTCAAGGGCATGACAATAAAATTAACAAAAAGAGAAATTAGGTCTTGAATATTTTAAACAAGACGACTAAAAATACACATTTGGCGTAGATGAGATGTATTTTTCCTTAGACCATTCCTCACATAAATTTGAATATCGGCTACACTAATGACTGATTTATGAGAGACGGTGCAAGATCTTGCCATTTTGAGAGTAAGTGAAATTCACATTTTATGCCTGTAAAGTATTTTAAAAAACTTAATATGAAAAAAATTTCTTATCTTCAAAAACTCAACCTCCGAGTTGAACAAAGTACATTGTCAATAATTAGACCCCAAACTGATTGGCCGGAAAATTTTCTGTAATTTTATTTTATGACTTATTATTGTTATTTAGTGCACATAACTACAAACAAATCGATGGAGAAAGTGAAGTTTGAAACAATTTCCAAAAAGAACACGAGAAAATGACTGCTAATTTCATGTCGTACAGTTCTATTCACGATGGGTCTAGAGATGGCGGTCTTATACAAACTAGGGCAGAGCCCTTGATCATCAAGGGCTCTGAACTCTGGCAGTGGCACTGAACTCGGTGCCATCTAATACTGAGAGTAAATTATGGCCGATGCGGTTCTGATTGGGCACAGCATTGCAAATGTTCTTGGGCAAATACACATAAAAAAGAATATACTATGCTGTTCCCCTAGTAGAAACCAAGTTGGCCAAAACTGTGTACAGTGACGAAAATGAACTCCGAGAAAGCCACGATAAAACTTATACTGGGTAACAGTGATAAGCTGCAGCATACAACCCTCCCATAACTCTTGGAAAAATCAAACTAATTCACATTGCACATTGCGCCCCCTCTCCCATAAGATTGGGCAGGATTCTGCAATGTCGACGTAGTTCCCATTTCGAAAAAAATTAGTAGAAAATCTGTTTTTATATACAAACATGCATATTAAAATTTCTAGTTGATGACTGTGTGTATGTGAAATGCATGTAGTTGATGAAATTCATTTTGTCTGAAAAAACATCTAAATCATTATCATTATCATCATCACCAATATCCTCATCATGAACTATATTATCATCAGTTCATACCATCCTTATTATCATTCATCATCATCATCATCATCATCTTCATCATCATCATCATCACCATCATCATCATCATTTCATAAAGGTATCTTGATGGTACTCAATAATAAATAAGATTCTGGTGCAACTTCTAAAAATTCTTCCAACGATCATTCATTCACAAATTTTGATCAAAATCTGAACACCATTCATTATACTATGCAGGGAGAATTTGATTGTTCATCGGACTTATTCATAGTTTATGCTCCTAAATCCATTTGAACAATAATTATTTGCATGCTTGAATCAATAACGAAATATTAGAACACATGAAACTATTATTGATTTCTTAATTACTCTAATAAAGCAGTGTGTTTGTATTTTGCACTTTTAAAACTAGGTTCATTCAGTAAATGTAAAATAGTTATTTAATAACCAGTATGAATTCATCCCCCTTTCTCTTTTCTCTCTCTCTCTCTCTGTTTAAATCTACTACTAATCTACTAATTTGGACCCATTCAAAAGAGTTGGTATATTCAGGGTCTTTTCGTCTCCTTGAAATATAGAATGCATCCCAGTAAGACTTCATTCCCATGTGACATGCTTGATCTAACATTAAGACAAAAGAGACAAAGAAAGTTAGGAGAATGACATCAATGACAAAAAAGATGAACAAATTTTTTGCCCTCATGCAAGTGATATCGTTATTTTTTGCAATGCCTTTTCCACATGAAATATTCCCCCCCCCCCTTAACAATGAAAAACAGACCTCTAAAAATATGAAAAATATGACAATTGTAATATATATATACCCTCCCATACCATCAGTATTACAACTTAGCTAAATTGTGTATGCTTTTGTAAGTTACAAACCTTTCTGTATTGTGATTTTTCGTTTATAACTAATGAGTGTTGTCAACCATTTGCGTATATGTTGAAAGGGAGAACTTGTCCTTTTATGTCCTGAGAGCAGTAGATATCCTGACCAGGTCATGTCTGAAACAATGGAGAAAACAAAAGACCAAAGGAAGCAAATGCTCATATTGGGAGGTGGTAGTTATCAGTGAACGAAATCATGATATTCCCTCATCGTATTTCTTTCCAACCTGTTTACAAGGTTTGTGTACACTTTTAGCAAGGAAATAACACCCATATTGTCTCCAGAAAAGAGCGGAGGAAAATAACCACAACCAGAGAAGAAATGCGTCTGTGGGCCATTGCCAAGGCGTTGCCAAGGAGGAAGCGCGCCTCTATCATTATCGAGCAAGATATAACAAATTCGTGAAGAATTTGCTGATGGCAGCGTGGTGAATATATTGAAATTAATTTCCTTAAACGAATTCCTCACACACTTATTACATTTTTCTGGATAATGATTTTTGAGCGCATCCTCCTTGGCAACATCTAGGCAACGGCCCACAGAAATCTATCTTCTCTTGGTGTGGTTATTTTCCTCCGCTCTTTTCTGGATACGTTATAGGCATTATTTTCTTGTGAAAAGTGTATACAAAACTTGTAAACATGTTGGAGAGAAAATAGGGGGGGGGGGGGTATCATGATTCCGTTCACTGATAACCCCCACCTCCCGATATGGCTATTTGTTTCCTTTGGTCTTTTGTCTTCTCCATTGTTTCAGACATGACTGGGTCAGGATATCTACTGCTCTCAGGACAGAGAAAAGGACAAGTTCTCCCTATTAAAATATACTCAAATGGTCCACAAAATCCAATACGCAATTTAGCTATGTTTTAATACTTATGGTACGGAGGGTATATATATAAAATATAAAAAAAAATAAATGATTATAATCAAGCTGGCATCTCTCTAACTTTTGTTAGTCTAGACTAGACACAAACCTCGGCATGTGCAATATTCCAGAACGAAATTGGTGGAATTGCACATTCCATTGTCTTTAAGTGAAAAAAAAAAATATTGGAAACCCATGAAGGACAGGGTCTGCCAGTCTGGAAAGATTATTCATAAATTAGTTTTAAATTTCAGTGTTTTGTAAGGTGTATAAGATGGTGATTATTAAGGATTTGGGAATTATATTTGAAAAATAAGAATATTGATTTATTGAGCAATACCAAGACCTACATGCAGAAACAAATACAAGTTTCCTATCAAGAAGTAAGTAAGTAAAAGATTTGTATCTATAAGCTAGAACGGGTTATCGTCTGCTGCAAGTTCCATACATTGCAAAAAAGCTGAAGGCTCAGCCCCCCCCCCCCCCACCCCAAGACTTTTTTAGTCATGTAAAAGAGGAAGATGACGATGTATAAACACCAATTAAAATCACTCTAAAGAAAGCAATTTTACTTCATTTTCATATCATAATTCATTTCATTTCATTTATTTCCACAGTAACAGCAAATAAAATTTTACATTGATTTTTCGCATATCAAATCAAAGAGTGATATGAAATATATGTACATATTGACATCAATTTAGTACAAATAAATGCTAAGTATAAATACTCGCTATATTGTGGAGGAAACCTTTAAAAGCACAGCTTATGAATGAGGTCCCCCCCCCCCAAAAAAAACAAACAAACAAACAATTAAATAATAACAACGCAAAGAGGTTCAAAAATTCGAAACGGCCGCGCGGGCGTTGGGGAAACTCCCTAAACTCCCCACAGAGAGTCCGCCGTAGACACATGGTAGAGTGCGAAATTCAATGTCTCCGAAATCATAACTTCGTTGCAGACTTACATTTTGTTGTTGGTGGTGGTGGTGATGGTGGTGGTGTTTTTCTGTTGGTTTATTTTTGTTTTGTTTTGTTTTGGTTTTTGTTTTTATTAGGCAGTTGACTTCATCGATGTGCATAGACATGGTGTCTGGTATACGCAGACGGTGATCGTTTTAGCAGTTACAATGCTATCATCTTCCCTTTGACCACACAGCCAAAGATGACTGGAGATTGCTTATTCAGAACACTGAATTCTGAATAAAGTTAAACATAATATTTTATTCATGTTATTTATGTTTATTTGAGCAAGGTTGCCTCTTCAGTTTAATCAGAAAGTGCATGCTTTCAATGAGGGTCTTGCATAATATAAACAATAAATAACAATGACATACAAAAAACTTAACAGACATTCAGATAATTATAATAAGCATTACAATATAATTATGTTGACAGATTGCAACCAAAAACACAAGATTAAAAGTAGCAGAAATCCATAAAAAGAATTTGTACTGCAATTCGTTATAACAGGAAGGAGAATAATGAAAGAGAGAATGGAGAATGGGGATAGACTGAGGGTGGGGGGGGGGGTTGACTGGAAAGGAGAAAGGAGAGGATAAAGGGTACAGGAAATGAAGAAAGAGATGTTATTTGATTTGATTTGATTTGATTTGATTTGATTTGATTTGATTTGATTTGATTTGATTTGATTTGATTCGATTCGATTCGATTCGATTCGATTCGATTCGATTCGATTCGATTCGATTTGATTTGATTTGATTTGATTTGATTTGATTTGATTTGATTTGATTTGATTTGATTTGATTTGATCTGATTTGATTCGATTTGATTCCATATGATTTGATGTGATGTGGTGCGATGCGATGTGATGCGATGCGATGCGATGCTTTTTGCTCTTCTCTGTATAGTACCGAGGCTTTGTGAATCATTGGTATAATGTTGCGGGGCTATTATTATTACTATCATTATTATTCCTTTGGCAATTTCAGAACAATAACAATACATGAAAATATACAACAGAAAGTCAATGATAACAGACATGAAACATATTATAGCAACTCCCAGAGTGCAAAACTTGGCTGCCTGGGAAGGAGACACTTTAACCTGGATGGTCCTCCTTCAATGGAGGCCTTCTGTAAAGTTCTGTTTTGGTAAGTTTTGGTGGAGATGTGTTTTTTTTTTCAGATATGCGCTATACAAGAACAAAATATTTTTATTGTCGTTGTCACCATTGTGTCATTCTTCGTGATCTTTCGATGATAACCTAGCACTCCGACGGTCAGTCGTGATAGGTGACACCGGGAGGGGGGGGGGGGGAGGGTGTTTGCCCTTCCCCCGTCAGCTCCTGTGTAAGTAGTGGGACTGACGAAAATATTCTGGCTCTGGATCAGAAAATTGCTCTTAAATACTATATGAAGCACGTGTTAGATGAAAATGTCTGATCTATAGCCTCTGCCATTAATCTAGCAAGGTTCAAAAAACTAAAAAAAATACTCAGGGTTCACTGACTTACAAAGTCAGACAATTATAATTTTGTCTCTGTTTTTTGTTCCAGAGAGAGGAGATGGCGACAATGTTTATCGCAATTACACTGAGAATGACAAAATATTCTTTAATGACTTCGGCACTTCAGGATGCTGTAATGCGGCAAGTCCTTAATTCGCTGTTAATGACCGTTCCGCTTTTGAGTGACCGTTATGCAAGACTGAGCTGATATCATACTGGGACTAGCGGTCACTTTCCTCACTTTGTCACGTTTTGGCCAGTCATAATTACGTGTCATTACCGCTGGTATCACCAGAGCGAGGTTAACATGACTTTTGTGTGACAGAGGCGACATGTTTTAACGACTGAACAGCTGTAGCCTGACTAAGAAAGAAGTAAAATATCATCGCGATCTAAGCTTTACCAGTATTATTTAGGTATGATAATGCTATGGTGATTGTAGACCTGTTTTCATATATCCGGGATCATAAGTTGTAATAAAGGATAAAAAACTAACGAGATATCAAAATACGTGAAAGATGTACGACTATATATCAGAGGAATAAAATGCATCATGGTTCCAGGTTTTCTGGATTAATATTTAAATAGTAATATAAGCTGAAAACATTCTTTGAGCCTATTCATTGACTAAAACTGTGATGGTTATGTAGATCTCTAAAAAGAAAATGAAATTATCTAGTCAGTCTGACTAAAGAAACGTCATGCATTTAAGAACAATTTTGGTTATAATAGACTTTGTTCGTCTTCAGGTCATAGCGCGAAAATCTTGGAATAAAACTATCGACCATCAATGATATTCCATATGCAGTATGGTACTGTATATAACTCACTATTTTTTCCCTCGTACTTTCTTGAATTTCAAAGAAACTACCTTCCTATCATAGGCCTACACCGGGGCCTACAACAAAAATAAATTTATCGATAACTTTCCCAGTTCTTGCTATTTTTTTCCATGGCTGTAACGATGGTGATGCGCATGACGACGATGATAATAATATTGAAGAAGATCATACTTATATTACTACTACTTTATGTATATACTACTACTACTATGACTACTACTGCTGCTACTGCTGCTGCTGCTGCTGCTGCTGCTGCTACTACTGCTACTACTACTACTGCTACTACTGCTACTGCTACTGCTACTGCTACTGCTACTGCTACTGCTACTGCTACTGCTACTGCTACTGCTACTGCTACTGCTACTGCTACTGCTACTACTGCTACTATACTACTACTGCTACTACTGCTACTGCTACTACTACTGCTACTGCTACTGCTACTGCTACTGCTACTGCTACTGCTACTACTGCTACACTCTTAAAATTCCGGGTCAGATTTACCCGGAAATGGTCCGTTGAGGCCACACTCCATTCCGGATCAAAAAATGACCCGGAATAGAGTCATGAAGACTTGTTTCTGGGTCACATTTGACCTTATTCCGGGTCATTTTTACTCTATCCCGGGTCATTTTTGACCCGGAATGGAGTGTGGCCCCAACGAACCATTTTCCGGGTCAAGTCTGACTCGGAATTTTTTAGAGTCTACTACTACTACTACTACTACTACTACTACTACTACTACTACTACTACTACTACTACTACTACTACTATACTAGGGCCTACTACTGCTACTATACTAGGGCCTACTACTGCTACTATACTAGGGCCTACTACTGCTACTATACTAGGGCCTGCTACTACTACTACTATAAGGCCTACTACTGCATGCACCGACAGGGGATGATGTATCGCCTGAATTAATAGGATAGACCTTGACATCCCCCGTCACTGATGTATTCGTACCGGCGAGTCAGTGATCAAATATTTCGCAGGATTAATAAACCAATTAAGAAAGACAACCACGATTCATTATTAGCCAATTCCGTTTCTCCCCATGAAATGGCCTGAAATTTAGATGGATATTTCAAAGCCCCCTCTTTCCGATTTACTATCTATTTTTGTTTCAGAAATTTTACTATTTAAAAAAAAAACCAAACACATGCACACGTTGGTAACAATATGCCTATATCACGTTAATTTATTTGATGTACGATATGTACGATATGGTACAATAATGTCTCTGTCACAGAGTGCTTTTACCGGTACGGCCTTCCTATCGCTAATGGTTGAGGAATTTTGCATTCATGTTAATAAAGGGGACCATTGTACGAGTCATAAAGTGAAGTTTTTGCCCCCCCCCCCCCTCCCTTGCCAAAGGACACAGTTTGATCTATGTGCTTGATCATTACTTTTTCTATTTCTGTTGCAATTCAGTTCAAGTTAGTAAAGGTTCGTTTGAATATGACTCGCAGTACATACAGAGACATGTCTGTACAAAGATTAAAATAATCATGTCTAACTGAATTAAAGTACTTAACACAAAATCATTTTTATTATAATGATTTCTCGATATCTCAGTTTCTTTAGTATCAGAAAATATATCCTATAGTGAAGGCATGGGTGTCGATCCGGGGGGAGGGGGGTGTGGCGATATATCCCCCAATATTTTCGGTATGGGGGGATGGCCTGTATTATCATCCCCCCCCCATAATTCACCATTAAAAAAATAACATGGCCCCCTGTTAATCCCTTAAAACAAAGTAAAAGGAAGAAAGAAAAGGGTAAACGTGTAAAGAAAAAAGAAAAAAGAAAAGGAAAAATCACCCAATGCCGAACTGTCTTTATGACAGGAAATCGGTATGCATCTTGTCTCTCGATCTGATGTTATGCTATTGTTCTACTCGCATTTTATCTTAACCAATGTCGGTTATATTACTATTCTTACGGAAGGAAACTGGTTTGCATCTTGTCTTTTTATCTAATGTTATACTATTCTTCTAGTCATAAAACGTAAGAAATATGATTGCAAGGAGTCGAACGGCAAGAAGACCTAAAATAAAAGAATTTTCTAGGAGATATTGGCCTGTGACCAAAAGCCTATTCCTTTCATACCAAATATGAGAAAGGAAGATGCCAATAAAATGCATATTAATAAATCATGAGAATTGAGTAACAATACACTAGAACCTGTTCTCAGTATTAAAAAAAAAAAACCTTTCTTTTTCTCGCTCGCTCGCTATATACGCTCGCTCATAAAATCCAGAAACATGATATTTTCGAGCAGCAAGTACTCGTATTCCCTCAGCAACATGTCGGAATATCACAATATTTTTGCAGCTAGGTGTCAAAGCGTCCTAGAATCCTGTGGAAAGATGTACATCATCAAAATCATCTTGTTTTGTTTTGGTGGCAGTTCTACGTTTTAATTTTAAGGAAAATAGAGTTTTTTGTAGGTATTTCGCCTCGCTCACATATAGAAACACAATGGTTTTTAGATGGCAAGCGACGACCCAAAGAGCGTCATTTCTGGCGGTTAGGTGATCGAATACCTAGATATCTTTAAAGTGATTACACAATGGTAATTTTTTTTTTGATATATGATCGAGAATAGAATTCTAAGAAGAATAACATTAAAAATTTGATGATTTTCAATCGAAATCAATGCATTTTGGCTAATTTTCTCATAAAAAGTCAAGAGTTGACCAAAAAAATTTGAGTATGAGGTATGACGTAAAAGTGGGTACCCATAGCAGCTTCGCGCATTGCAGTTGTGCTGCGCGCTAGACTGTACAATTTGTATTATACCTTGCGCGCATTTTGCTAGAAGTGCGCGACAAGGTACCCACTTTGACGTCATTTTGACGTCAAAGTGGGTACCCAGTTGAAACTGGGTTCACGGCTGAGGGGTCAAAAATATCCTGAAAATCTTATCACATTTTGGGGTTTCCTTGGCAACACGACTTAAAAAAAAATTAGGCAGATGATTTTCTGCTAATAAAATCATGCTCTTTTAAATGAACTAACATTGTTTCAGCATTGGGTACCCCCTTTAAGGCGTATCTAAGAGTGCGAATTTTTCGTCGCTTGCTGCGCTCGTATAACATTTAGATACAGGATAGTTTGGGAAGGAAAACGAATTGGGCATGCGAGCGAATTGGCCAAATAATGTGACTTAGATTTTGACGAGGACTTTTTATCTTCAAAAGGATGTGTTTCTTCTCTCTTGCCTCGCTAGTAATATTTTAAAACAGGGTGTTTTTGAACAGCAAAAGATTGGACCAGTGAGGTGCTAGAACAGAGTCATATTTTGCAGCGAGATGAAATATACCATTCAGATATCTGATAGGCCTATAGTGTATTTTGAAGACGAAATAATACTTTATTGTCAAAAGAGTGTGTTTTTCCTCGCTCGCTTCGCTCGCTCGTATTATACAGAAACCGCTACGTGGTTTGGACAGTTAACTATTGGACCAGCGAGGTGCTAAAATAGTCATATATGGCAGCAAATACCACTCAAAATAATCTCATAGGCCTAGAGTGTATTTTGATGACTAAATAACATTTCTGCAACAAGAATTTGAATTTTTTTGACTCGCTCGCTTCGCTCGCTCGTAAAATAAGGAAAATGATGTTTCATACTCAAAAAGAAGTGTCTAATAAATTTTTAAAAATTAAAAAAATAAATTGAGGCCCCTTAATATTCCATTCAAGTAATGAGGATCTATCTCTGTGATAGTGTTTGAAAACGATTTCTTGTGTGGTTAATTGAAGGGACGGTAGATTAGAGACTTGCTTAGTCGATCCTCCATGTTTGAACCGAACACCCTTTCCCCTCTCAGTCGCTTTGCTCCCTCGCCGAGGATGTTCGGCATTATCCCCCCCCCCCCAACCATGAACACAAATCGACACCCATGAGAGAAGGAGAAGTTTGATTTTCAGGAAGTTGACTTTCCAGAGCTGCATTCATGAGTCTTCTAGTTCTGTGGTTGGGGCCAGTGTCTGACTCGATCCAGTTATACCATGTATACGGTATACGGTACTATTCTAGTTGGGGTGACTTTGTTTTGGATTATGTTAATGTGACTGGAATGGCTGCTTGCTTGAAAATGTTCGTCTCACGTTGAGAAAATTTATTTAGAGTTTTTCTTTCTTTGTTTGTTTTGTTTTGTCTTTGTGGTTTTTTTTTCTTCAGTTTAGGTCAATTTTCATTATTGGTACCCTTCCCCCCTCCCCCCCCCCCCCCCGCTTTTCCACCAGGCATAAATTTAATTCAAATTTAAATTCATTGATTTAAATCCAAACATTCGGGGTCATTCTCAATTTACAAAACAAAACAGAACATAACACACACAAAAATACAAACACGGAACATTTAAAAAAAAAGAAAGAAACAAAACAGATGATGGGCATGATGATCATGCTTGTCTTACCATTCAAAGAATAGCATTAAAAAAAAAAAACAGAACAGCCACAGGTCGATTCAGGATATGATACAAGAGTTTTTCGAAATGTATAACATAACCATTAACCTAAATAATGTAATACTAATAATTAATATGTTTAAACAGTATAATCTCTTATGCTCTTATGAATGATAATACTGTGTTCATATTACTCAGATATTCTTCTACACTCGTTAGTGTTGGCTATTCTTTAATGCTGTAGACTGTACTTGTTCCATTGTGATTATGTCAAAAGAGGATTAGATAAATCCATGTAGTACAAATAAGCCTCAATCAATCAATAATTAGGCCATTTTCATTAGCAATGTATTGAGGTTGGTGCTTCATGTACGTACGAGCATCATTATAATAAGCCACAGTATTCTTTTGGACCCGTTCATTGTTTATAGGGGTACAAAATAAGAAATACTGTCTTACCAAAAAGGATACCGAGAGAAAATTTGACAAAACTTGTGAAAAATAAAACTATAGAAAAATAAAATTAAAGAAATATAATCACAAAATTAATCAATGATTATACAAGTTTATAAAAAAAAGCATTATGACATCTTGTAACTCAAATTACTGAGCTACGTTACAACACCTCTCCTTACAAATAGAAATGCTAAAGGTTAAAGCAAGGTCGTTTCCCAGGAATAGTGTACACAAAAAGTGAAGGTTTCACGTTGCTTATAGTATCAAAGTTGCCCTTACAGATTCTTTTATACATTGGAATAGCCATGGCGGAAACAGATGATCAACCTGTATTATTAACAGAAGGGAGTTTTGAGCGAGAAGATGCCGGGAAAGATTCTGGCAACCAAGAAGTCCCTTCCACAGGAGAGACCACCGAGCCGCAGAAGGACGATGGATCCAGCGGGGACATCAGTGATCACCCGCCCGCTAGCCCGGGGACAGCAGGAGACGACGTTCGTCCATCAACTGCTCCAGAACCTGGCCTCTCAGGCAGTCTGCAAGAAGTTGAACGTTCTGTTATGAAAGCTGTATCAGACACTCAAAACAGCGTGCCAGGTAGTGTGCATGACGGGGAAGAAGAAGGGGACGATTTTAATGAAGCTTTACAACAAGACACTCTGAGCGACAGACTGGATCAACTTCCATGTGACATAGGAGGTGATGTTGAATACATGGCACCTATCGAGGATCCTTACATGCGAGCAGTCCACTACATGGAGAAACACAAAGTCATGCAGATCTTCCAGGTAATTAACTTGCATGACCATCAGCATCAGCTGTTCTTTAGCATTTAGCATAAATTTGAGTTATTGATGTATATCAAGGTAACACTAAACTTATGTATGGTGGAAGACAAATGGTGCAAGAAAGATTTATGAGGAGTTGAGCAAAATTAAATGGTTTTTAAAAGCAGAGAGCACACATATTTGAAGAAAATATTATGTGAAGTGGATATGAAGAAAGAAAGAAAAATTACAGGTGCTATTTTAAATTCTTCTCAATAATATAAATGCATTTTGTAGCTAATTGATTTTTTGGATATAAGATACATGTATGTTTGGGGTACCAAAAGCTACACGCTTTGTTTTCACCAGCTAAAAAGTCACAAAATTCAATGTTTTGTGCAAATTTCCTTTCTGAATCTTGGATCTACATATTCTAAGGTTAATAAGTTAGCATGTCAATTCAATGCCAGTGTCAAATTTTGTTTAGAAAAATGAAGGGGTCCTAAAGCTATGCACATGTAGTAAGTGCATGCAAAATTTTGAAACTGGTGTGAATTTGACCTCAATTTCTAACTTATCATAATATTCCAAGGAATAAAGGAAAATTACTGATTATTTTTGGTAAAGCTGGATGATATTCTCGTTGCTTAGTCACATTGGAACGTTGGCATGCATTGAACACGTCGCATTGCACATATTTGTAGGGTGCGTAGCTTTAGGACCCCTGATCATAAATGTTAAAGCATGGATGAAAAGGAAAAACTTAGAATTGAAAAGGTTTTTTAGGTTTTTATTACAAAGTCATAACTACTTTGGGATTAAAGAAGCCTTTGAAACATCAATCAATTATTACCTTGAATGCCTAGTACATGTAAAGGATTTCGTGTTTCTGCAGAAAAAAAAAAAGGATAATGGTAATTGGTATCTTTTATCTTCTGCTGGAATACAAGATACACCTACACCTAAAGAGGCCTTTTTCTGTCCAGGATCAAGTTGATTGAAAGTTCTTTTTTTTTCAAAGTAAAACAGACATGTACATGTATGTTTCCAAAAATAAGGGGAAAAAATCTTTCCCAATTTTACTCCTGTGTCCTACCAACCCACTTTTTGCTGAAATACATTTAGCAAAAATTCATGCTCAGGTGATATAACCCATTCGTGACAGATGGTCCACATTATGTGGTTTGGACTAATAACTTTAGATGCAGAGCTCTAAAAATCATACCAAATACATGAACAGAAAGAGCAAAAAATTCTACACAAACTGTGCCCATTTTGGTTGCGTCAATATTCGTTGTTTGATGCTGAAAATTTTTTAAAGGAAAATAAGCATTAAAATCCTTAAATTGGCAATGTGATAGAAAGTTTAAAATCACCGTTTTTCCCTGCAAATTGGCAACTTTTTGACTTATCGTAATTTCTGTCAATTTATATTCATTTCAGATACATGACGTTTTATAAGAAAAATGTAGTAATAAAATAAAAATGTTGGTTTGCCAATTTCAAGAATAAAAGCTGATCAAATTAGGCTTTAAATAATTCCTGTCACAAATGGGTTAAAACTGAGTACTTAATAACAATATTTAAATGGTCTCTCTGAATTATTTCATTATTTGCTTTGGGACTTGACATTTCTTGCTCTTTCTTTTAGAAACTGACGGCTGAAATTGTGTACCACAGACCTCCTGATCCACTGGAACACATGCTTTCTGAACTGCATAAGATGAAGAAAGATAGAGATGCCAAGGTTGAAGCCGTCATATCAGCAGCATCCAGTCGTTCACCCGCTGTCTGATGTACTCACCACCTTGCCTGAGAAAGATGCTAATACTCTCATCATGTAAAGATCAAATTGCTGTTTTCTACAGGCTTTGTCATATTTTTTGTTGGGATGTGGAAAGATTTTTGTACCAATCATGACATATTGGGCTTGTTCTCAAAGATTTTTGTGATCGGCCTGTCAAATTGAGACAGCAGTGCCGCAGGCAATAGCTCGCATGCTCTAAATGCATTTATATTTTTTTAAAAGGCAGTTACAACCTCATGATAAAGCCATTGAGGAAATCAAAGGTGTAGTATTTCTTTATACTGGATGGAGAAAGCTACAAAATATTGCTTTTGTTGCATTCTAATACTGCTCTGTCCACATGCCAGTTTTTTTTGTTTGTTTTGTTTTTTCCTGTTATTATTAAGCAGTGCAGGTATATCTTACTTTTTAATCACCTGCAATTTCTGTACCATATGTATGCATATTAAAAACTAATGCAAACATTGCTTTTACCATTCTGCCTTCTTTACGTATATTGATGTACATGTATTAAACAGTAAATGCATTTATAGAGTTGCACATTTAGGATCATTCATTCATATGTTCATATGTTTTCAAAATCAAACTATTTGAAAGAAAATTGAGTTTCAATCAGTATTACTTACCATAAGCATATTAAGAAATGAGAAAAAAATGTGTATTGTATTCTCTAAAAAGAGGTATTGAAAATCATGTTTCCCAAAGTTCTATAATTTAGTCCTTGTGACAAAGCTGTAGTTTTCGGGTTGTTTCTCCTCATTCATTCCATTGTCTCTATTCAAAACATTTCACAGGCATACAAATGGGCATTCTTAAAGCCTTGTTCATATTTAATACAGTAAACCACCTTTAAAATATGAAATACATTTATGGAGTAGTGCACTTCAATGATTGATAAGATACTGCACTTTGGATTTGTTTCCTTTACTGCCCACTTGCCATCTATTTCAGATGTAAAAAGTTTTCAAAATTTTACTGCACTTTTTTTGGTATCGGAGGCTATGTGTGCAAAAGAGACATTTAGCTGTATAATATGGCTTCTATTTGGCATAAAGAACGATTAATGATAGATTAAACTGAATGAATAGTGGCCTATGATGATAAATACAAATAATGCGTGGAAATGAGTTCATTATAATACATTCTATCCACACTCAAGTTTAGGCTGCTTATCTATTGTACCATTTACAGCCTCAACAAAAGTGGATAGATCATATCATCGCCTGGCTGGCAGAAGGGCGTTAACGCAGTGTTATGCATCTCCTGGCTGGCAGGACGTTAATGCACGTGCACACTGTACCTTTCGCGTATTGCTATGTGTGTATTAGCTGTAGGATAAGTGCTCTTAACTCAGTGCACAATGCCCATCATGTACATGAAAGTCATTGGATAGGACAGTAAACTATTGCAGGCTTAACTAAAATAACTTGGGACAGATTTAAAAAAAAAAAAAAAAGAATCACAGGCAACTCTACTCAACCAATCATTTAATTCGGATCTTGGTGTGAATGTATAATATACCCAAGTACTAATGTCAGTGCCATTGACATTTTTGTCATGCTTTTTTAAATTTGGTATTTAAAACGGGGTACTGGTACATTCCCGGGGGAGGGGGGGGGGGGGGATATGTCTTATTGAGACATGTACATGTACATCATCCATGTAAATCACTTTTTGAAAAGCACTCCAAAAGGGGATTAAGGTAGCAGTGATTTTAATACCCTAAACAGGAACAATGTCTAACATTTTCAATTTTATACCCTTAACAGGGATTTTATCCAAAGACTGCATCATTACCTCAGATTTTCGATACCCTTAACAGGATACGAGGGTTCTCCACCTAGTGCTGAAGAAATTACCCTTTCCCCCTTTTTTGTGACACCCCAGGAACATGAATTAAAGTAGGAGTGGTTTTGATACCCTGAACAGGACATCATGTCCAACCTCTTCGATGTTTATACCCTTAGTAGAGAATTTATTCAAGGATTGCATCATCATTCCTCTCAATTTGATTTTTCCCGTTTTTGATACCCTTAATGGGATCCCCGGGTTCCCCGCCTGGTGCTGAAGAACAACCGTTTTTCTACGTTTTCGTTAATGCGGATGATGTACAGGCCTCAATGAGACATATCCCCCTGGGGGTACATTAGGACAGTTTGATTTCTTTGTAATTGCATTTGATAAGAAGGAATTAAAGTTGAATTACATTTAGCCAACTGAAAAAAAAAAAAACCCCTCAGATTTAACAATGTTCTTGAAAAATTTTATGATTGCTTTTTATCTATCAGTTAAAGGGGTAGTATTGTATTTTATGAATAAAGAATGTTAGGAATTTACATTGTTTAGTGTGTGTACTATTCTATTCACTAACTATACATAACTGAAATGTCAAAAATTCTTGCTTACTTCATGCAGTAAAAGGTTACATAATACCATATGAATGTTACTTCTGTTTTATTTATAAATCACATTTATGATATCTGCTTCCTTTGTGAGAAATTGAATTGTGATGCAATGCTTGCTCCAACAGAATGATGTGTGAAACTTTTTCTTGGGGAAAGAGTTATTTTGAATAATATATTGATTATATTGCAATAAGTATTAAGTTTCGATGAATGTATGTTATTTGTGATCTGATGACTCATAATATGTGAACTGAGATTTTAATTTTCATCAAGTGGATCCCCCCCCCCCCCCCCTATTTACTTTTTATACCAATATTGTCAAGTCAAGTGTTTATCAGTTTATTTCAATTTTTCTAAATTTTCTTAAAATAAACACACACAACTATCATTTACTTTTATGAAAAGTTATTTAATATGACTAATGAAAGTCCAGATTGTACACATGATACCACAGATATTTTTTAATTGCTACAATTTACATACATATCAAATTTGATATTTTATGCAAAGAAATTTATTGGATTGGTTATCAGAAATCATGATAGATTGTCAATTTCCTCACTTGTACAATGTTAACTTGCTTTGGAAATCAAGAAGGCTGCATGCAACAGTCATGACAGAGCTCAGCATTTGACTTGCTTCTGGGCTTCAGAATCAGTATTGAGCAGATGTGTCAAAAATATATTGTCGCTGGGGCGACAAAACCTTGTATCTCAAAAATGTTAAATGTTCAGGAGAGCCAAAAAACATGGCTTCCTTAGCATTACAAGCCTATGGAGGCAGTCAAGTTTCGTTTATCAGTAGTGGCCAAATCTTTGCACATGAGCATGTGAGGGTTTGAAAATACATTTTTAAGTGTTCCTAGCTATAAGATTAGAAAAGAACTAAATTTCAAAGACTGAGGTACAAGGTCTTGTCACCCCATCTACATGTAGATACATCACATTGGTTGAAATGTAGTGAAACCACATGCATGATATTTTGCCCCCCTTTCTCGTATATTCGCTACAACTTTACTTCTTTTATTCATTATGAACAAATGCTTGTTCATGACATCAGTATCTCACATCATGTGGAATGCTGACAATTGCAACAAGGCTCATTTCAGTTTTAATGCATATGAAAATTGATCAAATGAAGGTGGAATATCCTATTCTACTTGCAGCACAATATATAATCAAGTACTTCTACAATCTCTAAGTGTATGCTATAGTTCTAGGCAAGTATAAATGAAATATAAAATGTATCTACATTATCCAACATTTACAAATTATAAAGAAAAAATATAAAAACAAAAAAGTCACCAAGTACAAAAACAAAGACGGGTTCAAAGAGGTTCGTTCTCGTGTAAAATGTGTACATAATATCAGAGACATTACATTGCAGGAAAAATACTATAAAAGAAGAAAAGAAAGTAAGACAATGATGAAAGGCAAAATCTGTTGAATACCAGAAAAGCTTTATCCAGTGAAACACATTTACAAAGAAAAAGGAATAGAAATTAATTTTGACATAAGAATTTCTCCATTTAAAATAAGAGTAAAAACACAATGAAAAGGCAAAAACCATCTACACTTCCTTTGTTCACAAGGCCCTCAAAGCAGTCCACTTTGTACTTGCTTTATTATCATGACTGAAATACACACCAGAGCCCCATTTTATAAAACCTGTTATCAGTAACAACTGCTACATGAAAAATTTGCTCTCAGCCAATGAGATGCAAGGATCTCAGTAGCTTATAACAGTTACTGCAACTTGTTATTGATAACAAGTTTTATGAAATGGGGCCCTGATATCCAGTTGTAAGTCTAATATTCATACTTTGGTTTTTACTACTGAGCTATTCTCTATTTTTTTTTTTCAAATCCTCTGGCTACAAAAACTGGGTGGCCACTGTAAAAAGCCTATGGGAATGAGAGAATTCAGTAGACCACGGGTTAATTCTTGTGCATTTACATACGCTTCTTTTGATGCTTATCTGTTTCCACTACGAATAAAAAGTAACAGTATACAATGTATATCATATGCACATTGCATGCATGTTTGTATTGTTTGCTATATGCAGTACATTGCTGCCTTTAGTGCTGTATGCTTACTTTTCAGAAATTTCATGTTCAAACTACAAGTATAAACAAATGAAAGTCAAGTTGGCAACAATACTCATGCCATTATAACTTCAACTTATCAACTACTACTCGTCTACGAGTAACAATACCATCAAGCAATGTCTGGTCTACAGCTATCATAATGTTAGAAATATCTCAGCCTTCTTCTCACTCTTGTGCTTATATCTCAGATGCTGATGAGAGTGTTCCTTTAGATTATTTCTTTAGCATTCATACAGATATAAACAATTATTGCTACCTTTCTACTATTTAATAATTTCAGCTTTTCTTTCTTGATATAATCGGACACACCACTGGCAAACTTACACTAATCTTAGAAAATTGTCCAAAAAATATTGGGTTACAAATACAATTTTCATTTGCTTCCATGGAAGACAAAGTGCTTCCAACTTGTGCCTTTGAAGGACTCACTATGAAAACTTTGCAAAAATCACATAATACATGTACTAATTCTGTGCAGATGTTGAGATAAATGTTCTATTGAATGATGCTTTTTAAATTCACGAATCACGATCCTTAAAAAAAACCCAAGGTTTATGCATCAAAACATCCAACAAACATCTCATTACGTATAGTAATCTTGCAAGGACTTTCAGGGCAATTGCACATTTGACTAATCACGAGGCATTTTAGGGACAGCACAAAAACACTGGTACAAATTTAATTTTTCATCTCTTCTGGAAATCGGTCTAGAAAAATAGAGGAAAGTTTTCCATGTCTTCATTTTTCGGCATTACTGAAAAACGGTTCAATCACGTCTCAATATGATATGGAATGTGCCTTGTTGTACATTTATTTAGTATAACCTTTCCATACTGTGAATGTCAGATGCAACTGCTCACCAAAGTGAAAATAATATGTTAATGGAATAGGACTTACATTCTCACTATTCAAAACAACAAAAGCTTTGAAAGCTAATTTGTCTTACTTGATTTTTCTAAACAATTCTGATGAGAACTACACATAATTTTGTTCAATATGAAATACTAGTGCATTTTTAGTTGATATGGCCTCTGAAAGACAATAAAAATAAAAAGACTTCACCACAAAACCTGAATACATTATATGCTGCACATTTGCAACCCAGTGACACAAAATCATTCCAAATGTCTTAACAGATTCAGCTGAGAGATATTCTAAGTATAAAACCATTCCTTTGTTAAACCACTGTGAGAACCTTTAACATGTTCTTACAGACCACATCTTTATTTCCATAAGGCACACTTTCCTCATGATTTCATGAAAGGATTTCTAAATATTCTTTCCCATTCAGTGTAGTCACATAATTCAACATTAGTGAGCTTTCAATTTTAAGCAACAAACTAGTTTCACGACGAGTGACGTCATGGTGAGGCTAGTGCACATGCAGCAACTCCACGGCCCCATTACCTTCTAAATCACACTATGGGAGTTGGGCTATATACCAAGCTTTCCTCATGGTGGTGAGAACAACTACGAATGAACAACAATCCATCCCCCAAATAAACAGCAAAGTCCACTTCTGGACACTAAAATGATCCCTTGATTCAGTATGTTTCTGCCATTTCATGTAAAATTGTATTGTATCATCTTTGAGTAGGCATAGAATCAGAAGAGAATTTATGTGTTTTTAATTTTAAAATAATATTATCCAATCCAACCAACATAAGCGAGGTGACAGCTTTTTCAACCGAGCATGCCAATGGGTGATTTCAAATTCGGTGTGCGGTGTTGGTGTTGGTGTCGAGAGCATGGAAAGGCTGCTGAACCGAGCTCCAACACCGACGGTCAATTTAGAGGGACGATACCGATCTGATCCGATCACCTTATTGATAGCTCAACACCGAGTGACGTCATACACTATAGCAAAAAATCTCAACGATAAAGTCATTTCCCCTCAGAATTTTTAATAAATCTACATCTTTTTGGATTCGAATTGCATAATCATTTGAAGAATCCAAGAGGAAAATTATCACTCTTCCAAGGAAAACATATGGTTTTGATTGTTCCAAGTTTTTTTGACTGCGAAATGGGTTTAACCACCAACATGTCACGAGTGGCCGTAGCAAAGAGTGCCGCTGCTCCGCGAGGGACAAGCAGCAATAACATGTATGATTACAACACCAACACCAACACCGTACTTGAAATCATGAATTTCCCAATCTCTAGGGGCTGGTGTTGGTGAATGGGGAAATTACATGTAAATCGTCAACACGAAACGTGATACTTGGTTCAGCAGATGACATTCAAGACCAGAAAGCAACACTGACTACCGCAAATACGTCAAATCTTGCGAGGTCAATCCCAACACCAGCCTGATTTCAAGTTTGGTGTTGAGACTGGTGTCGGTGTTCTCACAACACCAACACCAGCCTACAACACCGTACTTGAAATCACCCACTGTGAGAGGCAGCCCAGTTCAGTGCCAAAAGCCTCCTTTGCTCTCACTTGATGGCTTTAACAATTGAAACCAAAGCCAAAGTTGTCACATGACTTTTGAAACTGCAGTCATGAGAGATCGAAAGCGTTTATGCGAAGAGAGTGGAGTTGGCCTTCGTGACACCTCCATGCTCTGGTTACTCGCACTAGAACTCATTCGGTGCCAAAGTTGAAAGCTCACTATTAATCCAATAAATCCATATCATCTGTATCCCTTCAATAGTAATACACCCAAATGATGAAACAATATAGGCAAAAGGCACCAAGGGCTATATTCAATTCAGTGCACAGAATAAGTCAGTATTTCACTTAGCATTTTTATACTTGCCTAGGTAAAATGGCTCAACTTGCATTCAGATCACATTTAAGCATTTAATCAGAACAATGACTTTAAGGCAAAATACTTCCTGATAACCACGGTTACATCATAAACTCCATCCAAAATAAAGCACAAAAAAGGGCACTGTATGTATACTCAGTTATAAAATCTGCTCGAGTGCAGTATATCATGATTGATCATGTACATGCTTGCTCCAAAATATTGGCTTAACTCTGCTGGAGAGCTGCCTTAGATGTAGGGTAAAATACTTAGCCAAAAGAGTTAACTGAATACTGAAGTTGGCTCACTAATTTACTTTAACTGAAAATTGAGTTAAATTCTAAAATAACTGTTGAATTGAATACCAGCCCTGGGCCTTATTGCTTTTATAAAACTTTTCAATTCATAAAGAATATGAGTGAAATACAAGTACATGTATATGAGGAAGAGTCACGTATAAAATACTTTAGGGGTTAGGTGAGAGACACCACATTAAGTTGTGAAGTAAAAAATGGAGTTTAAATGCATCAGAAATGTATAAAGTGCTGAGAAAATCTGGTTATATTCTTTCATTTTCTATTTTTTACTATTTTGAAATTTTTGTAATCTTATTCAGATGACTTGAACAAGGTAGTGAATGGACGTGAAGTGTCTTTAAAAAAAATAACAAAACACAAACAAAAATAAAAATATATACCACATCATGTGGTACAACAACAAAAGATTTCAGAGGTACACATAGTACAAATTGTCTCCTATTTCACTTCTCTTTTTATACCCCACATGCTTCCATTCTGATTCAGATCAATTCTAATGGAATCTTGACAATGCTTTTGGCATAAGACACAATCCCCGTTGACTATAAACATAACCTTGACCAACTGTACATCATTTACAATTGAAGATAATCAAAACAAAGGTTACATATACATAGCTGTGAAGACAAGACAGAGACTTGAATATCAATGAACTGTTCATGGTATCTCTGATATACAAAATATGGAAAGAAATTTTGGTCACAATATCCCATTCTTTGAAAGTGATTTTGAGAATGAAGACTGAAGACAGTACCCTGCTTTGAAGTGTGCTTCTTCAGACCGACGATCAAATCTCACCTACATTTCCACACAAACAAGCTATGGAAGCAAGCAAATAGAAGATACAAAGAAATATAAGTTGCCAATCTTGGGTGAATAAATGTCATAAGTCTAATAAGAGCATATATATCAGTACACCTTATTTCTGCTTCTTTCACTTCTAGCACAACAATCACAGTATATACTAAATACGAAAGATGGATCATTAAAATTTCAGAGCTGTATGTCAGCCACACAACCTGAAACATCATAAATACCATGATTACCGATAATCAAAAGGAAACAAAAACAGAAACTTGCCTTCTAAATCAATATCTATAATATCTGCATGTTGACTTGGTGCATTAAATCTCTTTTCTTTTAGAAGGAAACAATTAAACTGCAGGTATGATGGATATCGTTTAGTGATGGCATAAGATCATTTCGTCGGCTTCCTGGTAAAAGGCTGTTATCAACCTTTTCCCAATTTTCCCGCCATTATGTTTTATTGCAGAAATGGAAAAGCATGTCATAAGTTTTTTTTCTGGTACCATTCTCGAACCTCAATTTGACGTCATTATGACGTAATAAGCCAAAAAACAAAATTATGCGAGCATGTGAATTCCTCCTCACTCAACGTGCTTATGCGCATAGACCGATTCGCAATAGCGCCCTTTTTCTGGGAACTATTGCTCATTTTTTGTTCCCGGAAGAAAGACACTAATTCTTCGCTCAACATGCTTACGCCCATAGACCGATTCGCGTTAGCGGCCTTTCTCCGGGAACTGGATTTACGAACTCGCGCATTTTTGATCCGGGAAGAAAGCCGTTAAGGATATTAATGCTAATGATTAGAAAACCTTTAGAGTGTTTTAAATAAAAGCACAAAATATCATTGAAGAAAAAATCTTGCTCTGTCAGAAAGTTTGAGAGTTAGGACGGAAAAATAATACGCTACCTGCTAAAAGCTCAAAATAAGGTCAAAGCTTCATTCGCGTTTTTCTTGAAAACGTACATTTTGCGCACGTGCGTGTTAGTGGCCTTTTACCGGGAAGCCGATGATTTTACGGTTTGATTCTTGCATCTTGATTATAGTGTACCTTTCCATGAAGTAATTTTTCTATTGGTGCTTTTACCTTTTCAAGTTTACTTGATACAGAGGTTCTGAAGTAACAAGGACTTACAAGAAATATCAAAGTATGGATGGAATAATCCTGGGCCCATAACACAAAGGTGTACGATCAACCACAAATTTAAAACAACCATTCTGATTGGTCCAGGGTCACATTTTTGAACAAGATGTGCATAAAACAATGTTCTTGATTGGCTGTTACAACTTTGCGATTGATTGCAAATCTTTGTGTTACGGGGCCCAGAACTTGAAGAACTTACCAGCAATCATCCCCTCCAGTGCTGATGAGATGTCTGTCATCATAGATGAACTTGACATTGGTAACATGGGCAGAATGACCAACATACTTCTTGTGAGAAGCCTACAAACAGGAAACAACACAATCAATAAAATTACAAATCCATCCTGATTTGCTTATTAGACAATCAAAGGAAAGTAATTTTTAAATACCAACAACTACATCCACAAATAACAACAATAATAACGATAAATGCTAATATCCCACTCGATAAAATACTTCCAAATAGAGAACTGCTCTATGCCCCCTACCATCATGAACAATCAAAGAATCATATTTAAGGTGCTCTCACACTAACACTAAGGTCTACCTACAGCTACAGACCATATTTAGCCAAGTTTGGTTGTACTGACATGAAGTATGACGGTTACTACTACAGCCAAATTCGATCCATAACGGTCAAGTACGGTCCATAACGGTCAAGTAAGGTCCATGACGGTCTTATAACAGTTGTGGTAAGGTCATTTTACGGTTTACTTCAGTTATTCTGGATCAGTCGGTCTGACTTGGTCAGAAAGAAATTTTTGAACATGTTCAAAACTTTCTCTCCAACCGTCAGTTACTACGGTCTGTACTATGGTTCATACAACGGTTCTTGTATGGTCTAATACGGCCCTATTACGGCAGTATAATGGTCCAGAACGGTCTTTTAACCGTCACTGACCATCATAAACCAACTCTAACCATAACTCTAGTGTGAGAGCACCTTTAAGTGTTAATAATTACAAGCCTATAATCCCCTAAATTCAATAGCTTTAAATTATAACTGGTATAAAAAATTAATTGGCCGATTATTCCTCTTTTTATTATGATTTCATCATCATCATCATTATTTTTTTTTTGGGGGGGGGGGCTTTTTAGCATTTGGGAATGGCAGTATTATGTGAACAGATTCAGTAGTTTGTGTCCACCCAATTCTACAGGCAAGTAAACTTCATAGATATTGAATATACTTTAAAATGTATGGAGACAGTAAAACGAATAACACAAAACTCACATATTTCTCTGTGCATGGGAAACTGAAGAGTTTTACAAAGCCAAAGTCATCTCCTGTAGCTACTGCATTGCCTTGTCCACTGACGATGGCACAATTGACATCAGCCTTGTCTGCATTTCTTGGCCATATGCCAACCACTTCTTGACCAACCACACTTTCAGATAAGGGAGTGAGGAAAAAAAAGGAGAAAGGGTCATGACCTTCTTCAACAGTACCGTTGGTCCAAATACATGGACCCCCAAATTCTAACTCTCTATTCCCTTAACTCCTCTTGCATTTTGTTCGCAACTGTGCACGCCCATGCATGTGTTTCGTTCACACCAGTGCACAACTACACAAATCCCTATTGACACAGTAATAGCATACTATTATACGCTTAAATTGCCCTGTTATGGGTTCTTTCCCTCTGTCGTAGGGGCTTTTCTTCGGGTCAGATTTTGTTGATTTTGGTATCACTGTGTAAAGCTTATTCAGTTATCTGTGCATATGAATACCTGCAACTGACAAAGGAACAAAATAGAGTTCAAAAGTTTCATTGGAAAGGCCAGAGGGATATGTCCAGAAACACATGGATCACACAGACAAGGCACACTAGTAATACTATACCGAATGAGTTATATATGATAAGAAAGCCCATAAAAATTTCTACAACTTTGCTACACAACATTTATCTTTTAAAAATTCAGATTAGCAGATTAGCGTTCGCTGCTAAAATAATGCAACACACAGGGGGTTTACAGGTGAATGCACAAAGAGTAAATTTGAAGAAAAAATCTGTAAAAATTTTAAAACATATATACAGAAGGCCCATGCATACAGACCTGAATAGTGTCAATCCAGACCCTCATAAAAAATAAATAATAAAAAGGTTACCCTGAAGCCCTACCAACCGAAAAAAATAACAATTTTCAATATTCATAAACAGAATAGATCACTGCACTTCTTTTGTAAAAATGTTGAAAACTGCAAGACAAACATTAGCATCTGCATATTCATAAAAATGTTATAAGTGCTAGCAGAAGATGGTTCAAATGATTATTACCTGAAATCCCCTTTACTTACTTTCTTTACGCATGTCCGAACATTTTTTGTTAAATTTTACTTTTTAAAAAAATTCATTATTGCAATTCTAAAATCACTGTCAAAACATCTGAAACTGGAAAGAAGTGGATGCATGTTAATGAGCATGAGTGAACATCAGATTCTAATCTCTATGCAACTAAATATTCTATTCATAATTTGATGTACGTACCTTGTCCACATAGCCCAAGTGATATTCTGAATCTCTGAATTCTCTGTCACTGGTTTCCCACTGGGTACAGTGTAAACTAGCTGTTGATACTTTCCAGTCCCAACCTGGTGAATACAAAAGATGGATATGAAAGAAAAATGAAGAATAACAGAGATACATACTTGAATTAATCAGTGAATAGATAATACCATACAACCCAAAATCCCCACAATCTAAATCTAAAAACAGACACAAATTTACACTTTATTACGGAGTATGAACTGAACATTAATGTAATCAACCCCTGCAGAGTTTGCTATGAAAGCTTTGATCAACTATGCAGCAACAGTTGATACATTGTACAACCATTTTTCCTGAAAATTAGATGATATGTGATTTATATGATTAAAGGCATTGGCTAACTTTGTGAGCAGCTGATTTAAACAAGGCAATAGCAAGATTGTGTCTCGCCCACCCGTTACTAAATAACACGAAGGTTTCCCCAAGTTTGATGTCACAAGAAAGTCTTGCAGGTAAACTCTAATGTTTGACCTAAAATGACCTTTAACCTCACCATGTGCCCTGAGGGCACAATAGCATGAATGTACCCCTAGTGCATCTATGACCTAAGTTTAGTTGAAAAGGGAGCAACGGTTGCAAAGGTTTTTGTCATAAGAGCGTCTTGCAGGTAATAACATTTGACCTCACCATGTGACCTCCGACAGCACCGTAACATGATGTTACCCCTAGTGCATCTATCACCCAAGTTTGGTTGCCAATGGACCAACAGTTGTCAAGTTATTGTCATAAGAGAGTCTTGCAGGTAAACTTTAATGTTTGACCTAAAATGACCTTTAACCTCACCATGCGACCTGAGGGCACAATAGCATGAATGTATCCCTAGTGTACCCCTAGTTGAAATAAGATGACCTTTGACCTTACCATGTGACATCCGATGCCACTATAACACGAAGGTCCCCCAACTGCATCTATGACCCAAGTTTAGTTGAAAAGGGAGCAACGGTTGCAAAGTTATTTGTCATAAGAGAGTCTTGCAGGTAAACTCTAACATAGACAAAGCACTTCAATTCGTGGGCTTTTAGATTATTTTTTCTAATCATAAAAAAGTTCATTATTATCAAAGTTATGCAAAATTGTTTCAGTAGCCCCCCTCATTTCAGCACAAAGGTTAGTTATTTCATTTAAATATTGTTATTTCATCAAATATTGTTATCATTATTATAGTTATTATTATCATTATTATTATTATCATCAGTATTGTTATTATTATTATTATTACTATACTACTACTACTATTATCATTGCATTATTTCTATTAAACTATCATCATCATTGTGTCAGCGTTGAACCTGTGAGTTCCCTAAAAGTATTGAATTACTTTTTAACTGTAATTGATAACTACTGTGAGTCACGTATGAGAATGAGTTCATTATATGATCTATCCGCACAGCTGTGTGCATCTATTGTATGAAGCTGTCAGGCTGGGTACAATGGGTACATATACAGCCTCAATGGTAGGCGAGTTGGCTCAGTCGGTTAAGCATCTGCCTTTCGAACCAAAAGACAGCGAGTCCAGCCGAGGCGGATGACTGAAGCCTACGTTGTGTGTTATCGTGCCCCTCCCGTTTCATAGACGCAGGCTATGCTACGGGACGTTAAGTGGTGGTCGCTTGTAAAGGAGAGTCATCACCTTTGCACGTTAAAGATCCCACTGCACTATTCGTATAAGAGTAGGGGGAATCCTCGGTGTATGTGGTCCACCTGCACACCCCCAATCAGTGATATCGGGAGGAGAGACCTAAGGGTTACAGTGATTCAATTCGCTTTTCCCCTCCCAGGCACAGGTGACACCAAACCAATAATAATAATAATAATAATAATGAAAGCAGATAGATTGTATACTGAATAAATGAAGGCATTCATTATTTGTTTTATGCAACAAAACTCCTAGATCCTTGTTATTCAATCTGAAAAGGAGTCTTTTTAAGAATGGTCCATACCATTTAATGACAAGCAAATCACAAGTTTGGGCTAACTCTAGCTAGCACGATCAAAGTTTTGACGCAATAACCTCTACACAAGCCAACACGCATTGCTACTACGAGTGTATTAGCTGATATCACAATAGTATAGGCTAGCTCATCAAAATGGAGTGGTGCGAAGCGACGCATCCAGAACACAAGCAATACAGACAATACATTTTGCAGGTTACCGTTCGTTATTCTGAAGGTTCGTTAGTCCGAAGGTTCGTTATTTTGTCTGTTTGCACCACACCATTTCACTAAGCTACTTAAGTGCACTTACATGTAATTTTACATACTACATTCATACAAAGCCCATAATGCACTTAAAAATAGTTGGAGAGGACTCTAAACTAATTGCATGATTTTCAATGAAAAAACATGTTCTAGACTAAAAAAAAAACATATCACATATAACTGCACTCAATCAATCATTCGATTAGGGTCTAGGAGAGTGTTGTATAATACTTTCTAAATATATCCTCTTAGAAAATTTTCTTTTCTTTTTTAAGGAGTGGCAGGAAATTAAACACGAGCATACTACAAGGGCACATGAAAATGCAGAAAATAATGAAATAACAAGAGGATTGAGATGACCGTGATGAGTACTGGAGGTTATCTTTAAAAACATGAGAAACATGAAAAATAATGTCATCAGATATGTCATCAACCTTCACGATAACTTTAAAGCCATTCATTTTGTAACATTTAAAGACTGATGGGGAATACAAAATGTCAAATCAGGAAACATATCCAGAAAGAAGCTGTATGAGTGTGGTGAAATGGTTTCACAGCTCAATTTTCAAGTATTTTGAAACCTTCAAAGATAGAGTAATAACTGCTCTATATATGTATCAATTTTTCTTAATATCAAAGAAAATTCTGAAAGAAATCACATTTCTTAACAAATGTTTCCTTTCTTTATACATAAAACATAAGATTGTCATTAACAAACTTTAATTGAAATGCATTGTTTTACAGTGAATAACATTATTTCTAATGACATACACCCTCTAATAAATCAAAAGCAAAGATAAAAAGGATATAGAGTATAAATAATTCAATTTCAATTCTCTGAACAAATGAGTGCACTGGGAATTTTTTTAAAAAAATGTAAGAATGAACTATAACAGCCAAAATCATACAGCAAGCTAGCAAACATACAAAATAAAATTTGATTTAGGTTTCATTTCTGGGCTTACACGATCTCTGATTTTCTAGACAAACAGGCATCTCTAGCTCTAGGAATATCATTACTTTACAGCTGGATCTGACTGGTACAATATCATGAAATTATTTTTCATGCAAACATTCACTGCAAAACATTGCAACAAGAAATGGACAATGACAGCAACTCTCACCAGATGATATTTCATTCACCTAAAAAGGCAATCTTCATTCACAATGTCCAGTGAAATACTCAAACAGTATTCATTTGAAGTAAACTTTCAAATTAGGTTGATATGAAGGAAAACATGCAAAAGAAAAAAAAATGCAGTAATGTGTCTTTTTAGGAAATCTTAGTGGGCTCTGATTGGCTAATATATTAGGAAGATTAAAGAATAGGGTCATCTGGCCCCGAGAGGTGGATCCCTACAAGCTGTAGTAAAACCTGTCCTGAGTGTTTGAAAAAAAGGAAACCCAAGTTTCAAAATTCCTATCAATGAAGTATATATATTTACTGGTCTTGAATTTCATATCATATGAAAGACTAATTCATACACTTTCCAGCGGTAATTTCTTTAGGTTTCCAGAGTCATGCATCACAGAAAACCATTGTCTTCAAAAAATTTTGCGTGAAATCCAAACTGATTCACTTATTGGCACTAGACAATAGCCATGCTGTTTATAACAATTTGTGTTAGTGAGTTGTTATATACCTATGCTTCATGGTTTTAGCTTTGCAAAGCCTCTTCAAATAAGAAGCATTTACTAAGAATACAGCTCGGCTGAATTTGAACAAGTTTGCCTGCCAAAGAATCATTATAAACTGAAAGACTGGAAAAATCCAAAAAACAAGCAAATCAAAGACAAGGAGTACAAAAGAGGGAAAAATCATATTTGTTTTGAAGATTTTACTTAAGCTTGATCCCCACCCCCTTTTTTTAATGTCTGTTTTCGATGAAAATTGGGTGGATATTGCATGTAGATATAAATAACCATGTTCTCTATGCTCTCTGAAGATCTCACTTCTTCTTGGTCAAGATTTATGACAAGCAATCTTCATGTTCCTATTATGTTTTTAGAGGAAAGTGCATTACCTGTGATTCTACATAAAATTTTGAAAACATTGGCATGCAGTGATACATGATCCTGGAAAACTAATACCAATTACCTTTGGAAAGCATATGAAGTACTCTTTCATATGATTTAAAACTCAATAATGGTAAATGCGTAATAAATTAACAGGAAATTTTCAAACTTTGGTTTCCTTTTTTTAAACACGCTACACTTTCAGACAAACTAAGGTATGCTACATGCACATACCTGTATGTATTTGCTGTCCGCAGAGAAGTCTAGCTGAGTTACAAAGCTTGAGATGCCTTTACAGAAGCCTGCCCTCGATAGTGCTGATCCTGCGCTGATGTCATAGAAATCCACGCTGCCATCATCAGAAGCTACAGCAAGGTATTTAGAGTCTGGGCTAAACCTGTGAAGGAAAAAATGAAAGCATCACCATGTACAATTAATATGCATGGAAAAAATTTGTTCAGTCCTCGAAATAATCGACGGCCATGGCCGTCCATGCCCTCCAGTACTGGCTGTGATGGCCTTCTTCCTTTTGCTTCAAGTTACAGCCACTAAAAATGTGCCCTTTTTCATTTGGTTGAGGTGCCCTTTTTCTTATATACAATGTGCCCTTTTTGAAAGTTTTTCTGAGCGAGTAAAATTTTCTCTGATTCCATAAAAATATAATACCTTCACAAGCGTTGCGTTTGTTTTTTTGTCTGAGTGATGCAAATCGAGGAGTGTCAATCGCCATGTGGGCGTATGCATATCCCATACATACAAATAATTCATTACAGGCCCCTTAAAAAGTTGCCGTGGTGCTCCTCTGGCCTTGGTGCCCTCTGCCACCTGACCTCTGTGAAAAAGTGCCCCTCATGAAAGTGGCCTTGCCCACCAAAAATCCTATTTCGAGGCCTGTTTGTTGCAGTAATTCTCTTTCGCTTTGGAGTTGTATCAACCATTACAGAAAAAATGAGAAACATAGTATACCATATAATCATTTATCTAGATATTAATTCTTAAATTATATACTAACTGAAACTTAGTGACATTTTCACTATCTCTCTTCACTGATTTGCAAAATCTAACATTCAGAAACTGGAATGTTGATATTCGATTTGGATAAGTCCACCCAATACGCTGATACATTTATGTGCAATTAATGCTTAATGGCCCAAAACGTAATTACATGTAAGAAACCAGTATACACCAGTTTTCATTTAACAATGGATCAAGCTTTCCCAATCACTTTTTTTGGGGTTCACATTGGGTGATTTCAAGTTCGGTGTGCGGTGTTGGTGTTGATGCTGAGAGCGTGGAAAGGCTGCTGAACCGAGCTCCAACACCGATGGTCAGTTTAGAGGGACGATACCGATCACCTTATTGATAAGCTCAACACCGAGTGACGTCGTATGCTATAGCAAAAAATCTTGACGATGAAATCATTTTCCCTCAAAATTTCTAATAAATCTACATCTTATTGGATTCGAATTGCATAATCATTTGAAGAATCCAAGAGGAAAAATATTGCTCTTCCACAGAAAAAATATGGTTTTGATTATATCAAGTTGTTTTGACTGCAAAATGGGTTTAACCACCAACATGTGATGAGTGACCGTAGCAAAAACGTGCCGCTACTGCGCGAGGAACAAGCAGCAATAACATGTATGATTACAACACCAACACCAACACCGTACTTGAAATCCTGAATTTCCTAATCCCCAGGGGCTGGTGTTGGTGAATGGGGAAAATGCATGTAAATCGTCAACACACACCGTGATACTCGGTTCAGCAGATGACATTCAACACCATCAGACGACACAGACTACAGGAAATACGTCAAATTTTCAGGGTCAATCCTGATTTCAAGTTCGGTGTTGAGGCTGGTGTTGGTGTTCTCACAAGACCAACACCAGCCTCCAACATCGTACTAGAAATCACCCATTGTTATCGCATGACCAGAATTCAAGATTAGTAATCTTACTTGATGTCCTGTATAGCTTTACTCCTGTCTCTCTTACGTCCCCACATCTCTAGGGTAGCTACTGTCAAGATGACAAACTCTCCATTCTGCAGACCTACAGCTAGCTTCTCCCCATCAGGGCTGTAAGCTACAGATCTGGCTGGAGTACCAATCACTGCCTTGTTCAACATTTTCTATAACAAATAAAAGAACAAGTTATCATGATCAGAAAAAATGGATTGCAGAGTACTGATGAAGACCCATAATGCAAAATATAAATAATACAGACTGCATATAACTCACTTAACCACAAAATATTTCATTTTCAACCTCAAAACATATTATCTCATCTTGCACAATGCCTACTAAGCTTGATGCACACAAGTCTATGGAAGCTGAATGCACAACATTCGTACCATTGCATGTGTACCATCCAAAATGTACCACTGCACAGCTAGTGTGAGGTCACAGTAAGATCGCTTGTTTCGTTCCTTTGTGACGTAGCAATTAGTATGCGCTAATTATCTGTTTTTAAAGCTTGATGTGTAAACTTAAGTTTAAAGTTTAAAGTATATTGTCAGATCTAGAGTTAGAGTTGTATGTCTCCTGCATTTCCAAACAACCATTTTTGAGCATCAAGGTAATACTAAAAGACTGACACATGACAATGGTCTTACCTTGTGTGGAACATCCCATATTCTGATGGTGGTGTCATCACTAGCTGATGCAAAGACTTCCTTGGTAGGGTGAGCAGCAAGACCCCACAGCTCTCCTTCACCATGACCTTGGCTTACATTGGTTACTGTTCCTTTCTTCTCATCAATCTCAAATATCTCACTCTCCTTAGTACCGATCAAGATCTTTCCCTATCAAAATGAGAAAATATCAATATGCCCAATTTAATTGCTGAAAACAATAACAGAGGAAAATTTACAGATGCTTTCTTTTCTAAACTGCACTGGATTATGTTGCTGGAGGATATAAGAATGGATTCTACCTTCATTTGCAAAAGTAGACCACCTGGAAATTTGTGGGTATTTAAATAATTTGAAATTCAATCTTTTGTCTCACTGAATGATTTACATAACATGTTTACTACAGTGGTTAGTAGTACAAGAGTATGATACTAATGTCATGCATTGGAAATAAATGTATGTCTGAAAAAAAAAAGTTTCACTTTGGTTTTTTTTTCTTTTGAGTTATTGCATTTTGGAAGGGTGGTTTTAACTTTTGCAAGTGATGGTAAGACAACTATCCCTGAACTATCACCCCAGAGATAATTACCCTGCTGCCCCCCTCCCCCCCCCAAAAAATATACCCCCTTAGAAAACTACCCCTCCCCCTCTTAAGACAACCCTGAAAGAGACAAGAGAGACATATGTGTACTTAATCATTTTCATGCACACTTCAGCAAACAATACAAGCATCAATCCCCTACTTTATTTGACATCAAAGTTTACACAATAACCTTGCTCTAAATTCTGAAAATTTCTGTAGACTAATCAAACTGATGCCATTTACTTTCATTTCTTAAGTTATGACAATGCAAATATGAAAAGAAACTATGCATAAGCAAGGAAGATTGCTGCTAGTAAGTGAACTGACCTTTGCTCTACAGACACTCTTGACAACATCCATCCTGTTGCCTGTGTTGAGTTGGAAATTTTTACATTTCTTCATGTCTTGGTCCCATAACTTCACTGCATTTCCACTACGCCCACTGCACAGTAAAAATAAAAACTCACAAGTAAATCAGTCATTACTGCCTACATTTCAGTAGATGCATATAAAAACAAAATACATTTAAAACCACTGCACTGCCCGTATGTCTACAGAAACTCATGCAACATGATTTTGAACTATTCAAACAGGTCCAAAAAAATACAGATAACTTCACCTAAATAGGCAGATCACAAAAATTAATAAACTAGGAGAATCCACAATTGAATGGCTAAAGAAAAATAGGCTATAATTATATTTTTGCATGATATACTAGTAGCCTTATGTAAAAGCACAATTTGAACCCCTTGACTGAGCAGGGGTAACAATGGGGTCCAATTTGAATGGATCATAATCAAAATCAAAATATCACTTCAGCATTTACTTTGCTAGAAAAAAATCTTTTCCAAAGTTTGATGACTTACGCTTTCTCTTTGCCTCCTGAGACAATGAGTCCATCTTTAAGAGTTGTGTAGAGAGAGAATACAGCATCTTGGTGAGCTCGAGTAATCACTTTAGCTAACATATGACCTTTCCATACATACACATCACCACACATAGAACCTGTGAACGTTGTGTCATTCTAATTGTGGAAGAAAAAACAATACAATATATATGCATATATTACAATACAATTTGAATATGAAATGTTTTGTAACAGTGAATCTCTCTACCCTGCCTACTTTTCAATATGTTGTTCTAATCAATCTGGTACTTCAGAGTCTCATCAGTTTGTCATTGACGGACAGTGGACAAATTTTGAAAGTTTGAAGGCCTGTATAAAATAAGCAATGAAATTTGTTGAGATATTTCATGTTGCATTGTGAAGGGCATCACTGAAAGATTTGAAATTCGATAAATTGTGGTTGCCATGGTTGTCTACTTGAACTAGAATCCATACAATGATCAATGTCACGGATGGACAAAAATGTCACTCTTAACCGATCAGGCTCTTCACTGGCACTTAATTCTAAGTACCTGTATACAAATTCCAAGAACATTGCACTTTATGACATAGGAATCATTATAAATGGACAAGAATTGATAGAAACAAAGCAAAATGAGGACTAAATAACAGAGTAAAAGGCTGCAATGAGGTTGAATGAAATGAGACAATGACATGCACAAGTGACAATAAGGCATGGTGAGGAAATTACTCAAATCTTATCTCAATAGCATCTCTAAGAGAAGAAAAAAAATCTTGCAGCACTTACTGCTCCAAATGCAATTGAGAGCATGGTTTGCATCTTGGATTCCTGGGGACTGGTACCAGATCTCTTGAGCAGACCTCTCTTACCCAGGAGCTGACTACCTGCAACCGTCCAGAACTTAACATGCTTCACGCCAACCGTCACAAATTGAGAGTCAGAGTCTGGTCTAAACTCAGCCAAGAAGATTCTTTTGGTGTGTCCGACACCACTGGCAATCCTTGAACCTGATGGGAGGATGCAAAAATATCACAAACAAAATTTTGTTTATGTTTTCTAAGATATTTTGTTATCTCTCAATATTTTAAAACTCTTACGTTCTTTGCCTATAAATAATATCCAGAGCCTTTTTTCAAGTTTATGATTATTCAAGGTTGATTAAAATCAAGGATAAATAATTAAACATCATAATCTTGTTTCAATTAAACATCATAATCTTCAATTAAACATCATAATCTTGTTTCAATGCACAGTTGTTTCAGCCACGACCCACTCTAGTAAATCCAGAACTTCGTCAAAAAAGTACATCATTTCTTTTATCATTCAAAATCAATATCTCAAACTAAGTATACATCTCACAATAATCATAATGAAGGTATTTACAACAGGCAACATATTCATCTAAAGGGTGCTCAAGGCACTTCCAATGAATTATAAACATTATCATTACCCCAGCAGTGTCAGGCACCCATTTATACACCTGGGTAGAGTGCAGCAAAGGTGAATTAAATGTCTTGCTGAAGGACATAAGGGGCCAGGCATCAGTGGGAAACAAACTCATGACCCTTTGATTAAGAGCATGCTCTTACCAACTTTGCCACAACACCTATACAGGAGTTTTAAAGACAAATCCCCTCATATCTCTTTTATCTTTTGCAATACTATATTTTTGACAAAGAAAATGCTGGGCCTCTTACCATCTTGCCATCTCCACACAGCAACAGAATGGTTCTTGTCGATTCCAACAGTCAGCAGCAGCCTCCCAGATGCACTAAAGCCCACCGAACAAACTCCCTTGGTATGGAAACCTCGTATGATGGACAGCGTTTCCTTGGTCTCTGCATTCCAGACATTGACAGCTGGTGACTCACCAATCTGACCGGTGGCTACCACATTGGGATACTTTGGATACCGGTTGACTGTCAGGCAAAGGATGTCATCTGTGTGTTCAAGGTAAAAGCTTTGGGTGCCTGTGGGTTAAAGGTGACATGTCAAAGGTTAGACACCATTCGAGACACAAGGAGTGTGTTTATTGAGGGAACTCGATTTCTAGAAATTAGAATGGGTACTTGAGTCGCGAACACAAATCGTGCTCACAACGGGTGGTCTTTCTGGATGTCGTGTTTATCGTCGCGATCCGAGTTCCCGAAACCCTCAGCCCATGGCCAGCTGCAAGATGACCCAGGTGAAGGCCAAATCTGGCGGGCTTATTACTTTTTATCTCATCCGGAAACAGGAGTCCGAAGTTCCCACACGAAACGTGACCAAAGTCACGCTGTGTTTATTGCCAGGGCTTGAGTCACCGATCTCGTTCAACGGGTAATCAAATCCCCCTTTTTTGCAGAACTCATGTCCGATACGCTAGTTCGGTAATCAAGTCGCCGTCATGGTTATCGAGGGTAACGGGTAAGCTGGTTCGGAACTGGGGTCGCTTATTAGCCCTCTGTTACCTTCAATAAACACACTTATGGACACAAGTGATCAGATAGAGCAAGGTCTCCCATTGCTTTACGGCATATTTTCTAATATTTTAAATCACTAAAACAAAATTACTATAACTTCCTGCCCTACGAAAAACTGATTCAATGCAATAAACAAGTATATTGAATATTATGAAACTGTTGCCTCTGAATGAAATCATAAATGCATATCACCATGACCATGACCTCCGCTATTTCAAAATCTGTATAGCTACATAGCAAGAAGATGATTAGGTTTCACTCTAATTGCCAGTATTACAGATTCCAGTATGCAATACAACACTGAAAGCTTGTGGGCATTATAAAACAGACCTTTTTCAAGGTTTTGTACAATTCCAGCTCCAGCTGCATGATAGACGATATCAGCACCGTCCTTGAGGTAATGAAGGTTGTTTCTGCAGTCAAAGCCTCGATAGCCATGGATGTGTTCAAGTACTAACTCCTGCAAACATACAAACATGTTCAATACGGATATGAGCATCCTCATATGTACCTATTGCAAACTAAACACGAATTTCCTATTCTCAATTTTACTCTTTAAATGCTACCTCTCATTCAAAAGCACATGTAGTACAATACAAACAACTTGTGCATTTCACATTTGAATTCAACATGAAAGCTATATTTCTTGGTTCTTGAAGAGATAATACAACACTGTTATGAAAGCATACCAGGGCCCTGTTTCATAAAACTTAATATCAGTAACAACTGCCACATTTCTATGACAAATTGCTCTCACCCAATCAGATGCAAGGACTTGAGTAGCTTATAACAGTTATTGCAACTTGTTATTGATAACAAGTTATATGAAACATGGCCCAGTCCTGGTACATAGAAAGCAGTTTTAAAGCCAACTAAAACTCCCAAAGCAATTTACCATTCTATATGTACTCTTAGCATTCAAAAAATAAGAATACACTGCCTGACCACAAGTCATCCTACAGGAATGTTTCTCACATCTGTGCTTAAGTGAATGAATAATTTCATACAATAGATTCATAAACAAAATAGCATGGATGGACGTATGGAGATGAGGAAACCTTGGAATCATAGAGACCTGTTCACATATGCAGCAGAAAAACCGCTGAAAAATAAATGTTAGGGTTTTTTGTGTACAAAGTGAATGGAAATGACGCAACAAAGGTGCTATATGCATACTCACTTATCTGTGAGTTATAAGATACAGAATGTAAGGCACAGTACATTAAAAAAAAAAAAAAACACTGCATTTTCTTCTCTACACTGTTTTGTTTTCTGATGCATATCTGAATGACCCTTAAAAGAATTGGGATGATTTGAGGCACTAGCACTTACCTCTACTTTATTAGGTCTTTTCCTCTTGCCAGTGTCTGCATCACTCTTCCGGACTTTAGGAGGCCTTGCTGCAGATCTGCTTACACTGGGTCTGTAGACAGATGAACATACATGACATACACTTGTAATAATGCACAAGGAAACAGTGTCGATAAATGGACAGTTTCACAGAACCGTATTTGCCGGTTTAAAAACCGCACCCCCAACTTTAGACACTTGACAGGGAAAAAAAAAATTGTAGGAATAAAAAGCTGAAGAAAAATCCAAGTGGATTTTAAAACAAATGACTTCAATTGCATGCTAAATTCTCGAGTTTGGCAGCTTTGTCTGATGATACTCCATAAAAAAGAAGTGAGCGACGAAGGCCTACCAATCTTCACATTCTTCCTAATCATGCCATACGCATGGTATCACACAGCCAGCTACATATCAAAACTGGTGACACAATCGAAATTGTATCTCAGTCAACTACAAAATGTCTAAAAAATTACAAAACAGACCAAGTACCTGCTTGTATCAATTTATATTTTTTTGCAGAAAATATGCTGAAAATATTCCTCTTTTAAATCCAATAAATGCCACAGAATTTACAGTACTTTTGAGGAATCAACGGTCACTAGTTGGAATTTTCTATCCCCCTTCTCATGACCAAGCATGCATATCAATCAACGAAGCGCACGCATGCATAGTAGAGAGAGGGAAAGAGAGGACAGGGAGGTGTCATGTCGTGACCCAGCACATGCATGATAAACACACGTAGCCTGCAGTGACCTCGTTTTGTTTACTGCTGGCACGCCAAAGAGTCTGGCAATCTTTTTCGCTCTCTCTTCCACTGCAGTTAAGTCAACTATTGGCTATTGCGTAATTCACGAGTGTCGCAAATCTTCAAACAATGGTCTTTTAAAGAGGAATTTAAAGGGACGAGTTAGCTTAATACTGAAATAGAAATTCTTGTTTTCAATTATTGAATATATATATATATGGCCTTACCGCCTGATATCTAAAGGAGAGGACTACCATAACATTAAATTGATTCTAAAAGAGAAGACGGGAGAAAAATATGATGAGTAAGAGAAGAAAGGAAGCAAGAAGAATAAAAAAGGAATAAAAGATACAAAATTTTGTTTCATGTGTGACTTTCTTGAAATTCATCGATCTGTTCGGGGGGGGGGGGGGGAGTAAGGGACAAGAAAAGTAGGATGGAGATAGATGAAAAAACTTTTATTCTTTCTTGGAGATGTGTGGCCCAAATAAGGGCCTGACCAAAAAATTCCTCGGCAGAGGAAGAGGCATTGAAGATAGTTGTGTTGAGTCCTCATCTTAATGATGAACCACTGGAAGTTCATTGTCTTGTCCTGCTCAAAATGTTTGGTTTTGTAATGTTTTATTTCCTTAAATCTGTGTATTAAGTGCCCCTTCTTTTGGGGAGATTTTCTTGAAGGAAAAACCCACGGTTTTATATACCAGCAAATATGGTTATCTATTTACACCCTCAACAAACCAGTCCAACAATCAAATCTAAGGCAACTGAATTTAGCAAGAGCAAGCACTCACTTTAATACTTCCATCAGCACAATCATCATTTCATGAAAACAGTACTTACGCATCGTCATCCTCAACTTCCTGCAGATGAGGTTTAACTCCAGCCATTGCTCTTCTTGGACTAGAATACGTCTTATCTGAATAGTCCATGTCTTTCTCACGCTGGACATCACTGTCATAACCTGAGACAGAAACACAAAAGTTTGTCTTACGATGGCGTTTCTAACATTTCATCTGAGAAAAGACTGTAAATTACAAAGTTGATTTTTGTGCAAATGTTCACAACTGCATTCATGAACAATTATTATGAATAGATATTCAAGAGTGAAGTTATTTTTAATAGTTTTCTTCTTTCCAATGATAAGTTGAGACTTTCTTCATTGTTAAAGAATTACACGTTACAGATACCCGTTTCTGTTTGAAAGAGAGAGAGAGAGAGAGAGAGAGAGAGTGGTAGAGAGACCTAAACACTCGCACTACTGAATCTTAACTCAGCGGAACTTGTACTTACAGCATAACCACATCCATAATCTTTTCTACATAATGATTCATTTTGGCAATCATAGCCCTTCACTCTCAAGTATTCCTGAATATATAAATTCAAAACCACATTATTTTTTCTTATTTGTTATTTGTTACTTTATTTTATATTATGATATTTGTTTTTATATAAATAATATCTCAAGATAGTGGGGGACGAATAAAAAGCAAAAAAGGCTTATTGAGAAAGGCCCCAATGGAACATGATAATTCTTCTTTCCAATGAAGATGAACATTTCTTCATTGTGAAAAGAATTTCACAAGTACCTGTTTTTGTTTGAGAGAATAAAATTCAAAATTCTAAGGTTATAAACCCACCTTCCTCCTCTGAGTCTGTGTCAGAATCATCGCTTTCTCCACACACACCATTTTCACCACCGCCCTCACGTGACCACACCATGACAGAGGTATCAGCACCACCTACAGATACCAGCTTCTGATCATCATGTGACCACCTCACATTGGTCACATGGGCACTGTGTCCAACATACTTCTTGAACTTTGCATTTTTGCCCTGATGACAGTAAAAATGAAATGGTATTGCCGATTATAAATTGTCCAAACCCTACATTGGTCACATAATCACTGTTTCCAACATACTTCCTGAACTCTGCATTTTTTCCCAATGAGTAAAAATGAAATTGTTGATATAAAACTTGTGCTGATATTGCTAGAATGAAGAAATATATTATGTAATAAATGATATCATATTAAATAATATCACATTGCTAGAATAAAGAAGTATATTTATATAAATATTGCTTATAAATTCTGTCAAAACATTACAGTAGTCAATGTCCAACATAGTTCTTGAATTTTGTTTTCTTCCCCTGCAGAAAATAATTTCAAAAATTAAAACAATTACTTTTCATCCATTCTGCTTTGGAAACAGGCACATTTCAGTCACTTTGACCTTTTTTCTTAAAAGCAAGAAACTTTCAAATAAATCTGAAAGATTAGTAACCCTACCACAACAGGCCATGAGAAGAGCTTGACAAATCCAAAGTCATCTCCAGTTGCAAATGTTGTCAGATCATGAGACAAGCAGCCAGCATTCACGTCCGTCACATCACTCTTGGCTGGCCAGATCCCTGTACACGTGTGTCCAAGAACACAGGTCCAGGATGCCCAGTGAAGACGTTCTATCTCCATGTTGCGTATTGCATGCCTCTTACCTCGTGGGGCCTCAAAGAACAATTGCTCCTTCGCACCAGAATTGGACATGACCAGTTTTCCTATTGAAGCATGAACAATGGAAAAAATTAACAAGATGACTGCAATGGTATCTCCAATTTGCCTCCAACTAAATGAAGTTAACCGCATGGTTCAAACTGGTCTCAAATGATTGTGATAACCAGAATTAAAGATCTTCCTAAAATAATCTACCTCATTGACCTTTGACCTAACAACCAATGTGATTACTTTGTCCCCTCATAATCATGCATACAAATATGTGAAATACAGTGATAACAAGATTTTTAAAATCTTTATTTCATGCATTTTGACTTCTATGACCACTGACCTTTAACAATCTAATCTAATCGGGTCATCTTTCTATGATGATACCTACTAGGCATCAAGCTTGAAGTATATATTTCAAATAGGTCTTGAAATACCATGTTAACAAGACTAAACCTGGAATTTTAGAATTAACCTCTGTACCTAAAATCTAATCAAACCATCTTCCTATGGTGATGCATACTAGCACCAAGTTTAAAGTTTATATCTCAAATCATTCTTGAGATATCACGTTAACAAAAACGCAGGACGAACAGACAGACAACCAGAAAACATACTGCCTCTGGCACACGACTTTCAGTGAGCAGAAGCACAAAAGTCAGAAATCAAAAAGAAGTTTAACTGTCTTACAAAGAGATTTTGTGATATACACTCCGAGGAACATCCTCCAAAATCAATTTCTTACACATATCAAACTGCCATCCTAGGCCAAACACTATCTATTACTAATCCTGACACTGTATCATACATCGCATACTAATACTACATTATTACAGCAATAAAGTCAGGATATACATTTCTGGAGAAAAATTTATAAAATGTCCAACAGATTCTTGTGCAGCTTTTGAAAAGCCACATGGTTTTGAACACAAGTGTTACAATAAATAAACAAAGTGGATGGTTTTCATAGGTCTGTTTGACTTGCTGTGGATCCCAAATGTTTCTTCTAGTTTTGCACATCCATTAGTGGTAGAAGTTGCAGTGCTGATAAACGTACCTGATCCATCCCAGTCTGTATGAGTGATGTAACTAGATGATCCTTTACATGTTCCAACTCTCTTGCTGTTCATTACATTGTAGATATCCACATAGTTGTCATGGGAGGCTACAGCTAAATATTTGCCAGGGTCTGTGGATTAAGTAGTTATCATAAAATGATCGATGGAAGCAATCTGCATTCAAAAGAACGCAGTTACAACAAAATCCATACAGGAAACACACTCATATAATGCACATAGATGTACTATTGAGTATACATACATTTGCGATGACACACTTCAAAGCCATACTAGATTCACAAAAGAGTAATCTGAATTCAACAGACAGGTTTCAGATGCTCCAACTGAGCAGAAATTTCACATCATCCATCAATGCAGCATTCCGCAAACTGAACAGAACGAACTATTTAAAAAACTCAGTAATCATTTTAAGTTTCAGTCACAGCTCTATTAAGAAATGAATAGAGTATATTCAGATCTCTCATAATTTCCAGACATTTCCCTGACAATGTTTCACTATTCTGTCATGCTGTCATGCATACTTTGTAGCTGGTACTCTGTTTACTCCTGTAACATCTTGTCTGCAAACATGTAATTGGCAGTGAGCCCTCACTCCATGATGGTGACAAGTTCGTACATATACTACACTTGTAGATGAATCAATGTACTTTACAAAGATGAATACATATATCTCTGCTTGGAAATGAAATCATTCAATAAATAAAACTATCTATTCATACTTACTAGGTGAGAACTTGATGTCCGAGATTTCTTCCTTTCTATGATGGAATCCTGCAATATCATTGATTGTCTCACTGTCCATCACAGAAAAACTGCCTGTAAAATATCAAGTTTGAAAATAAATAGGAATTTTGTTACAGGCAAATATATATAGGGTGAAATATTCGTATTCATCTGATTTTGGAGCTTTGTAAAAAATGAACTGCTGTGTGCTTTCTTACAATCTCATATCTGAACTCTTCATCAGAATTATCATAGATTTATTAAACTAAGTTCAGTCATGCAGAATTTCTTCGAATCTGACAATACAGATTTTCGCAAAACATAAGCTTATACTTTAGACCAAATGTTGCATTTCTTTCTTGTGACAGTAGTCGGTAGCATTATTTTGCATATGAAAAATGAATGTTGTTTTACTTTAAAACAGCGACACCTACCAATCCATTAGCATCATGAAAAGTCATTTTCTGACCCGTGAATGTTCATAGAAGAGAAATATCTTAAATCCTCCTTAAAGTATCTTCAAACATGACGCGACAAACCCCTGCCGTTTTTGGTTACAAACAAGCAAGCTGTTGCAAAGGAATTCAAGTTTCGTAAGCGTCACGGACGGATGATGGAATTGACCTCATGTGACCTTTGACCGAAATACATGACCCTTGACTCCAAAATAACATTAAGGTCCCTATAGAGCATCTACCACCTAAGTTTGGTTACAAAGGGGCAAACGGTCGCAATGTTATTAACGTTTTATAAGCATCACAGACGGACGGACAATGGACATAAGCATCAGAGACGGACTGACGGATGCCGCTAAGGGTCCCTAAGTCTCGCTCTACCTCGGTGGCTCGACAAAAACCGTGGGGATTTGTCACAGGGGGTTGTCGCATCATATCTCAACAAACCTTTAGACCTCACAGTATAGCAAGCTAAGCTTGGTGTCTCACCATCTTTGTAGCCTACAGCGATTGCCTTGCCATCAGGGGAGAAGTCACAACACCTAGCACCAGTCTTCAGCTTCCTTACATTCAAGAGCTTGTTCTCTTCTCCTATGTCCCAGATACGCATTGTTTGATCATCACTGACTGTTGCTATGACGTCCTTGGTTGGATGAGCAGCTAAACCCCACACCTCACTCTCCATGTGGCCCTGAGGAAGGAAACAAAATTAAACATTTCATAGCAAATTGATGAAATAATATCCAATAAAAGGCAATTATTCACCTGAATAATCATGGACAATGTACTTATTACAGCCAAACCTGCTTTAAGGACTACCTGTTTATAATGACACAATTTCTGTTCCCCTTGAACAGTTTTTCCCATTGAAAAGTATATCAAAGGAACCAGTCCATATAAAGACCACCTGCTCAAAAAGACCACTTTTCTTGTAACCCTGGGGCGGTCTTTACAGACAGGTTTCACTGTACATAAATGATGTATGAAAAAAACGCATTTCTTTCTAGTTTTTGTATAGTTTTTGTACTAACATCCAGTGCAGGTAGTTCTGCATTCCTCCCCCAAAATTCTGGTTTATTATGTCTTGTTGAATACAAACTGATGAAAAAGAAAAGAATCTAAGGCATTTCTTTTAACTTTCAATTTGTAAATGAGGCATTGAACAGAGAAGTACATTACAGGATATTAGCATTAGTAACAAATAATTGGCATCACACATGCCTACAAAGCGAAAAATACAAATTTTAACAATAATCACCTATCGATTCTCTCTTCTAGGAATAATAGTAAATGATTCTGATCCTGGTGATATAATAGTTCCTGACTATTTTCAAACACTTAAAAACATTACATTTTGATGATCTTAACATTCTAATAATATCAAACATTTACTTTAATAGTTAACCCATTGTCTACTGAATTCTCAAACTCCCACTGACTTAATACAGGGACCACCCAGATCCTGTAGGCAACAGGTTCAATATCCTCCATGGTCAATAGGTGATTTCAATTAGGGTGTGAGGTGTTGGTGTTGGTGTTGGGAGCATGGAAAGGCTGCTGAACTGAGCTCCAACACCGACAATGAGTTTAGATGGAAGATACTGATCACCATATCGATAGCTCAACACCGAGTGATGACATACAGTGTACTCCACAGTGAAAAATCTCGATGATGAAATCATTTTCACTCAGAAATTATAAGAAACTATATTGGATTCGAAATGCATAATCATTCAAAGAAACCAAGAGGAAAAATATTGCTCATCCATGAGAAATTTGTGGTTTTAATAATTCAAACTTGTCTTGACTGTAAAATGGGTTTAACCACCAACATGTGACGAGTGGCCATAGCAACAGCCCATTCCACACTTCTGCCAGGGACAAGCAGCAACGACAGGTAATGATAACAACACCGACACCAACACCGTACTTGAAATCATGAATTTCCCGATCCCTAGGGGCTGGTGTTGGAGAAATAGGAAATTACATCTAAATTGTCAACACGAACTGTGATACTTGGTTCAGCAGACAACATTCAACATTCAACACCAGCATGCAACACGGACTACCGGAAATACAACATATTTTTTGAAGCCAGATTTCAAGTTAGGTGTTAGAGGCTGGTGTTGGTGTTCTCACAACATCAACATCAGCCTCCAGCACCACACTTGAAATCACCCAATGTAGTTTATCAACAGAGATAAATTGCAAAATTAATAACGTACCTGAACAAGCAGTCTGATCGGTCCACTCTTCTCAATCTCTAGGATCTCACTGTTCTTAGTTCCAGCTAGAATGTGCCCATGTCCAAGAACCACTGACCGGATAGCTGGCATGTCACTGGTCAGGGTACCATGGGAGTCATGAGATAAACTGGACTTCTTGATGGCATATGTCTTGAGGCACTGTTCAAAGGCTTCATCCCACAGTGCGATCATTCCATCCTTGCCGCCTGTCACAAAGCCCTGGAATAGATCATGTCAATGGGATCACAAGCTTTAATGATTGATGAACATACATGAGACTTGTTGGTATAAGAGAAGTGCTTGTCTCATTTTCTCATATCCTCCTGTCTCTAGTGTGTTTGAGCATGGTATTTACAATCCTTCGAGGCTACTTTTAGACTTCTTCGAATAAAGTAACAGACAAGGTTGCTCATAATATATATTTGTCATGGAATTCACCTCCTCATGATGTCAAAATTTGTATTAGTTAACAGAGCTACATGGAGAGTGATAACCACATAATGATTTTATTAGTAATATGTAGTTTTATATCATTACACCAAACTTGGAAAGAGTTCTTTTTTCACAGATACAAAAGTCTCACGACATAACCCATATTACATACATAATCATCTCCACAAATGGCCTGTAACTTTAAGAGTGGTTCAAATTAGAAGACATTTAAACTATTAGCCACATATGTGACCCTCCACCACAAAACAACCAATAAGTTGTAATGGAGTTTTAGAGTAAACAGCTAAAATAGAGAGATTGCGATTGAACAGTTGATTTTAGTTTTTTTTTAAAAATATTTTCTGACAGTTTGTTGACCAAATTTGGAAGCCATTCATAATGTAGAAATGTGTTTTTTCTTTAATTTGAAAATACCATTTGGGTGAATTTTCAGATACAAGTATGCCAGCTTGTTGGGTAAAACCTTCACATTGACGTGTGTACATAACTCAAAAGTTATTCACCCTGTGGCTTTGAAAATCTGTATTAGGAGAGCAGTATGTCTCTTTTGAAACCATTCCAAGTTTGAGTCTAATCTGATAATCCTTTCGTGGTCAGTACTAGGGCATTCTTATTCAACCTTTTAGTGAGACAGACAATAAGACACCAGCACAGCACTCCTGGATGGTCACTCATCTTCACACCCTGTTTTCCTAATGTTCTGGAGATTAGCCTTTCTGTCCAGCTCTCATTTTCATTCTAATTTCAAAGGGTTTGCAGGGTCTTGACAAGGCAAGTTACATATCATTCAAAAGCTTAAGACTCCAAGCTTTCAAACTATGTTAAAGTGTAAAAATGTCAAATTTCCAACTACTTGGTCGTTTTGGTGGATGGTCCCATATGTCATCTTATTCCATACACCGTTGTGTGCCCGAAAGCATGCCACTAACGCGCACGTGCTCAAAATGTACCTTTTTGAGAAAATGAAGTTTTGACCTTACTTTGAGCCTTTAGAGCTAGTTTATTATTCTCCTGTCATCACTGTCAAAATTTCAGACAGAGCGAGATTTATTCATCAATGATATCCTGTGATTTCACTTAAATCACTCAAAAGGTTTTCCAATCGTAAGTATTTTATCCTTAACATCTTTCTTCTGGGAACAAAAACGAGTGAATACGTAAAACGAGTTCCTAGAAAAAGGACGCTAACCCAAATCAGTCTTGGCGTGTAAGCACGTTGAGCGAGGAAGCAGTTTGGAATTCATGTGCCCACGTCATTTTTTTTATTGGCTTATTACTTCATAATTACGTCAAACTGAGGCTCAAGAATGGTATCAGAAGAAAAAGCACACATTTCTCAATCATTCTATGAGAAAATCTGGAAATTGAAATTTCGACCTGAAATTCGTGTTAACGGCCTTCTTCCGGGCACACAACGACATGAATAAACCAGATCCATTAGGCAAAGGGTAGAACGACCTTACCTTGTCCAAGGAATGCATTGCAAAGCATGGACCATCATGAGCTTTGACTGTCCTTACTAAGGTGGTACCCTGCCAATGGTAAATGGCACCATTAGCACCTCCAGAATATGTCATCTCAGGTGACCTCCCATAGCAGACGCACATCATGGTGTCAGGCTTGCCAACGTTACCAAATGTACCACGCTTTGATGTGAAGCCACCACCTGAGAGAGAGGGAGAGAAAGAGGGAGAGAGAGGGTGGGGCAAGGGAAAAATAGACCATCAGCTATTTAATAGAACTATAATGCTCAGATTTTTTTTTTTTTTTCTCCACACCAAAATACAGCTTCACCATTATTCTTTAAATTCATAGTTTAAAACTCTTCCTCTATCCCAATGATAGTCATGATGGTCATCCATACTAGAGCATTGTAATTTAGCTCTAACCCTAACACTATGTATACAAACACCAGTGATCTCCAACATAATGCTGTCATACTTGGTAATATTTAAAATAAAGGTGGACGACTTTTCTAAGCTCTGGCAGCAGCCATACTCTAACTTAACAAATTTCAGCTTTATATGAATAGGTGACTTTGACAAAGGAAGATGCTGTTTGAAAACATGAAAACACAGAGATGTATATTCAACCTTAACAGCCAAATCAAGGCTTGTTCAGTACAAGGAGACAAATCCCCGCAACATTGTACAGTGTACAAGTCAATAGGGTATGAGGCGACAAAAAAAAATGTCGCCGAGGCAGGAGACATTCTTTTGTCGCCTGGCTGCAAAAAGCTGTGGACCAATCAAATTCTGAAAAAGTTGGCACAAAATACATTGTCATGACTTTGTCTGAGCAACTTTTGACAAAACTCTCTTTTATTTGAGATTTGATGTTAACCCATTCGTGACAGTAATTATTTATAGCCTAATTTGATCAGCTTTTATTCTTCAAATTGGCAACACCAACATTTTTCTTTTATTGCTACATTTTTCTTATAAAACATCATGTATCTGAAATAAATATAAATTGACAGAATGTATGAGAAGTCATAAAGTTGCCAATTTGCAGGGAAAAACAGTAATTTTAACATTTTCATAGCATTGCCAATTTAAGGATTTTAATGCTTATTTTCCTTTAAAAAATTTCAGCATCAAACAACAAATATTTATGCAACGAAAATGGGCACAGTAGTGTAGATTTTTTTGCTCTTTCTGCTCATGTATTTGGTATGATTTTTAGGGCTCTGCATCAAAAGTTATTAGATCAAACCACATAATGTGGACCCTCTGTCACGAATGGGTTTGGGGTGGTTTGTCACGTCATATCTGAACACTTAAAATGTTAAGGGGATTTGTTGCGGGGTTTTGTCGCCTCATGTCTGAACAAGCCTTAAAGGAAGATCTGAACACTTTTTACTACTTACCAGCTAGGGTCCAGAATTTGATGTGTTTCATGCCCACAGTGACCAGCTTATCATTGTCATGAGCGTTCCACTTGATGACAAAGATCTTGTCCTTATGACCTCTTGTTGTGGCTAGCTTTTCACCTTTCTTCCAGTCCCAGACTACGATGCAGTGATTGTCATCAAGACCCACACTGGCTAGCTTCTTACCATCAGCTGATGAAGTCAAGGAGACATATTCATTATCATATCAAGGCTGGAAGTACGAGCAAATGTTGCTTGCTACTACTCGCTGGTATTCAGGTTAAATCATCATGGAGAAATGCATATCATCATCATTATCATCATGAACATCATCATAATCATGATTCTTGGCATGACTACTATTATCACTCCAACCATCTTCAAAAAGTTGAATCATGGAACTTGATCACTTTACATACCAGGGTATTGCTAAATATACTTGTGACATACTGCAGGTGTACAGATAAGGCACTTCCTATAACTGATCACTTTCCACTTTCATGTAGCCTCTATTTAAAAAATTATAACTGGTCAACAGAAATTGAGATCAATTTCATCATTTCAGAGATGTTTAACATATTTACTAAAGGATCAAACACTATAAAAAACTGATCATAGTTTACCTGAAAAGTCTAATGCACAAACTCCTCTCTTGTGATGGCCCATCAAGAGAGCTAGTGGCTTCAGAGATTCACAGTCCCAAACATAGATAGATGGATCTCTTCCAACCTAGAAGAAAGAATCGTACAACTTTTTAAAGTCAATACAGGATTTACAGGCATTTAAATGGTACTTCATACCCATTACCTGTGTGATGGAGGCATGTGGGGTAAATTATGTTCATCTTTGACTTTTTTTTAGAGAAATTTTAATGTCTTTATGCTATCAATGGAAAATTATAGCAGGACAATTCTTCAGTTCATATCAAGACACAGCTTGCATCTGGTGAATGAGATCCATATAAGATTGGATATTGAAATTCATCTTTTTGGCCATTCCCGGTCACGTGTGTGACCCAAATCATGAAAAATAGCCAATTCAAAACTAATTTGTCATTACTGATCTTGTAGCAGAAGTCTCTCATTTTGGAATTTTTTAATAACTCTAGTACCCCCAATAGAATGAAGGCGTTTATTTTAGAAGAGCGTACATCATCTTTCTTTCAGAAGTCTAATTAGGTTGGTCACATGTGTGACTTTGCATGAAAATGGGTCGTACTTGTTGGTATTCAAACCTATTTTTCTCGCATTTCTCCGGGAGTGTAAGTTTCCATTTTTCATTACTGCATGATGGGGATTGCTCTAAACAGTTTAAAAGCAATTTTCCATGAATGAATGAACATTCTGTTCTTTTAGAGGTGAAAATTGGGTCGGTCACGTGTGTGACCACTCAAAAAGGGGGCATTTTCAAATGACTCTGTAAGTGCATTATAGTTGAGAAATTATTTAGTCTTATCAAAGAAAGGGGAGCCTTTTTTATGTAAAAAACTGGTTAAAATAAAAAAATCAAAACATATTATCTAATTTTCGAGCAATGAGGCAAAATTAGATGGTCACGTGTGTGACCAAAAGTTTCACTTTCCAGAGAATGGCCCTTTTTTATTATTATAATCTTACACCATATCTACTCTATGTTCACTGCAGAAAACCTACCTGTCCAGTTGCCACATAGTCCTTGCGTGGATGAATACATAAGCATAGAATATCATCAGTATGACCTAGGAAGAACCGCTGAGAGTGTGTATCACGATTGTAGACGATACCAGCTGCTGCAACATGAAATACTACTTCACCGGCTTGAGTGTAGAACAGGTTGTTACGACAGTCGTATCCTCGGTAACTGTTAAGAATGGAAAGGCAATATGGATTAAAGGCTAGCAAAAACATTTGTTTAAAACAGGATTTGTGCTTAGCAATCCTCTGATCACTGACAAAAAACTAAAAATTACATTTTATCTAATTTTGTGAATTTTTTACTCTTGACACCTGACAGCAAACTCACTATACAGATTAAACTTTTGAAACATGGACCAAATTTCACTTTATCTTCTCCCTTACACTTTACACAACAGATAATAAGTTATTGGTTTGTTTTACCTGACTGCTAATAAAGCATGCAAGCTTGTAAGTAAGCAACCAGAGGACCGATGACTTTAAGTCCTCTCACACCCAGGAAATGAGGATTAATGCTTTACCAACGGGCATCGACTTCGTTTTCAAATCTGGGTCACCTGATTACTAGACAAGAGCTCTACTAACGGAGCTATCACACCTCGTAACAACTCCTAAAAACTATTTGCTTTATTATTGTTCTCAAATAGCGTGAAGGGATTACTCTTTGAATCATAAAAGCAATATCATATCAACATTTCCTAAACAACACTTGTGAGACACAATAAAAGATCATGCCATGTAACTCACCCATGCACAAACTGTAGCCTAATTCCTTTGTTGGGACCTTCTCTTCTCTTCTCCCCTGTGGAATTGTTGGTCTTATTCTGCCTCTTGAGTTGGTCCAGGTCCTCCTTATAAACAGCTCTCTCATAGTCTATCTCCTTTTCCTTCTCAATGTCAGAGTCAAGATCACCAATGTCTGACATATCAGAGTCACTGTCTTCACTATTCGAATCCATGTAGCCTGTTCACAAAGATGAAATACAGTTCAAATTCATAAGTTAGGAAAGATTCTAACCATAGAATTTACAAGCATTACAGAATATTATCAAGAAATTTGATAAAATGTTACAATATTAAGGTAATTTTAACAACAAAATTAATTCTTTTTAATTTAACAATTTCAAGCGCAACTCAAAAACAAGGCTGTAAATATATTGATACCATAATTCAACCATTCAATGATAGTCTTAAGAACCACAATACGTACATAGGCTTAGACATAGCACTTCAAACAATTCACAAAACAAGTAAATAAGGAATTCCATCCGTCATATCAAATCAACCGATAGAAAGATAGCTTTAAAGATTGGACAAGCTTACCTGTATCATGGCCTGTGCCAAGATCTTCATCTGGTTGTATACCCTCAGGGTTGTATCTCCACAGAAAGACGGCATGGTCACCACCTCCTACAGATATCACATATCTCTTATCATGGGTGAACCTCACATTGGTAACATGAGCTGAATGACCAACATACTTCCTGAATTTGGCACCTGCAGAAAAATTGATCAAGGTTAGAATCAGGCAATAAAAAAACAGACAATAAAGTTGCAAAATGGAAAAGGGCAAGTCCGTTTTCTACAGGGCAAAAGGCAACTTTCCTAAAGTCTAAGGCTGGAATTCACAAAGGTGGTTTAAATCTAGTCCATGGCTTAGGCAAATTTTGTGGTAAAAGTGCGCTTGATTTAGCACGTACACTAAGATAGGTCCAATGATAAACACGCGTGTGTGACGAAGGGCGCCAGCCATTGTTTAGACCACGGTTTATGTAAATTCATGCTTAGATTAATTTACATAAACCGTGGTCTAAACCATGGCAACAAGCATGAATTTACATAAACCGTGGTCTAAACCATGGTAACAAGCGTAAATTTGGCGCCCTTTGCCACATGCGCGCGTTTATCATTGGACCTTTCTTAGTGTACGCGATAAATCAAGCCCACTTACACCACAAAATTTGCCTAAACCATGGACTAATTGAAACCACCTTTGTGAATTCCGGCCTAAAAGACTAGAGGTACATTTAAAATGGTTGAGTGAAGCACTTTTTCTAATATTGTAGCTAACTCGTGCTACAAGTGAATAATGAAAAATAGATTGTACAACAATTTGAAATGCTAATATCACTTCATCAAGGTTAAAACCCAAAGCAACACGAGCCATAAATACGCATCTTTGACAAAATGAGGCCTGGAGCAAATACTGCCACAGAAAATGAGAAACACAGCAGCACTTAAAGGTAGTAGCCCACATTTGCAAGTGGCACCCAATCTGCACAAAAGTTTTACTTTAGATTGCTTAAAGCCATAGAAAAACACTCGTAAAGTTTGAGATCCCAGTACATTCCTGTATAGGATTGAGAAGGAAATATTCAACACAAATTTCCTTTTAATTTCTTTATTTTGTAAAGGCGTCTTCCTGACGCTTTAAGAGTAAAACCATTCATTTTTCACTTATTCTTTGGAATATTGTTGTAAATTTGATAACATGATAGTTTTACATAAATATCTGTCATCTAAAATTGAAATTGGTTTATTTCTTTTCAAATTCTGAAACAATGTTGTGCAAATGTGGTCGACTACCTTTAAGGAGAGAACTAACTGCACTTTGTGCTCACCTCGCTTCAATGAAGGAAATCTGAAGAGTTTGACAAGGCCAAAATCATCTCCTGTCACCATCACCTCACCAGAATAGTTTGCGTCTACTGCATTGACATCATTGGTGTCAGAGTACTTCGGCCAAATACCATTGGCTTCAGCCCCAAGGACACAAGTCCAAGATAGCCAGTGGATCTGTTTGATCTCATCTCGGTTCGTCACATGTTTTCCAGCTGTTATCAATAGCAATGAGAGTGTAGGAGTTATAATTGAATAAAGCAAAGATGTCAGGAGTCTCTGAAAGTCTGAATTTAAGATCCAGGTTTACATGTTTTTTTGCATTGAATACAATCTTCTGTAAATAGCTTCTAGAATGAATTTTCACAAATCTAATGCTCATAAATGTTACTGAACATATTTTGCACATTTCTGATCATGTTTATGTATGTAAACAATTGACACAGTAAGAAGAAAATAGTCAAAGTCCGTGGCCTGAATTTGCGAAAGAGGTTTTAAACCATGGTTTAAACCTCTGTAAGCATAGGACGTGCATGTCTTCTTGGCCAACAGGCGGACAGTAATGAACTTCTGTACCGTCGGTCTATGCGCGTAAGCACGTTGAGTGAGGAGGAATTCACGTGCTCGTGTAATTTTGTTTTTTGGCTTATTACATCATAATGACGTCAAATTGAGGTTCGAGAATGGTACCAGAAAAAAGCTTATGACATGCTTTTTCCATTTCTGCAAATTAAAAAAAATGGCGGGAAAATTGGGAAAAGGTCGATAACGGCCTTTTACTGGGAAGCCGACGATACACAGGTTTAAACCATGGTTTAAGACCATGGTTTAAATTAAATCTCTTTTGTCAATCTGGGCCAGTGTGTTTATTGGTTCTCCTAAAGGCTTGTTCAGGGGAGCATTTCATGAAGAGTCTTGTCGGTGTTTTTCACCAACTAAAATCACCGATTAATTTGCTCTCAGCCAATCAGATGCGATGATTTTCAGTAGCTTATAACAATTGTCAGTAAAAAGCACTGACTAATTTGCTCTCAGCCAATCAGATGCGAGGATTTACAGTAGCTTAAAACAGATGTCAGTAAAAATCACTGACAAAACTTTCCATGAAACGCTCCCCAGATATGGCGCGACAAACTCCCACAACAAATCCCTGCAACATTTTTAGTGTACAAGTCTATAGGATATGAGGCGGCAAAAAAAATGTTACCGAGGCAGGAGACCTTTTTTGTCGCCTGGCTGCAAAAAAGCTGTGGACCAATCAAATTCTTTAAAAGTTAGCGCAAAATATGTTGTCATGAGTTTGTGTGCGCAACTTTTGACAAAAATCTTTTTTATTTGAGAGGTGGCGCATTAAAGCGCATTCATTAACATAAGTGGGGTGGTTTGTCGCGCCATATCTGAACATTAAAAAAGTTGCGGGGATTCGTCACGGGGGTTTATCGCACCATAACTGAACAAGCCTTTAGGCACTGGTCACAGGCATTCCCTTCATCACTTAGTTTTTACTCATTTAAATAAATTTCTTGAATACTTATGATCAGAACTCTTATCAAATAAAAGAAATTCTATCCTGCTTACAAGGCATCTTATAGATGAGTCTCTCTGCAGCACCACTGTTGGTCTGAAGATACTGGCTATCTTTTGACCAGTCCAAGTGAGTGATGAAGCTACTGCTACCCGAACACTGACCAACCTTCTTGTAGCGTTGCTCAACAGCATAAATATCAACAAAGTTATCATTGGAGCCTACAGCCAAGAAATGACCTTCCGGTGAATACTTCATCTCATGGAGGACTTCCCTGCGATCCTTGATGTGAATGATTTCTGAAAGATCTCTGTGTGCACAAGAAAGAGATCACATCACTGAGTCAATACAATTTCACTTTCTGCGTGAAAATTGATGGAACAGAATTATTGTTGGTACAGTACAGCTACAAAAAGTATATCATATAGAAAAATTTCAACAGGGTTTGAAGTTACAGCACACGGCCACAGAATTATACTAATTCATTCTACATAGATATTGAAACTCCATAATGTTTCTTAAAATAGTCCTGACCAACTGCATTTAAAGTCCTCCGCACACTTTACAATCCGACTGCAACCCAATTTTCAAACAAATGGCATTTAGCATTGAATATAAAAGTTTAAACAAGTAAAATTATCTTATTTGAAGTTCAGAAAAATGAAAGGAATACAAAAATCAAAATTTTGGTTAACTGCAAGCCTTGTGGTCGGAGTAAAGGCCAACTCAGCTCCAAATCATAGCCGATTGCAAGATTGCTATAACATTACTACGATTCGGAGTCGAGTTTGCTTTTATTCTTACAGGGAGGCTTGCAACAGCCGGAATTTCAATTTTTGTATTCATACGACTATTTGCAATTTGATCATTAAGATTTGAATGTTCATATCAAATGCTATAACAAATTTTTCCAAAATTGGATCGCAGACGGATCGTATAGTGAGCACTGGGCTTAAGATGAATCTTGATTCTACATTACTCGCATACTTATATTTACCTACATGAACCTTCTTTAATAGGTCTAATCTTAAAAAAGTATCAAATCAAAATACGCTTTCACTCTTCAATATAACTGATTGCAATAGACAGTTTTCACTCTAAGTTCAACTTGTCTTTCTAAAGAATACACTTTTTTTCAACTTTGTAATGCTGAATCAATGCATCTCTATCACTTACTTTGATTTGAGTACTGTGAAAGATCCATCTGACATGCCTACTGCAAGGTGACTACCATCATGGTTGAATGCTACTGACCGTACATTATTTTCCATCTCTGTCTTGGCCAGTAATGTCTTGTCTTCACTGTTCCATACCCTGTATGAAAAAAGCATAAATTAAAGAAAAGGATAATAGTAAACCCAATGGGAATTACATTCTCTTGGGGTTTTTTTAGTAAAAGATAGTTATATATTAGATAGCTTGTACAAATAGCTAGGTGTGATTGGTCCACAGCGCATCATGTGATATTAATTGCGAGGAACCAAATCGTTATATAATCACGGCCGGTCATTTTCAACCGTTATATTGACTGGTTGGTCAACATAACAATCAGTACCAATATCCTTGATCAATAACAAAAGACTGCAATGGCGTCAGTACTGTATTCGACGAAGGAAAATTATTTTGTTTTCCAGTAATAAATTATCAGTCTAGAATAAAGTAAATTACATGAGTAGTGAGTTAATTCTAAAGTTGAGAAACTTCACAGAAAGTGGACAGCCTTGACAGAAGGAGTAAGTTTAGACTCAATTACTTTCTCAAGTTCACTTGTACTTGCAGCAGAAAATGCTGCCGCTGCACTTCTGTACATAGCACGATGCCGGATCAGACGTTGCAGCGCATACATAGCTCAGATAGCCAAAATTCGCTATTTTGCTGCCTTAGCCGCAAAGTTTCATCCCTTCTATATTGCGAATACTGAATTAGAACTAAATCTGATTAAGTATGTGGATTAGTTAAATCATTTTCTACAGAAAATGTAACTTCATGTAGATTAAATATATTTCAAAGAAGAGTAGATCGCATTTTCATTCACTCCATTTCAGTCTTATTGTAGTTCCGTGCTGTGTTATCGACATCAGACATTGGACCAAATGTTGGTCTAAATTTTAATTCAGAATCAGGCCTATAGGCCTACTTGCTCATAGCAAAACTGCTAAATTACTTTTCAAATGACTCCAATACAGACGCTATTTCTTAAGTCTCAAGCTTCTGAATATTTTTTCTCTAAATCTGGATGTGTAGAGCAATAGAGCTAAATGTTACTCTAAATCGGTCAAGACTAGACCGGAATCTAGACCCTACTGTAGTTTGATCAAGGGGCTATCTAATATAACAGGTATTGACTGGACGGGGTGTAAGATACATACTTTTGACCGGCGAAGGGAGGTATTTTCCCTCGTGATCATATTTTCCCTCAGCACTGCGCGCTTCGGGGAAAATATACTCATCAGGAAAATAAACCTCCCTTTGCCGGTCCAAAGAATGTTATATAAGATGGGTTACTTAAAACAAGGTTTCTGATTGGTCAGATGGCATTGCGTAATTCGTTATATGGCCACGACCGTGGTATATAACGCGTTATATTGCACACTAATTTGTGTACAAAATCCCATAGGCAAATGCATGGATAACTTACAAATTATCAATAATACGAAGTTCGTTGCACTTTATCAACGGATGTTGCAATGTTTGTTGTTGGTGATCTCTGATCCCACAAGCAGTTTCCCATCTTATATAACGCATAGTACATGCTCATTGTCGTCAAATATACCATAAAATGTGCATCCATAGATAAAGAATTTCTCTCGTGCACTACATATAATGCACTTGAGAAATTCTAAAGCTATGAATGCACATATTACGGTATATTCAACTCCAGAGCATGCATTATATGTATAATATTATACACTCTACCAGTCAATATATAGTTTTCACTCCTGATAATTATATAGTATAAGATGATGAATTATAAATGTCTTCATCTTCACAGAGAATATTATACATCATAAAATTGAAAGATTCATGTTGATAAACTGACTACCAAACAACTCTGAGAGAGAGGGTGGGGAAAAAAAATAAATAAATGTTGAGATATTCTTGTAGTAGGGGATTTTTACTAAATCATTCCAGTGCATTAAATGCATAGTTTTTATCAATCATGAAGAGACTAAAATCCTTTATTATGAGCAAATATGTAGACAGAGCAAATACATGCTGCAGTGAAGCTTCCTTAGCAATGTTTACATCTACTGCTAAATGCATAGTAGAGAAAGGATATCAATTAAATTACAATCATCCAATGTCAGGTGCACAGAACTGTAGTACCCTTGAAGAGTGAAGGGTAATTTGATATGACTCACAATCATGTATGCAAAATCTTCAATGTGACTCCAAGACAAGGCAATAAGCTATTACATCAGATCACTACACAGAGGTTCATTATTATGCAGCCACACAATAGATAACAGATCAAAGAACAGGGTATGAACTTTGCATTTATTGCAAATGACTATACCATGGAAAATTTCTATTCTTTGCCAAGATCCCCAAAACTCCATCTCTTGCTCAATTTGCACATACATGATCCTTTCTTGGATAGAACTTTTGCACATTGATGACATCATCGTATCAGTATGAATATAAGTAAAACAACTTTATACATGCATCTTATAATAGACTTACCTCACACTTTGGTCATCACTACCAGTGGCAAAGATGGGTTTCTTTGGGTGTACTGTGAGAGCCCAAAGCTCTCCCTCTGCATGACCTTGTACAAGCACCTTTGGTCTATCTCTTTCTCGTACAAAGATCTCCAGTATCTCACTGTCATGGGTACCTACTAGGATATGTTCACCTAGCCAGTGGACACTCCTGATGGACAGACCTGAAAGTTGCAATATGAACCAGATATTACTATCATGGATACTTACAGCTTACCAAACTGCATAGTGTTTGTGGCAAATACAGCACAAAAAAAAAAACACCCTTCCAATTCATAGAAGTTATTCCACAGCCAAATAGTTCACACCCTGCATTTTTTGTTATGAGCAAGGGTGTTGGTTGGACAATCTATATCCTGTACAATGAAAGTGTCACATTATTTAAAAATTTGTAGAATTTTGGTTCCATACATAAAGGCCCTGTCCCATACTACCATTTAATGATTCCGTCTGAGAACGAACGCGTACGTTTATTGGACTTTCTAAATTCGTTCTTCAGCTGGTTAAAAGACGTTGGCAGACGGCGCTAGTTCATGGCCACAATTTTTTTAATTCACCTCCATCTGACACCGTCTAACATAAATATTTAGACGGAGGCAGACGGAATTGTTAAACGGTAGTATGGGACAGGGCCTTTAAATTTCAAAAAGCATAATTTGGGCCCAACTGTCTTTAAAAACATTGCATCTTATGCATTTCATGTCAGCAATTTTAAAGATTGCTTAAATGTATAAACACCAAGAAATCTGATGAATCCATCCATGTTATGAACTTGAAATCTTTTACAGGCCTGACTCTGGGCTGAAAAGTGTCCAAGAAATTCAACTTCATCTGTTTTCCCTGATACACAGCAGACCCCTAAAGCTCTGCCATTTTTTCCAAATCAATTAGAAGGCCGACATAAGCACCCATCAATATTCATGATCAAACATGAATAATTCATTTTGTAAGATGCTTCAAATGAGTAGCGTGCGTTTACACATTTTGAAGTATTACGCCTATCAGCTAACCGCATGCTCAATAAATGCGCAACAAATGCACATTAAATCAAAGTGCCACGATAAAACTGATATGAGCAATAGATATGAATAATGCAACAGTGTTATCGATTACATGGTGATAACAGGTGCTTAACGGCCCCTTCAAATGATCCGAAAGAGGCGGGGCCTAATGCCATTCGCATAATGATATCCGCGCGTGCTGCTTCGTCTAGTAAATTTATTATATGTCTATGATACACAGCATTTACCTGGGTATCCTTGCTTTGTCTTGTGTAGATCTATCTTGGTGATATGTCTGAAGTCTGGATCCCATAGACACAAACATCCATCCTTTCCTCCAGTGACATATCCACCATCAGATGTATCCATGGTATAGATACTACCCTGGTGGTAGAAATGAAGGAAAAGACTGAGAACAAACTCTTCAATAGTTATCTTAAACAACAGTCTAAAGCATAGTTTTCACGGGGCATGCAAACACTTTGCAAAGGATGCAAACGTTTTGCGAAGGATGCATATGTCAAAGGAATGGCAAAATTAAACATTCGCATTTTACGCGCCAAACCTGAGCAGTGGTTCGTAAGCGTCGTGAGCTGTTCGCGGGATGCGGGAAACTTTCGCAAGAAATTTCAGATTCTTTTGAAATTCTGCCAAACTAAAAACGAAAAATTGGCGACGCTTCCAAACCTCTATGCAAGTTTGGCGAACTTTTGGAGCCTAAAATGCAAATGTTGGACTTTGCCATTTTTTCGCCATTCCCAACCTTCGCAAAACGTGCCTTCGCAAAACGCCCCTTAAAACTATACTTTAGTGATTCAGATCTTGTATTTTAGTATTTTTCATCTTATATTTCAGGGCAAATATCAAGACTTCTACCATGTTCACAATTCTCTATAGAGTCTAATGTATTTATAGCTACATCTCTATAAAGGCCCACTATCTCTAGGTGACATCTATTTTTTTTCTTCTTCTACAAAGAAATATAACATTATGTGTTCAATAACCTGTCTACAAAGACCTCTTTTTCCATTTCACTTGTGGACAGATAGCTTTGATTATACTTTTTACTATAGTTTCTTCCTCAAATTTTTTTGTTTCAAACTGTGATGTATGTCAATGTACCCATTGCCTAATTATAATAACTATAGCACATGCGTAACTCTATAATAAGAAGATGCCATCTATTGGTAGATCAATGCCTATCCTCAACCGTACACCAATGGAGTCTGACATGTCCTTTAGTCTCTCTGTGTCTCAGAGTTATCTCATCGTAGAAATATCGCACAAACTATCTGAAGATTCGTATTTTCAAACTGGGTTTGAATGAAGTCTTACCCGATGAGCGTCCTGAATGACTCTCTGCAAGTTGGTACCACTCCACACATAGATATCCCCACTCAGTGTGCCTGCATAAGTGATATCATCATTGCGTGCAAAACCTAGACACAGCATGGTCTGGATATCACCAACCTTGCCAAAGACACCCTTCTTAGCAGTCAGAGCATTTCCACACAGTGTCCAGAACTTGATGTGCTTCATACCACAGCTTACCAATGTGCCTTCTTTGTGGGGGTTGAACTGGCAATCAAATATCTGATAAAAATCAGTTGGAATTATGAGAGACTGGAAATAATTTTTGATTTTGTCACATATATACTATATATTGCATACATTTAAAAAGGATTCTAAATTAATTGCGATGCACATGCACTTGGGAAGTGAAAAAAAAAAATTGATAAATGCTTGGTGGTACATGTATGATTGTAAACTATTGGGTAGAGCATATACATGCTATCATCATTTTCTTGAAACATTTTAAAAACAAATGTAAAAACTAAAAACTTGCTCTCTACCATACATCTTCATCTTTTAAATGTCTTACTGGCATTGTTACATTAAATTAAGTTTGAGTGCTTTTCCACTAGCAATCAAGTTTCAAATGCCAACTTACCCTAGCTGAATGACCTTTCACTGTAGATAAGATCTTGCCTTTCTTCCAGTCCCACACATTCATGATATTGTTGGGATCCAGGCCAACAGATACGATTCTCTACAAATGAAGCACAAATTCACAATCATAATAATTTCATAATTCAGTTTTGGGTTTTCATACAGTGAACTGTTTATATTACATTATTTTACCTACAGATGATTAGTAACCATTCGGGTATCTGAAAATTTAAGTGTTTGATACTTACCAAGTAAACTAGAAAAAAAAAAATCATCTTTAAGCTATGAAGCACTGATGAACACATCTACCTACATAATACAACATATCTGAAAATGCATTTCTAAATTCTACATCGTGAATTGTCAAATTTGGAATTACAGAATTTAACCCAGTTAGGAAAGGAGGAAAAGGCTTATTAAATGACTTTACAAAGAGTGGGTAGTTATCCTGTTTCCTGTTTATTATCTAGAACAGATTCCTCTAGGAGAGCCTCTAAGCCCTCCACAACCTGCCACATCCAGTTCCATCAAAAAATACAATTTCTTTTCCTCTAAACACCTACCACTCTCAGCTCTATTGATAGGAAGTTTAGCCTGGGGATTCCCAAGCATTATGCATCTGACCTCACACGATGCAATTATACTGATCTTAAACTTTAATTGGACTCATACTGTGAAGCCTATTGTGTGAAAGACTCTGTGTTGTGCATAATAGCATACTTACATCACAGAGTTACATGTAAAAACACATGTGTTTGTAACTCCATGCTTACTTTGTACAAATTTAGACAGTTACTGTAAGTCAACAAGGCTCAATATTTATATTCATTATATTAACAATCAGATCATGAAACATACAAATATACAAAATGAAAGACAAACATCTTTCAAGTCCACAATCCACATGTACATGTAGTCCTCCCTAAAAAAAAGGTGGCATTCTAGTCATACCATTACAACTCAAAAGAAACTGGAAAGTTACACATGTAGATTTAATAATACAAAAAGTATGTCTCTTATAAGATTTGAGGATTATCAAATTCATAACAACTTCATCCACTTTCCCCCAAGACACTTGCAGTGTACAACAGAAATGAGTATATGGGACCACACACAAATCTGGCACGAGTATTTGGCCCCAACATTTCAGCTTTTCTGATCACATCTCAAAGATAAAGGCATATGAAGAGCAATCTTTCACAAGGAAACTTTTTATCATGATATTCCTCCTAAATGATGAGAAAAGAATGAAAGAGCTCAAAAAAAAAAAAAAAAACAAGTTTTCCTTTTCCAGCACTCAAGCTTCTCTTTAATTGAATTCTTTTTTTTTTTTTTTTGAAAGGGGCTGTACATTTTTTATCAAAAGCAAATATGGCCACTGCCAATATGAGAAAATGAGGTAGAGTTCTGAAACTGCCTAGTGTATTTCAGAAAATGTAACAGTGCATTCTAAGCTATTGTTCCATGAATCTATTATCAAATCATTATTTATGGGTACATCTTTGTGACCAAAAAGGGGGGAAAATTCACAGATGCAGTGAATGTAAAAACTTCAATATTATTTTCAAGGCAGATTTTCATTGTGTTCAGCAGTATAAAAACCCATACAAAACACATCAATCATTTCTTACAAATTTTGTTATGCAAGGTATAAAGAAAACATTTGACACTTTTGATCAATAATGACTGAAAAGCCAATAGTCACATCAGCCTGCTCTTTTTACTCTTAAAGTTAAAGAATGTCAAATTTATTTTAACTATGCTTCGTGAATTTTCCTTCATTAACCTATTCGTGACAGAGGTCCACATTTTGTGGTTTGGCCTAATATCTTTTGATGCAAAGCCCTAAAAATCATACCAAATCCATGAGCAGAAAGAGCAAAATATTCTACACAAACTGTACCAATTTGGGTTTGCGTCAATATTTGTTGTTTGATGCTGAAAATTTTTTAAAGGAAAATAAGCATTAAAATCCTTAAATTGGCAATGTGATAGAAAGTTTAAAATCACTGTTTTCCCCTGCAAATTGGCAACTTTTTGACTTCTCATCATAATTTCTGTCAATTTATATTCATTTCAGATACATGACGTTTTATAAGAAAAATGTAGCAATAAAATAAAAATGTTGGTGTTGCCAATTTGAAGAATAAAAGTTGATCAAATTAGGCTTTAAATAATTCCTGTCACAAATGGGTTAAAGGCATTGGCTAACTTTGTGAGCAGCTGATTTAAAAAATTCTCAAACTAAGATGAAACATGTGTATGAGTACTTGTATTTGTACTCAAAAACGCTGTAACCAACCATAATTTGGAATGAAAAGCTGTAAGTTATATGCAAACCGCGATTTTATTAGCTTTCGTCTCGAGAGACAATGAACTAAGAGGACTGTATGCACGAATTAAAAAATACCGTTACCTGCCTTCCGCCGCGTGATACACACAGTGTGGTCCGTTGAGTCATGCGCACTCCTTACGTTTGGTCTGTGCAACCAACCGACTCTCATATATTTTTCATACATTGGTTCACATTTCTAATATTTAAAAATACTTCCCGTGGATATTATACTCTGAAACTTTCAGACTGGTATGTTTACACTATAACCCTAATATTTATCCCATTTTCAACTAACCAAATGAGATTTTTTAAAATCATGATAATGTTAACCAATGTCTTTAATTCATGAAATAATGCTCCAAATATATAATTACATTTTCACTTTTTGAAAAATTGAAGCCACAAACTCTGTGTATCAGTATTCAATATACCTGATTACTAATTTTAGGCATATTTGTTGAACAAGTTTCCCTTAACAACTAAGAAGCTTGCCAGAGGCTTGCCTGACATAGCAACAACTAATGTATGCAAACTGGATTCCTTCTATTCAGATGCCACTATGCATAACATGTGAACTGAATAGTTGGTAACCAAGGCTTCTGGAGAAAAATGTGCATAAATTTGAATACCATAAATAGTAAACAGGTCTATTCAGAATGCAATTGTGCATAGCACCTGTGCTGTCATTTAGCCGCCAACCTTTTGCTCTCCATCATCATTAATGATTCATGACTCTGGGTTGAAAGAGGTGCAGTGGAATTTCAGCTGCAAGGCACAAATGCAAATTGTTGGGCTCTGAATTCATTACTGACACAAAGAAACTTTGTGGCCTCAATTTTTTCCAAAGGTGAAAATCTAATTACATTTTCCAAGCATTATTTCACAATAATTAATGAAGGAAATTCATAAAAATTTATCTAAATAGATTTGATATCCTTTTATAAAGTCAAAAAATCAGGCTACTCTGAATTATGACTTTTAAGTTATTAATGATCAAAACTGTTGAATGTTTTGGGGGTCTTTTTAACATCTGGATTCTGGTACATGCTGCTGGCTCTGAAATGGCTCATTCCATTAAAGTATATATTCATTGATTATAAAAACTGACTTTATTTTCATTATTGCATAGGTGAAGCTTAGATTGGACAAGGTTATCAAAATTCAATGCTTGGAAACATTCAAAGTAATGATTATTATCAATTACAAAATGCTAAAATACAGCCCCGACATAGCACCTGAAAAGCTCTCGGAACGCTGCTGAGATGTGTGACGTCACAGGTTGAACATAATTTGCACAAGCAGACGATGTCCCTTAAGATCTCACACATTTTTAGTGCCTGTTTTGTCATCTTCTCTTCACTTACTTTTCTTACTTCACTAGTGTCAGTCAAAATGTTTATTAACTATTACCTCACTCCAAACCCTATGAAAGGTATTATTTTGATGAAAAAATGCAGCGGTGAAAAAAAAAGAAATTAGTCGCTTGTAAATAAAATAAGACGCGGTTATATTTTCAAGTGCATGCAGCTCGGTATATTTGGCGTTTCAAGAGGGAACGAATACCGTCCATGCTATCCTTCGGCGAGTTTTTCAGTTTGAAAGTGTGGTTTCTTTGAGTGATCATTAACCCTTATCCTACATATTTTACAAACAATAGATTTATTTTTAGTTACCAGAATCAATTTCACTTCCCTTTTAGAATGGTGTGAAATACAGTCTCGTTTAAACTCTTTTAAACTCTTTCAAACTCTAAACTCTATAATTTGAGAAATAATTGCATTGCAATTATGTTCATTCGTTATGGGACGTCATCTGCTTTGGCAGGATTGGTCCCTCCTGTGACATCATTAAAGCATCATACATGTATTTCTGGCAAATCACTTGTATATCCCAGATGTTGGAAGGTGATCTTTTTTGTATTATCTTCTAAATAATCACCCGATAGTTGACGTAAAACTTATACAACTGCTATCTGTTAGCTTCCCAGTTTCTAGTGATGCATCATCTGCCTTATTTGCGATTTTCTTTGAATGGGCACGTTAAGTATTTGAAGCTTAGTATTGTAGAAGATACATGTATGAAATGAGCTCATCATTGACCTACATGTAAGGTGGAGTTACTATTCTGAGAAAACCAAGTGCCTTTCTCTACACTGTATAGCAGATCTACAGTTTGCATTCACACAGGTCAACAGCTGCTGGCAACTATGTCTTTCCTCCAGGGATAAACGCAGAGTAAATATGGCCATACAATATTAAACTACAGATAAATCCAGAAAACATCCTAAAGTGTGCATGACCCATGACCTTATAAATACAAAAGGGTTAAGAAGCAAGCACTATAAAATCAGTTCAACATATAGGCCTACATGTCAAAAGTAAAACCAAAATGAGAATTAGATTTTCATCAAACAGGACCATTCTCAGGTAGATTTACATTTTAGCCCTTTATCATACAATGTACATGTGTACAACAAGGTGCCAGTGCAAAGCTTACAATGTGTCACTTATAGGAATAAAGCTTTGAATTCATTTCCATATTAAGACCATGATTTCACCTCTAAAACAAGGTGCAATGTCAATGTGATCATGTGAACTTGGCATACGCAGGAACTCAGGGCAACTCTGTCAACCATGAATCCACAACAGTGACAGAAGCTTGAGAAACATGTGTGGTTTATTGTGTAGTGAGAATTGAAGGTTACTTTCATGACATGAATGCCCATATTAAGGAACCCTTAATTATATGAGTCAGTGCATTGGCAGCAACAAAAAGCACACAAAAGAAACAAAAAACAAAAACAAAACAAAATGAATACATTTGTAAATTGTGATACTTACAGAGCCATCTGGGCTGAATGCAAGAGAGCCAATGCCATGCGTATGTCCATCCTTGAGAATGGATACTGTCTGGACACTGTTAGAGTCCCACACACAGATGTATGGATCCTTTCCAAACTGACCAGTAGCAATCAGTAACCGCTCAGGATGAATGGCCAAGCTGATAAATGAAAGATAGACAAGTGAAACCTCTGTGGTGGACTAGTCTGCTGAGACTCTAACCCCAAGCACCTCTTAAGTGGGAGATTCTCCTGCCAAGACCCCTTAGCAAACAGGAGACTCTGACTCAATGTGCGGGTAGCCCACATCACCAGCGCAAAGCACGAAATTCCTTGCGGCCGGAGGCCACTTTTAGGGTTATAGAAGCTCTCTGGTGCTATCTTAAGCTTATTTTTTAACATATGACAATACTAAATGAGTAAAATATTATGATTCTGAATCATTTTTTTCAAAAAAGTGGTTGGGCTGGAGAAAAGGAAAAACACAGCTCGGGCGGGAGAAATTCAAACTCAAGCAGGAGAGTGGGAGATTTTGTGAAAATGGACTTAAAGCGGGAGATCTCCCGCAGAAAACGGGAGAGTTGGAGTCTCTGCATCTGCAAGGCAGCATTCTGATTCGGCGAAAAAACTGAGGTTGGACCCTTGGTCCCATAGACCCCAAGGGAAAAATGTACAATAAATGAACAAAGTTTAGCTTCAACCTATCCATATATAATTGTTAAAGGCATTGGTTAACTTTGTGAGTAGCTGATTTAAAAAATTCTCAAACTAAGATGAAACAGGTGTATGAGTACTTGTATTTGTACTCAAAAACCCTGAAACCAACCATAATTTAGAATGAAAAAGTGTAAGTTAGACGCAAACGGCGATTTTATTATCCTTCGTCTCACAAGACAATCACTAAGAGGACCACTTTGCTTGAATTTGAAAATGCTGTTATGTGCCTCCCGCCGCGTGATACGCCAATACACACAATACACACAGGGGAGTCATACGCACATGCGCACTCCTTATGTGTATTCTGTGCAACCGACCCTCGTATATTTTTCAAACATTGGTTCACATTTTTTATATTTAAAATTACTTCCTGTGGATATTATACCTTGAAACTTTCAGACTGGTATTTTTACACTATAACCCATATGTTTATCCCATTTTCAAGTAACAAAACAAGATTTTTTAAAATCATAACAATGTTATGCCTTTAAAGTCAAAATATATCTAATTTTTGCCAGTGGGGCACTTTATACAGCTGTGCTTATTTGACTCCTCTCAAAGGCAAAGTGCCTGAATAAATGAATAATTCCTACCAAGTTTGTTCAGAACCTTTAAAATTACAATGAAAATAATCTAATTTTCCCCATTGGAGTACTATGGAGGTGCTGCCTCTGCATCTTCTTTAGAGCTTCACAAGATATGTGATACATTGAACTTAATGTTTTAAAAATATCCCTTGAGTTAAAGACAGCCCGTCCCTTTTACAGACCCAATTCTGAAAGTTCCCCGACTCTGTCATCATTTGAGAGAGTTAAAGGCTATATAACCTATCCCTGAACTTGACAAAGCGTGAAATTCGGTTTTAAGGCAATAATCTTCGATAATTCATCAGAGCTTTCTTTGTACCACGAAAAAAAGGCCTGAAGATTCGAGACAGCGCACAATGAAAGGATTCACGTTACAGCGCCGCCATATTAAGTACGTTACGTGTCGTGGCTGCGAGCTGCGCGTGACTGAGCTAGCTAGCTATATACAGCTGACTGCGCTACTGCCAGTGAGCTGATTCGACTTGCTTATTCAAGGTTGGTAGCCAGATTTTCATTTTACATTAATAACTTAAGCAATGTATGACCGTAAGATCAAATGAACAGTATAAAAAGGGCATATCTTAAACTCATGCCAAGTTGTATTGATTTTCGTCGATTTTGCAAAAGGGACGAGTTACCTTTAAAGCTCATGAAAAGTTTTGGTAGAAAAAAGAAAACTGGCACAAAACTGATTAAATAATCACTCTGTCTGCCTTGAATAAAAAGATACATGTCTGAGATCATGTGACTTTCCATTTGTGATTTCTGGAGCATTTTAATGTAAAATTATCTGAAATGAATGCAATACAACAGCTACTCTGCCCTGACACAAACAGTTCCTAGTTTTGTTACACTTGTCCCATAAACAGAACTCTCATCACATTACCATCAGTTTTACAGGTGTGCAGGCACTGTGTGATTTTACATTGCTGACCCAAGATTTAAAAAAATATAGCTTATTATAACTTAGCTTATATCTCTCCATGAAGGCATACGCATTTGGTTACCACTGATTGGTTAATTATCTCTTCCACCAAAGCATGTTTTTTGTACTGTTGTTGCTGTTTTTTTTTATCATGGCAGTATGGCTGAAAATCTGAGTCAAGATTAATGGATTTCAAATTGAATTTTCAACAATAAACAAAAAATTATTTATCACTACCAATGACAGAATACTAGTTCCTGAATAATAAAAGGGATGTGGTCACAGGAAAATATGTATTGTAGGCTGCATGCCTACAAAATACATGTAAATGGTGAAGTCTAACTACCATTTTTAGTAAACTGAAAAAGTTTCCAAAACTGCTCTCCCATCTTATGTAACTTTGTTTCTTAAATCTGTGTACTGCACCTTTCAATTCACAAAGACCACAACAAAACCTGGTTTCCAACTACCCAGGATCTTAGCCCACATCAGTTTTAATGTAGTCAGATTTGTAGGTTAAATATAATTGCACTTCTATAAGTTCTATTACATCATGATTCATGAGACCAGTCAAATCGGACAATTCTCTAATGAATACATGTATGTGAGGTAAGGTCCTGACTCACCTTAGAAAACTGGCTATTGTACTACAACTCTCTGTACTTGCCACACTAATGGGGTGTTGCAAGAAAGTTGCAATCGATTGCAAGTTGCAACTGATTGTCACTGGCCAATCAAAATCATTGATGCATGCATGTCTTCTTAAAAGGGTAGACCCTGAGCCAATCAGAATGGTTGTTTCAAAATTAGCAATTATTTGCAATTGATTGCAACTTTCTTGCAACACCCCATAAATCACACAAAATTAAGATCAAGCAATGTGCTACTTCCATACATTCATGCAGTATGATGCAAAACAAGTTTACATTGTAAGACTTTATCAACTGTACTAATGTGAAAAATGACCCCATAATTGCCAACCCCTTGCCTGCCAACTACAGTCAACTGTCGTCACAATGATACAACGAAATTAAAGAATAATAATAATTAATTTTCTCCCATAATAAGTGTACATGGGAACCTGAAAATGGCTAGGATGCTTGAGCGATATCTATAAATAATTATCAGCATCTACATGTACATGTATAAACCTGCACAAAAGATTTTAGACATTTTTTTTTAAATCAGAAGAACAATTGTCATTACTTTTCCTTTCCCCTTAACAATGAATTCAGCAGGTAAGGTTTTAAAGTGTAGCAGTCACTACCAATCACTAAAAGTTACTTTGGTTTGTATTTGTGGGGTTCAATTGCTGCATTGTCTTCAAAATATAAGCATTTGAAATCGTACATATTGGTTTTTTTGTTTGTTTTGTGTGTGTGTGTGTGTGTGTGTGAATGCCCTACATATTGTAAGGGATGATCTGCTGTCAATGATAAATCAGAAACATTCCAATATCACTATTTCCTCTTTCGAAAAAATATTTGTTATTCAGGGTGGCAAATTTTTTACCTTTATTTTCCTTATCTTACATGTATTCATTCTTGTAAATTTAGCAGCAAAAACCCCTAATATTTCAGAATTCAAAGCTCATCAAATGTATTAAAGTCACAGAGTACTTTTTGTCCAAAAAATATATTAAACTTTTTAAAAAGGGAGGTTCGATTTATGTTTACTGCTTGACAAATATATTTTCTTAATGATCTGATCTACCTAACTGTATACGTGTAAATACTTTTTTCTGATTTCTATTTGTGATATGATTCATTTGTTCAATAAAGAATTAAGAAAAAAAAAATGCATTTGAAGCTCAATAAATATATTCAAAGGAAGCCGGACATGCTGGAAAATCTTGCCAGCGGTAGCATGGTATCAAGCACATGTACACCATGCATTTTGTACCAAAGCTGAAGAAAATGAGAGAAACAGATCATTTAAGTTGCATGGAATATTAAATTCAAACTAAATGCAGTTATGCACAAATGTATGTTATGAATTCTAAATAAAACCCAAATTGGCAAACTCTTGTGAGAAACAAATTTACGAATCCCTATTTTCCAGAGAGGGAGTACAAATGAGCTCTAAATGCTTACGGTTGATCAATTCTTGCTTTGCCAACAATAATAATGGAGTTACATTAATAACAGCCAAGGCACAGTTCTCACCAGGGCTTTTACACATAGCAGGGCCACCACGGGTAAATTTAGAAGGGGAAATGCCACCTTGTGTAAATTTAACTTAAGCATGAAAGTGTATAATGGCACTTTTTGTATGCACAAAAAGTACCCAACCAAAACAAAGCCACGTGTACCATGCATTAATTTTTCCTCCATGCCAAACATTACGTTTCCACCACGCAAAAATAAAATCCTGGTGAGAAGCCTGAGCCAAGGACACGTGAAATTTTCAGTAACAAATTGTACACGTAGATGCTTGAAAGATAATGTGAAAGTTGCAAACTGCCTTTGAGTTTACTCGATTACAGCCGTCAAAATGTACAATTTCATATCATTTCATATTTTCATTACATTTTCCCAACACTTTCAGAGATCTATTTCACTCATATTTCTGCTATTATAGCATAGATCACAGTTTTAAGAGGACCAATTACAAAAAAATGTTTCACTTGGATGTTATACCCAGACATTATGTGTCCAGACAGGTTGCGTATATACACAAAAAGCATTTTGAAGAAGTTTACTAGCAATATTTCACAAATCATGTGATAATTATGTTTGACACTAATATGAAGCACAAATATATTCCTAATCATCAGTGCTATTTAATGAAGATTCTTTGTTAGGCCAAAGAAAAAATAGAAAGGTTTATTTTTCTTAAGTGTCCAGACACACAAACCCCCTCTAGCGGTTAAAAATTTCATGGCCAGGTTTTTTTTTCTTTTTCAGTTATCATTTGTATTTCTTCAAAATGGCTATTGCATTAAATTTCCTTGAATATTTAGCCAATTGGACCCTTTTTTACTGTTATGCTTTACTCCTAAATTTGGGAGGGGGGAGAGGAAAGTACACCCCTAAAAAAAAAAAAGGCTTTATTACACAACTGATAAAAGCATAAGTTTTGATGTCCTCGCAACTTCCGGGCAAATTGGTTGTCACCTTGCCTGGAGATGTCCAAGACGTCTCTGAGTGAGGCGTCTCCTAGAAGTCGCGCCTTGGTGAGAGAGCGCAAGCCATTTTTTGGCTGGAGACGTCGCTGCGACTGCCACGATTGATCAGTCAGAGAAGTCGCAGTGATGTCTCTGCCAGTGAGATATGGCCTTAACAGAAATAACATAATCATCAACAAATTCTTGGAAAATATTTTCACATCCAAGGACAATAAAATATCTAATTTCCAACCTATTCCTTCGACTGGATCTCAAGTATTTTAAAGTGAAATTCTCTTCCTTTTTTTTTCTTTTGATCACCACTATTGCTCCTCTGAAGCTCACACACGACTTAAATAGGAAACACTTCCCTACTGTCAGCAATTTCCCACTCATAGGGCCAAACGTATATCGGACTGTAGCGAATATTCACTGTTGCAGCAGTCAAAAACAGACAACAAAATTGCTCTAAAGCAAGATTTAATTTTTTTAAATTTGCTAGATTATCTGATTGAGGGACTTCAACTCTTGATATGCCACAAATTTGGGGATTCAGAGTTCAAAATGGAATTTTAAACAATTATTTTCCTCTCATGTGTGATTTTCTACCAAGCCCAAATGCCTGGGAATTATACACACAAAAGCTATTGAGGCTTTTCCACAATTACTATTATGGAGTACAAGCTTATCTCAGATAAGCTTGTACATGTAGATTCTATAAATGGCAATTTCCCTTGTATCAGTAACCCTACCGGGCTCCATCGTTCGAAATTATTGAATATGCATGAAGACATTGTAGGGTTATTGTATCAGGTGCAAGCTAACCTTGCATTCGGCCCTTTTGGGCATGTTGGGTAAGTGGACAAGTTCAATTTCAAGTTCATTTATTTCTTTCAGCTAAACTGAAAACAATACATTCATGAACAGTATCAAGGCGCTAATGCACTTTCGTATCCATATCCGATGACTGACGGAATATTAAGCGCTGCTGGTGCATGCACAGCACGGTGGTGTGTGCGACTGTGTGCTTTATTCCGTCAGGCTTGGATAAGAAAGTGCATTAGCAGCCAATATCAATAAATTCATCAACAAAAAGAATATAAAAAAAAAAACTTCATGAACAAGGGACTGAAAATGTTGGAAAGAGGTGGTCTGTAAAAAAAGCACAGCTTGTTAAACACAGATCACCTTTGGCTTTGCCCAGATTCGTCCAAATTTCAATGTGCTTTAATCTAATTTAGTGGTTTAATTTCTCGTTATAAACAATAAAAATTCTTTATTTTTTAATCAGCAGTATGCAAAATTGATTGCCAATTTGCCAAATCTTAGTTAAAGATGTAGGCCTAGATATAACTGTTGTTATTGCTTACCTGACAATGTCATCATCGTGTGCTAAGAAGAATTTCTGAGTGTGTTCTCTCGAATTGTAAACCACTCCCACTCCCGCCACAAAATATACCACGTCTTTGGCAGCGGTGTAGTAGAGATTACTTCGACATTGATGTCCTCTATATCCATATACCCATTCCAGCCGAAGTGATGAGCCTGGAGCGGTTTTACCCGCCATTTTTAGTGTGAACTGCAGACAGTTTTGGGCCTGGTAGTTGACCTTTTCTCGGCGACCACTGACTGATTTACGGTTCTTCTTCCGATCCTAGGCCCTTTGCATATAGTACGCGAATATAAAATGCATACAGTACCGTACAAAGTCTATGCAACGAATCGGGGAAAAGGCATGCAGTAGTATCGCCGAGGGTATATGATATAGTCTTGCTACAATCTTTTGTGGGTTATTTTTCTAGGTGAGAACATGGCTCTTTAGTATTTTGCAAAGGATATATATTGATTACAATTGAAGTTACCACTTTTACATTTACATATTTGTTATGTTTTTGGTACAGTTAGACTGATAATAACAGATTGTATTCACAACAGATTTTTGGTCATCACTGGTCAGTGCTCCATGTCAGAGCACAGTGCGGAGGGGGGGGGGGGGGTGCACTAGCTTGCATGGGTCTCAATCCCTACTCTTCCTTACCCCCTGCTACAACTGAGTTTTTGAAAATTTATGAAAATTATAAGACGGGGAATGTCCTCCTGAATAAGAGTTAAAGGGGTTCGTTTTACACACTGCCCCCTCCTCCCATCATAATGGCTTAATAAAACTAGTAGGCCTATGTTTTGCCATGACCCAGGGCCGTGACCTCCTCGTGAAGCCATCTAAATCTAGGAGATATAAACCTCTGAAATGACATATGGATGATCCAGGTGATGATGATGATGAAGATTATAATAATTATGATGATGATTAATGATGATGATGATGTTAGTTGGAGACTGACAGGGTTCATGCCCCCCCCCCCCCGGGCATGCCCCAAGGTATGCTCTAGAAACAATCGCTCCAGACTTATAGATACAAGGTTAGTGTCATGGCCGAGGGGGGGGGGGGGGTACTCGCCTAATATGGTATACGGGGGTATGCCACTCTAATGGGTAGCTTTTTTGCCAGAAATCCCTAAATATGGGGTATGGTTTTGTGCCGGAAAATCCCTAAACATGCCCTCACTTTTAAATCACGACCTTAAACATGGGTAACTTAATTGTTCAGGAAGATATCCTCACTCATATTGTCGCTAAAGTACACACCCGAGACAGAGGCGTCGATCCTGGGGGGGGGGGGGTAGGGGGCAGTTGCCTCCCAAAGAAAATTTTCGGGGGGGCCAAAGTTTGCCCCCCCCCCCCCCCAAATAATTTCGGAACCAACAAAAAAAAAAAGGAAAAAGAAAAAATGAGAAAAGAAAGGAAAAGGAAAGAAGGAAGTGAAATGAAAGCGGAAAACAAGGAAAAAGAAAGTAAATGGGACACTGGGAAGCGCTCGCTCGCTTCACTCGCACGCATTTTAACCAATGCCGATGATGATTACTATTCTTATGAAAGGAAATCGGTTTGCATCTACAGTTCCTGTCTAATGTTATACTATTCTCCTACTCATAGGAAGTAATATAACCAAACAAGATATCACTCTAAGAAATCGAACGGCCAGTTGACCTAAAAATAAATACACTTTCAGTAGATAACGGCCTAGATTTTTTTTTTTAAGACATATTTATCGTTAGCTCGCTCGCTACTCTCGCTGTTAAAAGCTAGATACAAGATGATTTCGGGCAGCAAGTAGCTTATAATAGCAGGGAGATTCCAAAATATCATAATATTTGGGCAGCGATGCATGGGGTTGACAAATTTTTGGTGACGAATCCATGTAATTTTGCCGGGATCGGTCGTTGACTTTGCTTGCTAGCTAATGGTAGAAACAGAATGGATTCGGACTGCAAGCCAGGTAGCTGGTGATCGGATATATTATTTAGATATCATACAGGCATGAAAGGTTTATAGTGTATTCTGATGATGATAATGATAACATTCCGTTCTTGTATAGCACATATCACATTATTATGATGACGAAATAATACTGCTATCATATGGAAAAGGGTATATTTTTCCTCGCTCGCTACGCTCGCTTGTTTGATATTAATGGTTTTGAAAAGCAAACGAATTCAGTAAGTGAGATGAGATCGAATAGATAATGTAGATGTTTCATGGGCTCACAGAGAAATTTGCCGAAGGGGTTACTACTTCTACCATCAAAAACAGTGTGATTCCTCGCTCGCTCGTAATATTTAAAAACAGAGTGGTTTCGTTCGGGGGTAGCAACAATGTGACAAAATAGAGTCATATTCAGTGGCGGCACCAAGGGGGGCATGGGGGGGGGGCATTTGCCCCCCCCCCCCCCCACTCAGAAGCTTTGCCCCCCCCCCCAAAAGAAAAATTATACAGTAATTTGTAAATAAGTAAATGTTGTCATAAGCATCATATTCAAGCTGTGAAGTGCTTTAAAATACCATTTTCCGCTCTTCAAAACTTTGATTGAAAAAAAAAAAAGTGGTTATTTTTGGCTCGCTCGCTTCGCTCGCTCATCATATTTTAAAATTTCTTTCCTAAAATGCGATCAAAAACAAGAAAAGTAGCCATTTTTGGCTTGCTCACTTTGCTCGCTCGTCATATTTCAGAATATTTATTCGAAAATGCGATTAAAAACCAAAAAAGCAGTTATTTTTTGTTCGCTCGCTTCGCTCGCTCGCAAAATTGATATTAAAATGTGTGTAAGAGGAAAAAAAAATAGTCCAAAAATTCAATTATCCCCCCGCCCCACTCCTCAAAGTGGATTTACACCGGCGACTAAAACTCGCGCTTCACGCTCGATTTTTCCATACACGCAAAAAAAAATTGACTATATATAAAAATTGACAATTATATATATATATATATATATATGTATATATATATATATATATATATATATATATATATAATTGAAAATTAGTCTGCTTGGCATCTAGATAGTACAAGAATCAGAGTTGGTAGTAGAATGCCAATAAAAAATAAAATCATAGATTTTAAAAGAAAACGGAGCATAGCTCTCAAAAATGAAAGGCGAAGTCACACTCTTCGTCAGTGCTCACGGTGTGACAAAAAGATGTAAATCAAAATCCGTTTCTGAAACAGACGAAAAAACACGTCAGTTCATGGGCAGACGGATTGTGAAACTCACCTTTCAAAAGAAATCAACGCGCTGAAGATGGAGATGGCGCGAAGTAAATAACGCATTCACAATCCGTCTGCCCATGAACAGACGTGGCATTGGCATTCTACTTCCAACTCTGATTCTTATATATATATATATATATTAGGTATCATAATATGCCTATGGTGTATTTTGATAACTAAACACTTCTCTCAGAACAAGAAATTTGTTATTTCTTTCGCTCGCTCTCTTCGCTCGCTCGCAAAATAAAAAAAGAAAACAGGATGGTTCAGAGTCTAGCAAGATGCGTATTTTCCCCACATTAAAAAATATGCTTCACGTTGACATATATGTTATGTATATAATATGTATATACTACCAACTCTGATACACATATACATATACATATGTCAGTAGCCGTGGGTTCATCTCCGCTTGGTCGTCTTGCCCCCCCCCCTCCAATCCGAAAAATGGATCGACGCCTCTGAAATCAAAATCAAAATCAAAATCAAAATCAAAATCAAAATCAAAATCAAGGTTCGCCTTAAAAATGAGTCACTTTTTGAATGAAAATCCCTAATAACGGGTACCTTTTTTTTCAGATAAAATGACCCTTAAAAATGGGTACAGGTATGGAGGCTTCAGCTGCACACCCCGTCCAAACAATTCCCCCCCCCCCCCCCCCTGGTTGAAATCAGTGGCGTAATGAGCCAAAATATTTTTTTTTTTTTTTTTTTTTTTGGGGGGGGCTCAATCTTTGCGAGGAGCGAAGCGACCAACCCTGAGGGAATGTAGCGACCGAGCCGGGGTACCCCCCCCCCCTCACGATACGGAGCTTTTTCATCTTTTCGACTTAAAAATGTGCAATCTGCAAAACCTGAAAAGGAAATTCCAACTTCAGTTCAATTTTTATTTTTTCTCATTTCCAACAAAAGATGTAAATAGGCTTATCATGAAAAAATAAACATTTGAAGTAGAATACATGAAATATGAAACATCAAATTTGATGACATGTACTATTATGGATACGCGTGTCATGAATCTACCGACCGGAAAAGGATTTTTTTTTTCATGAACTTGGAAACATGATTATGAAAACATGCAGCCCAAATAATCTTCGTAAGTTTCAAACAAAGCGTTACACAAAATACTTAATTACTTATGATAATAATACAGACAAAGACACTATGAAATAAAAGGGACGAGCATGAAGGGGGGGGGGAGTGTAATGCGGTGGGGTACCAGGGTTTCACTCCCATAGTGGCGTAGCTAGGATTTCATTTTAGTGGGGCGGTAGTGAGCACGCGAAGCGTGTGAATCACTTACTGGGGGGAGGGTGCAGGGAGGGGGAAGTTTCCCCCCTCCCGCGCGAAGCGCGGAAGCTCCGACGTTTCTTTGAATTGTTCAATGTCTGCTCCCGCTTTTCTTACGTTCTCTTACCTTTATTTCTTTTCTCGCTCCCGCTGTTTTTCCTTCTACTTTTTTCTTTCTTTTTTTGTTGGCGTTTAGGAGGGGATGACCGCCCCCATCGCCCCCTCCCCCTGGCTAGGCAAGTGCACTCCCATGGTAAAGGATTTTTTTTGCAGTATTGATGGTTTGCAACTCTGTAAAAGAACACCATTTGGGACTACAAACTTAAAGCCCGTGTCTAGTTTTGGTAAATCTAAGAATATTCATTATCAAAGTTTAAATCCATTGTCAGATAAACAGATAAAACCAAGTGTTATATCATAAAACACATAAGTTTTGATATCATGCGTGTTTTCTGCCTTGCTATGCATGCTATTTGGGAAATTGTGAATGCGTTACTTAACAGTAGAAAGGGAGTCTAGGGAGAAGTAATGAAATTCGCGTGATGGGTGATATCACTTATAAAGAATTGAAAATAAACCATGGTTGAAATTTATTTGGGGGGGGGGGGCTGACGCCCCAAGCAGCAGCAGCAGCAGCAGCAGCAGCAGCAGTAGTAGTAGTAGTAGTAGTAGTAGTAGTAGTAGTAGTAGTAGTAGTAGTAGTGGTAGAACGTCTTAGAACCAGCATGTATACTAAGGGTATAAAGCAGCATTTTCACATTTTTTTCTTAATTATCCTTGAAAATTTTTATTCATATTGCAGATTTGCATTGTATCATTTGTTTTTGATTGAATATGTATTTTGTTTGCATTGTATGAAAAATAATGTCACTCTTTGGATTGATTATGTATTTTGTTTACAATCTATGAAAAATAATGTCTTGTCGGAATATCCGAGTAAAGGCAAAAAAACTAAAAGCATTACCAAAAAAAAAAAAAAAAAAAAAAAAAATAAAAATATATATATATATATATATATATATATATATATATACAATGGTAGGGTGGTTATTTCTTGTCTACCCTTACATTTTCATTGCATACTGAAATATCTGTTTCGACTGACTGAGGTTTTTAAGTGAATGAGAAAATAGATTTAACAAAAACAAAAACAAAAAAAATTGCAAAATAATATTGACTTGAAATAGGTCACGGCGCCCATTTTGACCTCGGCGAACTTTTCAACGACCAATCACTGACTGAGTTATTCCGGAGGATATCATCATCCGCTCGAGCTAGCAACTATTGAAAAATTTACTGGATTTGGGGGCGTTAATTTTCTATTTCTGAACCTCAGTGGCCGAAAGTTTGCTCATTTCGTGTAAGTAGAAGTTTTTCCAATGTTATGTATGCATGTATTTTGAAAATTGATGGGCAGAAGAGTATGCAACCTGCTTGGAAATATTAGTGAGTGATATCTGATTTTTATGCGAAAGATCGTACTCGTAGTCCACATACATGTACGTTGCAGTGTGTGCTTCCGTACAACTCCGATCCACTTGCCACTGTTTCTGGATAAGTGCAATGCATTGCTCGAAAGCAAAAACTGCATGTGACCACCACTCGATCAGTCCGGTGCCGCCGCAGCTCAGCCTCAGCCTAGCCCAGCCCAGCCCTAACACTAACAGTAACAGTATGAACAGTTAGGCCTAGGCAAGGGCAGGGCTGCCAATTCTCACGCAATTCACCCGATTCTGACTGTCTCACTCTGAACGAATTCTCACGCTGAACTCCAAAAATAGAGAGAGAAAAAAAGAATGTCTCCAAAATATCTTGATATGCCCAAGCCCCAAATTTAAACTCAGGATTTTCCCACGTTTTTGGTCCTGCGCAAAGACAAGCTATTGAATTACGATTGTTTTATAGCAGGTGAATCAGGGACAACTCGGACCACGGGACAACTCGGACCGTGGGCCGAGTTGTCCCACCCGTTTCGTGATTTTTTTTCCACAAATTTGCGTCTATTTTTCCGTCATTTCGAAATTTCTTGTAAAGATTTTCTAGAGATAAGGTCTGTTGGTAATGTTCTTCACTTTATATTACTTTTTTTCCGCTGGAAATAAAAAAAAAAGTGTAATTTTAGGAGTTTTTCGACAGCTCGCGATTCCCATAGGCGCGCGTGTATTAACAGTGTCGGTGCTCGGCTCGGCCCCGCTCAACAACTGACTTGATTTTGCAATCATTTCTCCTCAAGTTACCACTTTTATCGCAGAAGATGGACTTTCTGGTATTCCATCAACTCCACTTTTTCATCACAAGGATGAAATTCGGTGTATAAGCACGATTTTGTCGAAGTTTTTCACCTTTTCTCTCTGGTCGTAAGAAGTGAACAACCGATGATCGGTCCGCTCCTCTTCATCGCAATTCTACGTAGCTCGGCCGCCGAAACTGGCGGGGTGGGATTCAGCCCGAATCCCCAATGGAAGTGGGCGTGCACAGTCAAAGAGCTGAGCTTGACTGAGTGACAGAGAATCAACTAGAGCTTGAAGCTTGGCAGTGATAGGCTCTGCTTTTTAATTTTTTTTTCTAAATAAATATATATGTATTTTTTTATTTTGTCTATATTGAATTTGATTTTCCTTGTGTAGATTTGAGATTGTAATAATTTAATATGCTTCAATTTCTTTGACAGCTGTGAGTTGCCCAAAAAATACTTAATTTGGATGGGGGCTCGGGGCGATTTCACTCCTGCCCCCGAAATGTGAAAAAATATTCACGGTCTAGATGTGTGGGCATGCCGGGCTGAGGGTAACCATCAATAAAAAACGTTATATTTGGGGGCTTATAAGAAATGTTTTATTTTGGGGCTTAATTTTTAATCAAATTATCATTTTTGGGCCTTTTCATTTTTTTTATACATTTCATTTTTATTTTTCATATTGAGTTTCCATGGTGTTGAGAGCTGAGTTTTAATAATTATTATGCTTCAATTTCTTTTCAGTGGTCTGAGTGTGACAGTGGTGTGGATGTTTGAGTCACACAAAAAAATACTTTTACGTGGGTGGGGGCTTGGGGCGATTTCACTCCTGCCCCCGAAATGTGAAAATGTTGTAGGTGTAGCTGTTTCGGCATGCCAGGCAGAGGGTATAGCCATAAAAAATGTTTTATTTGGGGGCTTAATTTTTAATTAAATTATTTTTTTATTTTTTTTTACAGGATTTAAAATCGAATGTGCCCCTTTCCATTCTTTGTTTTTCTCCGATTTACTTTCTTTAATTTTATTTCTTGGTCTTAAGGGTGGGTGTCAGTCAGGCTGCCGGGGTGGAATTAAGCCGGAATTGCCGATGGAAATTTAAGTTAATTGAGTGATGCATTTTAGAACAATACCAAATTAAATACATTTTATTTGGAGGAAACAATAATTGGTAAAAATACAAAACACAAAACTTCTTACTCTATTCTTTCCTCCTGTAAATTAATTAAAGAAAGTAAACCAGGGAAAAACAAAGAATGGAAAGGGGCACATTCGATTTTAAATCCTGTAAAAAAAATAAAAAAATAATTTAATTAAAAATTAAGCCCCCAAATAAAACATTTTTTTATGGCTATAACACCATGGGAACTCAATATGAAAAATAAAATGAAATGTATAAAAAAATGAAAAGGCCAAAAAATGATAATTTGATTAAAAATTAAGCCCCAAAATAAAACATTTCTCATAAGCCCCCAAATATAACGTTTTTTATTGATGGTTACCCTCAGCCCGGCATGCCCACACATCTAGACCGCGAATATTTTTTCACATTTCGGGGGCAGGAGTGAAATCGCCCCGAGCCCCCATCCAAATTAAGTATTTTTTGGGCAACTCACAGGTGTCAAAGAAATTGAAGCATATTAAATTATTACAATCTCAAATCTACACAAGGAAAATCAAATTCAATATAGACAAAATAAAAAAAATACATATATATTTATTTAGAAAAAAAAATTAAAAAGCAGAGCCTATCACTGCCAAGCTTCAAGCTCTAGTTGATTCTCTGTCACTCAGTCAAGCTCAGCTCTTTGACTGTGCACGCCCACTTCCATTGGGGATTCGGGCTGAATCCCACCCCGCCAGTTTCGGCGGCCGAGCTACGTAGAATTGCGGTGAAGAGGAGCGGACCGATCATCGGTTGTTCACTTCTTACGACCAGAGAGAAAAGGTGAAAAACTTCGACAAAATCGTGCTTATACACCGAATTTCATCCTTGTGATGAAAAAGTGGAGTTGATGGAATACAAGAAAGTCCATCTTCTGCGATAAAAGTGGTAACTTGAGGAGAAATGATTGCAAAATCAAGTCAGTTGTTGAGCGGGACCGAGCCGAGCACCGACACTGTTAATACACGCGCGCCTATGGGAATCGCGAGCTGTCGAAAAACTCCTAAAATTACACTTTTTTTTATTTCCAGGGGAAAAAAAGTAATATAAAGTGAAGAACATTACCAACAGACCTTATCTCTAGAAAATCTTTACAAGAAATTTCGAAATGACGGAAAAATAGACGCAAATTTGTGGAAAAAAAATCTCGTATTGGGTGGGACAACTCGGCCCGCGGTCCGAGATGTCCCGTGGTCCGAGTTGTCCCGACCCCTAGCAGGTATAGTGCGTGGACGTGTGACGACTGTATCATGTCAATGACGAGACTTTTTGTAACTCTCTGGCCAGACGTCATGGCTGTGTGATGTGCGGTGCAGCGGCGCACCCAGCGCTGCAGCCTGGTGTGGCCGTGTGGCTTAGAGTTTGCGCTTGATCGGATACCAGTCGTAATAAATAGCCAGCATATCCCGCTTTGGCTGGACAGCAGGAATTTTCTTGGTAAGTTTCCTGGCTGTGTGTGAGCGTTGAGATTCCGTGATCTCTGTAGCTGTTGTGTGGGGATTTTTTCTTTTTGTCACAGATTGTATTAATCCTGTAGAGGTCTATGTACATGTAGTCCAGGGACGTCTGGAGAGTAAAAAAAAAAAAAAAAACGCTAACACTATTACTCTCCATGGTGTCCAGTGTTTTTACCCCCTATTTGTACATAGCAAGTATCTTGGCACTTCAAAACAACCCCTGGAAAATCACTTTCCCATGGGCCAATGATACCACCAGCCTTGTAACCAGGGAAAAAATTAATTATTTTTTTTCCGGGGCTACTTTTTGAGCTTACTCACCCGAATTTTCTTCATTGTATTACAGTTTACATTGGAGCCTATAAAAATTTCAGGGGCTCTTTTTTAGTTTTCCAGGGCTCTCTGTGGCATTTCGGGGGCGAATTCGCCCGAAGCCCCCGTATATTTTTTTCCCTGCTTGTAACTATCGGCTGTGGTCATCACGAACCTGACTGACACTTGGACTAAAAATTGGACGAACGAAAACCGAAATTTAGATATAAATCTATCGTAGGGTAGCTGGAAAAACTCACCACTTGTTTACATTTCCCCGCCGTCCGTTGAAATGCAGATAGAAAATGGCGACTAACTTTGGCATGCGCATCAATGCGCGACTAGATGCGAGCGATCTTGCAGACGTTTTCAAATTCCCGGCAATTCTCGCTGTAAATTTTTTGAAAGCGCAAAGCGCGGAAGTTTCGGAAGTGTTAAGGAATAACTCCTAATGTTAGGTGTACTGGCAGTATATTCTATAGCCATGATAGCAAAAGGATGAAAAATACTTCTTGGTGAGCAGTTGTCTATTAACCCATAGCAGTACAGAGATTTCTTGAGGTCTGAGTTAATCAACTTCAGTCCTCAAATTGGCAATACAAATTATTTTTTTCCACGTTTACATGGCTTGAAAAAAATAAATATGGATATAACATAAACCAAAATGAAATATAATTGTAAAATTGAATAAGAAATTGCCAATTTGAACACAGAAATAGTGATTACATATTAATCACTGCATTGCCAATTTAAAGAATTTAATGATTAGTTGCACTTAAACTGCTCTAACTCGAGAACGCCACACCATACAGCAATGGGAATGGGCTCAAATTTGTCAGTGCATTTTTCCCTTTCTGCTCATGTATGATATGTACTGCCCAACATTCTGGACCAACAGATACTGCGAAAGCGTCTCCTAAAGGTGACACTGTACCTCTATGGGTTAATGGCATAATAGCACAAATACATTGCCAAAAAACAAAACAGTCTGTGTCATACTGTCATTTATCAGTATGTTAGGAATATATATATATATATATATATATATATATATATATATATATATATATATATATATATATATATATATATATATATATATATATATATATATATATATATATATATATATATATATATATATATATATATATATAGATATATATATATATAGATATATATATATATACATGTACTCCAATATTTTTTTACCCTTGTCGCCATGCATGGTGCAGCAATTTCACACATGGTTCTTCTTTGTTTGAAATCCTGTATGCATGGTATTGGAACCATGGGTGTTATGTACTGCAGAGAACCATGTTGGCCCATGGGAAAGTGATTTTCCAGGGGTTGCTTTGAAGTGCCAAGATGCTTGCTATGTACAAATAGGGGGTAAAAACACTGGACGTCATGGAGAGTAATAGCTTTAGCGTTTTTTTTTTTTTACTCTCCAGAAGTCCCTGGACTGAGAAGGCATACTGCAAATACAAATCTGTAACTTTGTCATTTTTCATGGTCAGTGAACTACATGAAGCATTAATAACAATAACCTGTTTGTTATTCAATTCAATTTAGTACAATAATGCTGCTTCTGTGTATGTGTTGGAGTCATGACTAAAGTATACACCAAACTGCACCATTTAAAATGTAAAATTGTCAAAGCTCCCTACAGTGGAAGGGGGGACACCCCCCTTCCACACCTTCGCTCCCTCGCATTGTCTCACTTCAAATTCTCACTCAAGGTTGGCAGCCCTGCAAGGGGAAAAATAGAAACCACACCTTCCACACCTTTCCCTCGGCTCAGTCACTTCGCTCCCTCGCAGTGTCTTACTCCAAAGTTACTCTCACTCAATTCAATTTAGTACAATAATGCTGCTTCTATGTATGTGTTGAAATCATAACTAAAGTATGCACCAAACTGCACCATTTAAAATGTAAAATTGTCAAAGCTCCCTACCCTGGAAGGGGGGACACCCCCCTTCCACACCTTTACCCCGGCTTGGTCGCTTCGCTCCCTCCCATTGTCTCACTTCAAATTCTCACTCAAGGTTGGCAGCCCTGCAAGGGGAAAAATAGAAACCAAAGGAAAAGCAGTGTTTTAGGCCACAAACTGGTGTAAGAAAAAAAATTATGAAAGTGTAGAGAAATGGCCAGAAAATAGTCTTAATACTGAAAATACTACATAATGGAAAGTTCTTACTTAAGTTTTACTACTTTTGGTCAGCTCCCACAAAGACTGCTTCCAGGTGGGGAGATCTCCCGAAGCTTAACTTGAAGAACTACGAAGGTGACAGGCGACAGGTACGAGGTTCAGAGAGGATCGTTGTTATACGTCTTTCTTCCAAACCAGTTCAATGTCGCACTAAAAAAGATAAGCAGTCAATATTTGTTATTTATACCGCATCCGGCTTCATTTAATGTAAATTAAGGCATTATAATGTAGTTGTCGTGCTACCAGTCAGAGAAATTAAAGTATGTATTAAATTTTCACAGTGCGCAAATATGGATACGCGCACAAGATATACTTACGCACATCTTACCCAGCCTACTTCTCTAGAGCTAGCGAGTAACAAACCATGTACCTATGTATTATACACGGAGGTAGAACTATATGCCCTGTCAATAGTTTTTTCGCTATATGCCCGGCAGTCAGCTAGCGGTTTCCATGACTGCCCCTTTGACCAATCAGAGGCCTAGAATCTTAGAATAAGGTATATAAAGGTATCTAAAGCTAGTCAACTATAAATTTACTATGCATCGTTCAACCCTGCAACTGAAAAAAAAAAGTTTACAAAAAACAAGTCAAAACTAAGCGCATGCCAGTTTATAAATAATTTATCCAAAATAGAGACCTATCAGTGGTAATGTAATTGCATCATTCACTATCAAGGCAAATACCATAAAAATCATTTGGTTTTATTTTTAAAATGAGTTTGATGACATCTTCTCTCAAACCAAAGGTTTCTAGACCTTTGTTGATAATTTCATATTTTTCAGGAATGGACCATAAATAAAGCAAAATCTGACCATCTTTTGCCAGTATTTTTACAAATTCCAAATTTCAAAGAAAATTTCCTAAGGTAATTTTAGGTTTCTCTATATGTTATTATAGGTGAAATTCAAAGAAAATCACGGAATAGGGTAAATTATATATGGATAGAAACGGGGAAGTATGTAGAAGACAGTGGTGTTTATTATTGCTCCTGTAAATTCCAAGAAATTATCTAAAAACACATTTACCCAAAACGTCCCTCTGGTTCTCAGAACCGGAAGTGGCTGCGAGAGAAACGGGTCCCCAATGATGACGTAGGCACATGGACGATCTGTGGCGAGCTAGTGCTTGCACGTAATTAAACAATGTGCATTGAGATGATCGCATGCAATTTTGATGAATTTTAAATACTGTTGTTAAAAGAGGAGGCAAAACTGCAGTGGCTTAATATTTACATTACCTCATTGACGAGTCGATTTTCTTTTCTTTTTTGGTCAAAGCAGAATTTAAAGTAGGAAATTGACCTGAAAATGACAAAGAAAACCAAGCCCGGCCGGGATGCAAACGTCAAACTACGTCCCAGAACGACGTTGCATCAAATTCTCAGAGACAGAACTGATTAAGAGACGCGCTTGACAAATCATGATTGTATGTAAAAGTTACCTAGATAATATTGTTGTCTAAGGAAAATTGATGCTTCTTGTAGAAACTATCTTGATCTACAACATTCCACTTTACTAAAATCTCGTATTTATTATGATAGGAATGGCTAGTTAGCGTACAGAGACTGGACCTCACCACTGATCTCAGATAGTGTAGAGCCGGGGTGTAGAGATGAACATCATACATACTTGCATTATAGCGTAGCTTCAAGTCTTTATCAAGGGTTTTTGCCTGTAATACTCTGATTAAACGTGATTTCGATAAGGAATTTCATTCGAAAAATATTTTTTCAAGGAATTTATTTTTTAGTGCAGGTTATGATGATTTTCAAGCAACTAACCAGTAAAAATAACCCAGATACGAAATTATAACTGAGCTAAGACTATCACCAAAGGCCTAATTGAATTAGAAGCCAAATCACTCTCACCTTCGCCTCACCTACTTCACCTACCTACTACATACAAACAATTGACTATACTGAAATGCCGAGTATGGAAAAGTTAACTTGAGCTTATAAGCACATGTAAATATAAATTAGCTACTTAATAGAAAAGAAAAAAATTAGCAGTAAGGTTATTACCGTTTCTATATTTTCTTTAGACAAGTTTCAAACTATTCACCAAGAAAACAATTTTAAATTCAAGAAAACAAAATATTCCGTCTATCCCTCCGTCTTTCATGAATTATAACACCCCTAAAATTAAAATGGTATGCCCCACAACCGTCACATAGCATGTACAAGGGAGTCTGTTTTATTATATTATGGGATTTTTTCCCTTTCTAATTGCAAAAAGTCATCGTTAATTTGTAGAATTTCTCTGACATTATGATATGAATAATGTTGAACAGAATGGTTGAAACATACTTTGAAAACATTCACAAAATGATGAATTCATCCAAACAATGCAGAAACATTGTTTTAATCACTCACTCGGACATGACACATCACATTCACCACATTCATAACACACCACATCACAGACTATTGTCCATATGATGGCGTCACGGATCTCGCATCGAGTTGGGCAACATATGCACAGGCAACATTGGGGGTCCATTTTATCGATTTGTGACAGGCAATATTTGTTTCCCATTTACTTTTCAAAAGTTTCAGTCAGTTTCATAGTGATTTGTGCACCATAAACTTTATTTTGATATGAAATTCGAGCATATTCAAAACCTATGAATAGCAACTTCAATGGTAACTGATTTTAGAAATATTTTCTGGCTTGTTTAGATATGCCCTGTGCGAAAAAGGACATCTGCAAAGTTTTGGTACACCACCATACAGTTTAATTAGTTTAGTGGGCCCTGAAAAACTATTCATTGGATTTCTTTGGCACTTGAGGTTGTCAGTAGCAAGATAAAGGTAAAACTGAGATGCTTTAAACCTTTTTTTCCTCAAGTTGAATATTAAAACAAATAAAAACCAAAAAAATGTTTTTTGTCTCTGGCTACTAGTGGCTTAAAATCAGAGAGTGCCAGCACATGAGCAGGGAGCAGGAGTTGGTCCAATGATAACATACATGTATGCAGTCAGCTTTGTCTTCCCTTATAAACTGACCTTATTTGGACCCAGGCTCGAACCTGACTAACGTTTTTCAGATGGTGATGTTAAATAGTTAAAAATGGTTAAATGGTTGGTTATTTGACTGACTGCTAAGAATAGTAGGGTTGATTTTTTCGATTTTCGTGACATGGACAAAAGCACCATTTTTGGTATGAAGCTTCTTTAGGTAAATAAATTGATTTCAGCCTAGGAGCCCTCCCAAAATATGTATGTAACCATGGCAACGGACCAAAATTCAAGTGAAGGAGCCGGTATTCGGCCACTTTAAAAAGGCAAAACCCGTAGTATAGTTGTATTAGGCCTACAAAATCATTTCAACAGTTTACGCATATCATATAGAAGTCCATATATGTTTCCGTTTCAACAGCAGAAAACTCTTGGGGAAAAACGGAATTACCATGGAAATTTCAATTTTCTTTCGAGGCAGTTTTCGGCCTACCAGCACTGGTATCCGGCCATACACAAACCAGTGCAGAGTTCTCCTGCGTTGAACAATAGGCCTATCACAAAGGACCGAGCCAGCTTACCGCCGCAGAGATGTGCTTGACTAGAGCAGGTCGAAAACCAGCGTTGCTGTGTCGGAGACTGAAATATTAATAGGCCCTGTAAACTGTATGTTTCATACGAGAAGCATAACACCGAGACACATGAAATATCATGACCTAGTACATGTAAAACTGGCAATTTCTTGAAACATTGCACAGCTTTTATTTAAACGCTGATAGCATTATCATGATTATAGGCCAGGGCACAAGTACCAGAAAGTCAAACTTACTTGTAGCATGTATACGTTGCATGATATATTAATAAAGGGCAAGACAGGACCCTGGATGGGATGGGACTGATTACAGTCCTGATATAATCCATAATAGACATATCATAACTTATCACTGTGATACAGATCACGGTGTAAGTGTAAATATTTTTATTTTCCTTTTTACAAATCAAGTTTGGTTCTGCGACAAGTTTTTTGTTTGGTAATGATGCTCGTCTAAAATGGATATTTAGGATAAGAGACAGATCACAAACTGATACAAAATCATTCTGTTTTAAAGCCTATACCAATTTTTGAAGGAGGTCTTATACCCCTTGCACGAACATTAGTTTACCAAACACCCCACTATATAAAAAAAATTTTGTTTGTCATCGAGAGATAGGCAGGCTATATAAAAATTAGGTATTATATAGCACATCACTGCCCTCATTTAGGTGATGCTTGTAAAATATTGGTACGTATGACTCGTATGATTCTCAGAGATATAATTTTATGCATGGTATAATCAAAATCTGTTTGGAACACAAACATTAAATTATTTTCATCACCACTTTCCATCAAAATCTTATTTTTTCGGCAAAGACCAAAGGATTCAGTGAGAATCATTCATCCTCCTTTATCATAAGCGACTTACTATTTTGTTAATGATTTGATTACGATGCTTACAAATGTCTTTTAACACAAATCACATACAATGAACAGGCCGAGGAATAACTCGAAAACTGATTCACATAATAATTTGATAAGGATACTTATTGGTTGCATGAGTTAAGAAAAAAAAATACATGTTCAAGACTAGCAGATCCTATGAATGTTTTTGAGCTACCGACTTGTTAGGTCTTCAGGAGTTCCCTTTCAGACATCCTCAGGAACTAGACGGTTGTATTTCTTTCTTGCTTTTCTTTTTAAATACGTTTTTCTCTTTGCCTGGAAAAATAAAATAAATGTGTAAAGTGTTCTTTACTGCTTAACACTCCTTAATCTAGATTTTGCTCTAAATCACAAAATTATCAGTTGGCATTAATTTCATATTATTCCAAATGTATGTGCAGAGTGAGTTTGCAATCCTTCAATCAGAGAAGCCAGTGTTGTTTATTCTGAGTTTATTCTCTTCCATATATCATGAAAACAATATATGTATCACGTCTAAGTTCATTACATAGACAAAGTGTTTTATGAAATATCTTACAATCATTATACCCCTAGCCCTCTTTATATTTCTTCTATGGTGGAAAGCAAAAAAGGAAAAAAAAAATTACAATAACAAGTATCATATCTAAGTTTATAAATAAACTGAATACAGTAAAATATCTAACTCATGCGTATAAACCACCCTGTAATAAGTAGAATGTGTTGCTCTCAATATATTTTTTCATATTTTCCCTTACTCATATTCAGTGATTGCCATTCAAGTAAACTTTTTAGATCAGAGTGAGGGCACCCTTTACAAAATTATTTCTAAAAATCATTATTATACCTGTAATCCAGCTTTTTAATTTTATTAAGAAATGTAATGTGTTGAGATGCCCATCAATTAATTTCACAAACAATTTTTCTTTATAATTTGACATAATTTATCCTGCAATTTGAGTTTTCATTATTTTGATGGCGGCCATTTTTGATTTTGGCATTTTATGAAAGTAAATCCCCAAATTGGCGAGGGCTCCTAGGCTAATATTGATAAGTAGGCCATAAGGAGTGCTCATGCAAAATTTGGTACTTTTGTCCGCTCTGTCACAAAAATTTCCCTAACTCACCCGTCTAGCAAGCATGTATGTAAGTTTGCATCCTGGGTCACGAATTTCGCGACTGGGATGCGTAATTTGCGTCCATTGGCCGCGAAATTCGTGGCGCACATCACCTGTTGTTGAGCGTACTTCAGGGGAGCGTTTCATGAAAGGACTTGTCGGATGTTTTATCCGACAAAGTCTGTTTTATCTGACAGTTGCCATAGTAACAATGCTTCTCAGCCAATCAAAATCAAGGAAAGATGTCAGATCTGACAACTTGTCGGACAACAAATGTTGATGAAACGCCTCCCAGGGCCACCATACATGCCACATGAGAGTAGTTATCAACACAATAAACAGCCATTCATTAATTCTCTCTTTGCTTTCATTTGTGTGGACAACGATGGGAGGGGGTCATCATGAACCCCTCCCCTAGTTGACCCTGTGATGTACAACAACTTTAGGGCTAAATGTGGACTGCAATTTCAAGAACATCATTCAGAATCACAGTTCTTTGTTTTTATATTTTGTTTATTTTGTTTTATTGTTATGGAATGTTTTTTGAATAGTTTTGTGTAGCTAGCACTCTGCCCTGCTGGTGCGCAGGTGGAATGTACATGCACGCACCATTACGGTAGTGGAAGGGCACGCAGGGTGTGGCGCGGAAACAAAACAATTATCATGCATACACCACCAATGCGCCACAGGATCTTGTACTGCAGAACCTCTTGAATCCTGTAGAAAAATGGAAAAGTAAACTCAGAATGGCCTCAAAGGAAAAGTCCTCATCAGCATATCAGAAAAAAAACTTTCAAGGATGATTTTTCCAAGAAATAGACTTGCATAACTGCATCTAGAAAAGATCATACCTACGCTAGATGTAGGTTGTGACTTATCCATTGGACATGGGGGTTGAGTGACATTCATTTGTACATATGCAGTCATGGTCACAGACCAGTAATTATTTTTCTGTAGGGCCATGTGTTAAAAATGAAAATTTTAAAAATTCACCAAAAATCTAGATTGGGAATGAGCCCTCTCAGGCTTACATCATCAGTAGATCAAACACTTGTCTTTATTTCCTGAAAGTATGAAGGCACATTTTTCTGCTCAATTTTCTTTTACAATGTATATGGTCTTAAACGAGACTAGCAAGAAACTACCTGTAGACCATTTTTATGCCTCCGCCCACCGTAGGTGATTGCCGGAGGCATTATGTTTTCGGGTCGTCCGTCCGTCCCGTTTTCGTTCTCGCGATAACTTAAGAACCGTTTGACGGATCAACTTCAAACTTGGCTCGTGTATGCATATGGGAGGGACAATGATCTGATTAGATTTTGGAGTCTCAAGGTCATAGAGGTAATAATACACATAAAAATGGCTCGTTCTTGCGATAACTTAAGAACCATTTGACAGGTTGGCTTCAAACTTGGCTCATGTATGCACATGGAAGGGGCAATGATCTGATTAGATTTTGGGGTCACAAGGTCAAAGGTCAAAGGTCATAGAGGTCATTATGTACATAGAAATAGTTCGTTTTCACCATAACTCAACAACCATTTGACCGATCAACTTCAAACTTCGCTCGTGTATGCATATGGGAGGGACAATGATCTGATTAGATTTTGGAGTCTCATGGTCAAAGGTCAAGGTCATAGAAATAATATTACACATAAAAATGGCTCGTTCTCGCGATAACTCAACAACCATTTGAACGATCAACCTCAAACTTGGCACAGGTATGCATATGGGAGGGACAATGATCTGATTAGATTCTCAAGGTCAAAGGTCAAAGGTCATAGAGGTCATTATGTACATAGAAATGGTTCGTTCTTGTGATAACTCAGTAACCATTTGACGGTTCAACAAACTTGCTCATGTATGCCTATGGACAGGGCAATGCTCTCATTAGATTTGGGGGTCACAAGGTCAAAGGTCAAGGTCAAAGATGTCATTGTATAAATGAAAATAAATCAACATGAAGTGCCATTTATTTCTGATTTGGTAATGGCGGAGGCATAAAGTTCGACCACGCATGGTCGAAGATTCATCTAGTTTGCTCTTTGCCTCAGCTCTATAGGTGTCTATAAAATTTGAGGAAGGCCAAGTCCAGCTGGCCAAAAGAGCTCATCTGAAGCACCAGTAATTTCTCTTTCTCCATGTATCAAAATTATTGATTTAAGATGTCAAAATGATTATATATGAATATTTTAGGGGAATTACATAACATCCAGACCTATTTACAGCGCTGCATCCTCATGATGTCTTCCATTGGATATTTTGAGTGCTTACCGGTAAATGCATGTATTATAACCTTGTACATGTATACGGTCTTAAGGCTCATTCAAATATGAAAAGGGAAATCCCCATGGGAAACCCCCCCCCCCCCCATATGGCACAGTGAACCACGCTACTTGTAATAATGAACACACAAGTTGCATATTATGGTGGCCCTGAAGTACGCTCGACAACAGGTCACGTGCGACTAGTGTTATCTTGAATTAAATTCCCGGCCCGGAACCGTCCCGGCAACTTTTCATTTTTCTTAACGGGATCCCGGTTCGTCTCGGATCTCGGAATGAAAGTAGGCAAGATCTACAAATAATCATCGGGTTGTCCAAAGGGTCTAACGTACTTACGGTACATACATTTCCGGTTGTGATACGTAAGCAACATCACTGCCATGTACAAACGATGTTATGATTGTGATTTGTATCTAACGTACACTTGATTCTTTCGTTTGTTAACAATCAAAGCGTGCCGCGGCAAATTGTTAGCATTCATTCAAAACGTGGGAAAGGAAAACAAGTCGCCCCGGTCGGCGGTGCCACCATAACTAACTGGCTTGCTCTCTCCAATACATCTGTAATCGCACCATGAGCAGCCCCTTCAAAGCCAATTTGAAGATCGAGGATGGCGTCACTAATTATTTATGTTATGTCCTATCGGTAGATGTACTTGTGCTGTGCAGCAAACGTACGTACTCTTCAAATTGAGAATTTAAAAAATAAGCGATAACTTCAGCATGTATAAAAGAATGGCTCCGCGAGAGAAAATTCTGTACTGTTTTATGGGATTTCTTCTCTGCAACTTTTCACTGTCAACTGAAGTAAGCAACAGTTTCATAACACTGATCTCTAATACCATTACGTTCACTGGTTTCTTCAACTACGTGCGGGTGGAAATCACAGAAATAGACAAGAATACAGAGCAGCGGATTATTGCGCAATGCACTCGCTGATACTTCCGCTACGTGCACGTGGAAAGCGAACACAAATCTTAGAAATAGACACGAATATGGAGCAGCGGATTATGGCCCAGACACAAATATGGAGCAGCGGATTACTGCACAATGCAATCGTAGTGAAAGCCAAAATATAGATCTACCATTAAGCATTAGCTCTCTCGTATTTTGTAAGTACAAACACGATTATGCCGAAATTTTACAACATGAATCAACAGCCAGTTATTATTTGATTTTTTTTCTGCCGGGATGCGGTCTCAATTGATTGATACCGGATCCGTTCCGGAACCGTCTTGAGGCCTCAGACGCCAGGATTTGTTCCTGATCCTGGACCGGCTAACAACACTACGTGCGACGTGAATTTCGCATCCCAGGTCCTGAATTTCGCGCTGCGGGTCGTGAATTTCACGACTGCAGGATGCAAAGTTCGCGCCACGGGTCATGAATTTCGCATCTGGGGTCGTGAATTTCACGACTGGGTTGCAAAGTTTGCGCCACAGGTCATGAATTTCGCATCGCAGGTCGTGAATTTCACGTCACGGGTCATGAATTTCATGACCTGGGATGCGAAATTCACGTCGCACATGACCTGTTGTCGAGCGTACTTCAGGGCCACCATAGCATATTAACGCATCAATGCACAAATAAAAGAGAGCTTTGCCAAAAGTTGCACTGACAAACTCATGAAGTAATATTTTGCGCTAAGTTTTTTAAAAATTTGATTGGTCCGCAGCTTTCTGCCACTAGGAGGCTAAGAAATATGCCTCTTTGCTTTGCCTTCCTTTTTTTTTTTTCTTATTGTTTTTTCTTTCTGCCTCATATCCTATCATGTTCCAGATTGTATTTCTGTATTTCCTTATGTTATTCTTTGTTTTTGTGTTTCCTTGTCTATCATGTTATTCTGTCATTTTAACCTTCTTTTTTTTTCTCTCCTTTCCCTATGTTTTCCTTTATTTCTCCTTACACCTTTTCTTCTAGCCTTCCTTTTGTAGTTCTTCTTTTATATCATCTTCTTTGTCTTTCGTTATGTTGTTCATTGTTTTCATCACCTTTTCCTTTTTCTTTCATTGTTATTCTTTCCATTTATTGTCCTTTCTCTTTTTCATCTTTCCTTATTTTTTCACTATTTTTTTCATTCTTTCATCTTTTCTACTATCCTTCCTGATGTGTTCCTTTTTTCCACATCTTTTCTTTCTGTTTTTCCATAAATGTATCTTATTCTTTGTTTTTATCTTTCTACATCACAGTATCACCTTTTCTTTCTTTCTTTTCACTGTGCTATTTCATTTTATCCCATCTTTTCTCTCTTACTCTTATGTTTCCCTTATTTTTCCCCTTCTATCATTTTTTATTTTATCCTTCCCATGAATTTTTTTCTGTTGTCTTCTCTCCTGTTTTTCTCATGTTATTCTTTGTTTGGATCTTTCCAGCATTTTCCCTCTCTGTCTTCCAATGTTATGTTTACCTTATTTCCCTTTCACTTTTATCTTTTCTTCTCACCTGTGTATTTCTCTATTTTTTTTCTTTATTCCTCTTTTCTTTTTTTATTGCTATTCATCTTGCCTTTAAAGGCAATGGCTAACTTTGTGAGCAGCTGATTTAAAAAATTCTCAAACTAAGATGAAACATGTGTATGAGTACTTATATTTGTACTCAAAAAACCCTGAAACCAACCATAATTTGAAATGAAAAACTGTAAGTTTGACACAAACCGCGATTTCATTACTTTTCGTCTCATGAGACAATAAACTAAGAGGACCGTTTTGCTCGAATTAAAAAATACCGTTATGTGCCTCTCACCGCGTGATACGCCAATACACACAGTACGGTCCTGTGAGCCATGCACGCATGTACATGTACACTCCTTACATCTAGTCTGTGCAACCGACCCTTGTATATTTTTCAAACATTGGTTCACATTTCTAATATTTAAAAATACTTCCTGTGGATATTATACTTTGAAACTTTCAGACTGGTATTTTTACACTATAACCCTTATGTTTATCCCCTTTTCAAGTAACAAAATGAGATATTTTTAAAATCATAACAATGTTAACCAATGTCTTTAAGCTCTTTGTTATTCTTTGGCTTAAATTCTACTATAATGCATTTTCTTCTTTTTTTATTTCTTTGTAAATTGCTATATCATTGAAACATGACTGGGATATCCATAACATTCATGCAATTTCACAAATGGTGATTCTGGCAGAATCATGTTTCAAAAAACACCTTTTCTGTGTTTGAATCCATGATCTCAATCATCGTTAAATTTACAACCAAAAATGCATGAACGCAAACGTTTTTTTAAAACTGAAACATGTTTCAAAATGATGATTCTGGCTTAAGCTGGGTTGAAAATTGTTGCTTGAATCCAATCTTTATGTAATGTTTGGTTCTCTAATGATCTCCTATCATCTCTTGGTATAACTTTTTTTTTCCCTTCAAAAATTTTTCATAATAAAGAAATCCTTATCTTTATCCTTAAAGAAATTAAATCTAGCATGCCTACATTTCAAGTTTTTGTCTTCATACATTGACAATGTCAGATTAATACTAATCTAGTCACTTTTGATGTTAATTTGCATTTTCTATGTCCTGAAAAAGAACCAGTTCGGGAATGATTGAATTTATTTCTAGTTCTTCCCACACAGCATACATGTAAATCACATATATTTTTTTAAATGTTTATGCGTACTGCTCCATGGAGAGAAAAACTATGATTGAATCTTTCAGACAGCTTTTTGAAGCTGCCTCAGCAACGCTGCTCTTTGACCCCTCCCTGTTTGGAACTAATGGAAATCCAAGGCCCCCCAGCTTACCCCCCACAGAATGCCCTCTTGCCCTCATGAGTATGCAGTGACTCGCCCTCTAGCTTGCTGGGGATCGGGCTCTGGCAACAAAAAGACCCCTACCAGGATTTTATATGCCACAGATTAGGTAGACGGCTCTTTATTCAAGTCTGTTGGCTGAGAACAAGCACAACTAACTGTATTGTCTGTAGCTCAGTATCTGCTGTGGGAAATATAAGATTCCTGTACACTAGCATTTTCATGGAACTTTTCTGTGGATAATTGCATACAGTGTAAAATCTTGTGAGTATTGATAGTATTGTACATGTACCAATTATTTCCCCTTGTCACTCAAATGTTTAACATTTTGAAACAAAAATTAGATGCATGTACATAATGTAGTCCTATTAGATGTAGACATCTTCTTTTTTTAGTGTTGATGAGAGCATGCCAATTTTTTCTTCAGATTATAGATGGAATGACATGAATTTTGTTGTGTATTTCATCTTTTCACTTTACTTTAATATAATTAGAGGAATTTAGAGCATATACAGATGTCAGGTCAGACATATCCAGTGGGATATTAGACTCTTGTCAGTTTTGTTTTGTCTCCTTTTTATGATGTCCAAAGAACAGAAGGGATATGATTAATTTCATTGTTGTCATTTTAATATTGGTATGCTAGCCAAGGTAAGGATTGTTTATGTTGTAGTTATACAATTCCATGTTAAGTAAGTGACAGTAGTAGTATTTTAGTTATTAGTAGTATTTTACATTCTTTAAATTTATTGTGAAGTTTTTTATTTCATGACTCTTCTAGGCTTAACAATGAACCACATGGTATCCGTAGGCAGTCATTGTATTTGTGAACTTGTTATTAAAGGAAGAAGATAAAACCAATCAAGCTCTGTATAATACTCATGTGAATTGTCGATAATTCTTCTTGCCACAAGAAACTTTTACCCCTTTTATACTGGGCATTAGGGCACCTCGGAAGCATTCCTGGGGCGCCCCAATACCCAGTATAAAAGGTTTTTCGGGAGCGCCCAGATTGGGAGTGCTCCAAACCTGGGGCACCCGAACTTCAGTGTAAACAGTCGCAGTGCTTTAGGGCAGTCTAAACTCAGTGATGTAATCATATTTTCTTTGTTATAGGCTGTGATGTATTATTGTGACGTCATAATGGTATACGTGCACCAGTTCCGCTTGCAGCTCAGCGGTCATAAATGGCAGTATTTTTGCACCGGGGCACCCCAAATTTGGGTCGCTCTTTGAGCGCTCTCAGAACGCCCCACATTTGAGCTGTGGTATAAAAGTGTATATGTTAATGTGGACCACTTGCAAAAATTGCAGAAGTTTCATGTTCGTGAAAGTTTGTAGTTGCATTTAAGTAATCATATGTTGCATTATTTCTGTGTGTTTTTAAAGCAGTATGATGCATAATTCTAACACAATTCTATTACCTGGGAAAATGTCACTCCAGTAGCAGTAGCAGGGCAACCATACAGTTTGCTATATTTACAGTATATATAACTTGTGTAGGCTCCCTTAATTTTGTTATCATTACTGCAATTATTGATATTTTTATGTGGCTCTATGTACATACATGTATTTCTTTTCATCCATATTGATTGCAAACCTGAATTCATACAGATATGGATCAAGTGTGTGTTGAGAGAAAAAGGACAAAAAATAAAGAAATGACAAAATGTGCCAGACATGTTTCATTACATTTACAGACCCTTATACATTTGCATTGTGTCTGTTACCCTGTCATGGGTATTTCAAACCCTGTTGCTATTTTTACAGATCGTTGTACAGGATCTACATAGTCGTAGATCATTACATGTACATGTATGTGTCAGTGAGGTTGAAATTTAACAAAATTTATAAATAGATCCAGTGCTCCACTGAAATTGGCCTCATTCAGGAAATAGCATGTGTGCAAATTGCTCCAACATTTTCCCCAATACGGTTCATTCAGACCAATACATGTATGTTCCTACGCAAACAGCAGTATGCTTGGATTCATTTGAAATTTAATCCACACACATAGCACCCCTGCCATTTTTTGCGAGAGTCTGGGAGCAGAATTTGACCCTACCCCCCTATCAAGCCCCCCACGCATAGCTGAAAATAGCTGCCTCGATATATCCTCTGGACAGAATCACCGCTGTGCTTTCACTTGAGACTTGTTCAGTACATGTACCATGCTCAGAGCAGTAGACTTAATTAATGTATGTGTTGCATGCATTACCGGGAAATACTACAGGATTTGAATTTATAAGTATTAGATGAGTTTGATTGTGTTGAAACATTGATTAGAGAAAAGGTATTCCAGTTCAAAATCCAAAACGGAGGAATTAATGCGAACATCTTTATAAAAGTTGTAACCTACATGGAGTTAGTATTTCCTTTTAAGACTAGAAAAAGACTTTCAGAATATTTACATGGAGCCAGAGCACAACACAAACTGTTGCCTGGAATACTGAGGCCCCCTAAATCTTGGTCAGGTTTATAGTCACTTGGTCTAATACCAGTTGGTCTCATTCCCAGATCATCTAACACCACTGTGGCTAAACCCATTTGGTCTAATTGCTGTTTGGTCCAATCATCACTTAGTATCCACTTGGGCTAATTGTCATTTTGTCTAATGATCAGATGGTCTAATTGCTACTTTGTCTACTTAGTTTTCCTCATTTCGTCCAATGACCATTTGGTCTATTACCAGTTTGTCTAATCAGATAGACTAAGTGGTGTTAGACCAATTGCGTATTAGACAAAATAAGCATAGCCTAACTGGAAATTAGACGAAATGGTAAATGGGCTAAGTGGTAATTAGACCTAATGGTTATTAGATGAACTGGTTGTAGACGAAATGGGATTAGACCATATGGGATGAGACCAAACGGGCATTAGACAAAGTGGGATTAGACCAAGTGGCAATTCACCGTAGGGCTCACTGCAAACAGAGCTTTTTAAAATTTCAATCCTTCAATAAAAGTTAGTGTGGAGCCCTGCATGAAACAATAAATGCTTAATACATGTAATTGTATTGGTAGGAATAAATGATATCTGTAGAATATTGATTTAGAAAAATAAATTCTTACATGTGCTTTTGGGAACTCTAAAACCATGCCTGGCTAAAAAATTACTTGCTTAAAATACAAGCAAAGCAATCAAACAAACTACGCCTAGTTTTAAATGACATGAAAAACTTTTGAAAACTATAAAAATAATTAGACAACTGGAAAACTGAATCAGCCTTGATAGAAAAATGTTGGTGTTTTGCCTTTTTGTTTGTTTATTTTTCATATTACAAAAAGATGGCCAAATGCAGGCATTATTGAGCATATTCCACAACTTCATTCACATGCAAGGATTTTCTGTGAAAGGCATGGACACTTGTTATTTTATATTATGGCTTTGTATAAATTTACTCTATTACATGTGCAATTTTTCCCGAGCCATCTGAAATATTTGTATTGAAGAATATTTCAGCTATTTTCATACGGTAATCTCCTAGCTCTGTATTTGTTCATATCCGATGTACATGTACAGCATGCAGGGATGAAAGCACTTTGTAAAATTATGTATGAAAAATGTAAACTTTTGAATTTCTCTTGTTCTTCTTTAACTGCAGCCAGTGAATTGAGAAGGATCCATCTGAGATCAAGGAGGAGCGAGGTATGTCCACTCTTCCCCAGCCCCTCTCCCACTGCCTGCTCAACCAGGTACATCCTGCCGTTAACCTGCCCCAGACAGGGCTAGTCACCGACATCAAGCCCATGATCAGTAACAAACCTCCTACTCAGGAGGTCAAACCAAACATCATATCTACTGGCTTGCCCTACCCACCACTCAACGTGCCTAGTCTGCCTGCCATGCCCAATGTGTCTATGCCCAGCGTGTCTCTCCCCAGCGTTTCTATGCCGAGTGCATCCATGCCGAGTGTGTCCGTACCAAGTGCGTCCGTGCCCAGTGCATCCATGCCAAGTGTGTCCATGCCCAGCGTTTCTCATCAAAATCAACAGGGTGAGTTAATTGTTCTGTTGTACCCTCACAAGATCAAGTAATTTTTTTTTTTTTTTTTTTTATCTTTTGAAAATATTTGAGTTTGAATTCCACCATAGCACATTTGTGTGCAGGAAACTATCAATTACCAAGTAAAATGGATCCCATCCCACATTTTCAGATATCCATGTAAGAGAAACTAGAATTTTGTTTTACAGTACCTAATATTGTGAACATTGAAACAAATTAAATTTCTTTCAGGGATGTAATTCAACCCCAGTTTGTGCAGTCTTTGACCCATTAACTTATTAGTAAGCTCACATCTGAATACGCTCATATTTTCGTTGTGGTTTAATTATGCCTCCGCCCACCAAAGGTGAGTGCCAGAGACATTATTATTTTCGGGTTGTCTGTCCATCCCGTTTTCGTTCTTGTGATAACTTAAGAACCATTTGACGGATCAACTTCAGACTTGGCTCAGGTATGCATATTGGAGGGACAATGATCTGAGTAGAATTTGGGGTCACAGGATCAAAGGTCAAAGGTCATAGAGGTTATTTATACATGAAAATGGCTTGTTCGAGAACATTGGCATGAAATTGATTGGATATAGTTCCACCTTGTCCACCTTCATAAAAAAAATGCATGTGAGGTCTTGTAATATTCAATTCATGATTTTTAGTGCATTTAGTGTAAATATCTGAAAAGAACGCATAACAACTGCTACACACTGCCTTATGGTGGGACCTGTATGCAGTGATCACAGCTCTTCATTATGCTTGTCATGTTACAAGCAGAACCTTCATCAGCTTTATATAGGTGTGCAGGCACTCTGCATGTCAACGTTTGAAGGTTTACGTCCCTAACCCAGGATAACAATTGGGCAATTCCACATGGGAAGCACAGTCACTTAACTTCAGATTTATAAAAACAATCACTTTGATAGTCCTGATTTAGCCAAATCCTTGAATTCAAAGAAGCTAGAACAAAAAGGAATTCCACCATCTTTATAGTCATTATTGGTATAGTGCATGTTTGATTTTACAAGACATATTTGTTATATGAAAGTAGCATCTTTTTTCTGGTAATTCCGTTACCAAGGTACATACAGTATACCACAATATCATGAATATAAGTAGAAAATTGTTGAAATAAAAGAGTTCAGGTGAAAGAATAGGCATATTTTCAGAGTATTAAATGGTAAGAAGGAAGGCAGGGCATAAAATAGGCACACAAACTCTAAAAAATGTAACAGAATTACAAATTGTAATTCCATTACTGTGGAATTGCCCAATCACTTAATGTTTTTCATTTGTGACTTGAGGATGAAAAAATTCATAGCATCTTAATTTTGTTCTGCTTGTATCTGGCTATTTACAATAAGAAAGCAAAGAAATGTGATTTGTACCTTTTGAGGGCTGTCCAAAACTGTACGCATACCTTTAAAGAATAGGGTTGTGCATTTTAACACATGTTGTTTTAAGATAATAGCAGAAAAAAGACATGCCTACCCAAGAAAAAATTCTTTGGTAACCAGCCTTGAGTGCTGAAGGTGTTGACTTTGTCATTCCCTTCTTTTAACCCCAAATAGGCTAAGCCTTAAATCTAGAGAATAGTTATCCGAACAGATTTGATACACTCTTGTTGGCTTCAGTTAGTATGGTAAATATACAGATATATTTAGTCTTCAAAATAGGAAAGAGCTAGAGGAAGAAGAAGAATAGGAGAATCATTTATGCCATCTAATCAGAAAAACTGGAACCTTCTGACCCAACTTCATGTACATGTATTTGAAGGCTTTTGGATTTAAGGCATTTGCTTGTTGTACTGGCATGTATTGTTCCAGTATGAACAATGTTTCAATTTGATCTGTATCACCTTTGGAAGGATGTTGTTTTCTTTTATTGGTAAAAACGTGTGCTCTGTTTAATTGAAAATGTCACTTTGTAGTTTTAAATCAAACTGAATTAGAACAGGCAATGCACATTGCAGTCTATCAGTCTATGATCTCAACAAACACTGGTCTGCCTTTTAAATGTAATGTTTAAATTACACGAATGTAACCTATATTAAAAGTGCATCTGTAAAGTTGATTCAGTGCTCTAGAGAACCAGTAATGTCGCTGATTCAAGGAACATCTGGTACTAAGTGGGACTGTTTGGTGCCTCTGAAATAGCACACATCTTATTACATTAAGGAAAGTTTACTTATCTGATTTTAAGTAACATTCATCCCGAAGGAGTTTCCAGCCATGACAAAGGAATTGACATCAGCATCTTTCTCGCACACTTATGAAAAACTCTTGTACTGAACTGAACTGAACTGAACACAGTCACACTTGAAGTTTTAATGGTAAAATCAAACAGTACAAACATTCATGTTTCATCAAATGTTAGAATTAGATCCAATCCACTTTTGTGAAGGACTGAAGATATTTGAGTATTTGAGATACTTGTGCTTCCAAAGATCAACACCAAAAATATAGTTACTTACTCTTATCTTTCTTTAATCCTTTTACACAAAACAAAGGCAAAATTTATGCATGTAGTAAAGCCGATATACCGTAACTTACATATAGGATACATTATTATGAGAATATGAATTTATATTGACTGCAGACCACATGCAGTAGAAGTTATTCTGTTTGATTTTTTTTTTTCTGTGTGGAGAAAAACTGCTTAATCTTTTATTTGCTTTTATTTGTTCCATTTCCAGGTAACAGTAGCCAACTAAACAGCAGTAATCCCCAAAGAATGTCACAGATGAAGAAGTGCCCCAATGAGTTTTTACATCAGAATCCCCAAAGTGAGCGCCAGCTTTTCTACAACGATGTAGCCATGCAGCTCTATAACAGTGACTTCAACAAGTTTGCATCCAAGAAGGAATTTCATGGTTACCTGTTAGAGCAACAAAAGTGGAGATGGGATACCCACAGCTATATTGGTAACCTTGAGACCAGAGTACATAACTTGCTCATTAATCCAAACAGTGGGGTTGCTCAGAACGTTGCTAGATACCGCAGTGTCCCCATCAAATGTAAAAGTGAGGATGTGAAGCGATGTGAAGCTACGTCCAAAGAACTTGAGAACATGGCAACTCGCATTGCCAGTGTACGGCAGCAGCTACTACACAAAAAGGGTACCTTGCTAACATCCAGCGACAACAGCGTAGTGGTATGGCAGAATGAGCTAGCCTACATAGAGCAGCTGTTTGACAGGACTGATCAGATGTACAATGAGGTCTTGTCTACCTTGGCAAGTGTGAACCAGACCTTCTCCCACCTTCAGACAAGCTTCACAGCCGAAGCTGCAGAGTTGGCTGATCGCAGACGCCTGTGGAGACGGCGGAAGGAGAACAACCGCAAGAGACGGAAGCGCATGGAGAAACAGCTGGAAAAGATTGAGCAGCGATCTTGTGAGCTTCTTTTTCATATCACGTCGAGGGCAGCATATGACAGGGTGCGTTCCCACCCAGAGATGCCTCGAATCGGACCTAGCGAGGTGAACACGGACATGTTAAATGGGATTAAGTCTAAATCAGAAGTGAGGCCTCTGATGCACCTACTCAGCAAGGGATACATGACTCCAGGTGCAATGGAGATGGTCTCTCAAAAGATTCAAAAACTGGAGTGTGGTATTAAGACTGAAGCACACCAACAAGCAACCCAGGTTGGTATCAACTCCCTAGCCATCAACAAAGTGACAGCACCAGCTTCAGAATTGAACTCCATACTGCCTCCTGTGACTGGCATTGCCTCTTCAACCATGGTATCAACAGCAAATTCGTCTGTGACACAACAATCAGTGCCCACTGTTAATCTTAACACTCAGTTAGCAAAGTAAATGAACTTTGCTAACTGCAAATGAACAGCAACTTTTCCTCTTTTCCTGAGTGTAGGCACTGTAAATCTTAACTCGGCTCGTAAAATACAATCTTAAGCTTTACCAACTTTCAATCAATTTTGTATGATGTACATGAGTATACTTGTACACATACATAATAAAATGTAAATTCATTTTGTCAACAGGAATGTTGGATTATTTTTAATCTGAACCACTAAATTGTGAGATTGCTTATTGTTAAACCAGATGTACATGGAAATGTTACCTTGTGAAAATTGTTTTTCACTTTGAATTTATTGAAATGTGAATTTATACTTTATTCTGCTAGTCTGCTGCTGTGCTTGCTGCATATGCATTGTGATTACAGTTTGGGAAAGAAGTAGACAGACTATTCTTCGGCTGCTTTAAAGTTTATTGCTTCAAATTTATTACTTCAAAGTACGTACTTGCCTTTGCTCATCCATTATAAACGCTCTTCCTGATACTTGCACTGTATAAGCTGTTATTTTCGCGGGGTATTATTTTTGTGAATTTCACAAATCACGGATCTCATATTTAACAACACTTGAAAATATTGCCATTGTTGCATTTCGAAAATATTCGCACGTTTGCTTAGCTCTCATCGTCGTTGGTACGTTGTTACCATTGCCGGTACCTAAGTGCAGCATTCCTTCATGTGTAGCATTCATATCATAACACATACAGAAATTGTCACTCAGCACAAGTTAGTTCTGTAGTCACCTCCAAAAATGTCTCTAAGAAGTCAAATTCTGCCACCAAACATGCAGAATCAGCACCATTTTTCTAAAGTACCCAGGCTTAACTGGGGCAATAAGAAAATGGGTCACGGAAAACATGCTAGTAATCAAGAAATCAGTTTTATTACGTGTTTTTTTTTTTGTTTTTTTTTAGCAAGGTAGAAGTGTGATGGTATTGCTGAAAATAAAAATTCAAAACCAATCCCTGCATCGACCTACCAATGTGGCACTTTCATGTACTAAGTTCACGGCACGTCCCATCTTGCCACCGATTCGCGCTCGCGACATCAACTACTCACGAAAATGTCTCTGAGCTTGTGATTTGCGAAAATATCTGTACGCAAACATATTGGCTTATACAGTATTCTTTATTGATTATGACTAGGATTGTTCAAATGTAATGGATCAGGTTTTGGATTGGTGCTTACGCTTTAATAAATGTTCCTCTGCCATCCTACGTTTCTTAAGGGTGATTGCAGTAGGGCAGTAGGGAGAATCTGTTCCCTTGGTTTGTTGTTTTTTGTTTTTTTTGGATTTCTATAGATTTATTTTATTGTATTTGTGGGGGATGTGGGGGGGGGTGATCATATTAAGTATAGTCTATATTTCAGCATGGCCAATGTATTTGGTAATTAGCTGTACCATATATGACTAAGAACAAAAGCAAATTAACATTGCACATGTTGATGTCTTCATTATTTGGTCATATTCAATCTCCATTATGGCTAGAATTGTTGTGTATACTAAAAGTGTTGATGTCCTTAATGTACATGACAAATAACCTTGTCCTTTATTTGTTTGTTGGGGTGGGGGGGGGGGGGGGGGGTTCACCCTGCTATTCCTTCATGGACCAAATAGAAATAATTGTTATTTGTTATTGTGGTTAATGTGACAAGTACCTGTGCATTTGTCAGTCTCTGTAAATTGGTCAGTGAAGTTATTTCAAATTACTGTATTGGTAACCAGGTAAAGAATAATGGTATCCCACGTCAACCCTTTCAAAATAACTTCAATATGTTTTGAAGCCATCTTGATATTTCATTATATATTTAGTTTTGTGTCACATGTATTACATGTTTCCTTTTCCTTGTCATAACTCATCGTGCACTAAAACTTATTTTGGATTTAATGACAGATTAATTCAAAAAGCAGGCTGCATGATAAGTCAAACCACATTTTTAAAAATTTGATTATCATCAGCTGTGATATGGATATGGAGGTTTTACATGTTCTCCAAATTTTAGCACTGGGGCAATTCCACATGGGAAGAACAATCAGCTCATTTTGGATTTATGGTAAAAACAATGACATTGATAGTCCTGAATAGCCAAATCCTTGAATTAAAAGAAGCTTAAACAAAAAAGGAATTCCACTATCATAATCAGTATTGGTATAATGCATGTTTGATTTTAGGAGACTTTTTTTTTCTTTGAAAATGGCACCATTTTCTGGTAATTCCATTTCCAAGGTTGCGTATCACAATATCATGAATGTAGAAAATTGTTGGCATGGAAGAGCTCAGGTGAAAGAATTGGCATATTTCACAGCATTAAATTGTAGAAAGGAAGGCAAGGTACAATACAGGCACACAAACTCTCATAATGTTACATTTTGTAATTCTGTTACCATGGAATTGCCCTCTGGTAAATCTTTAGGATACACATTAAACTCTACAGCCCAAATTCAGAAGAAGTTTATTATAAATCGTGGTCTTAACCCTCTGTGGTAGAGAAGTGTAAATAAGTGCATTATATATGCATTACTGTTACCCATTAGCAAGAGGACATGTGCATACTAGGTTTAAAGCATGGTTTAAATACTAGTATAAACTTCTTTCATGAATTTGGGCCTGCAAGTTCAAACTTGCTTCTAATTTTGTAAGTCTGTTGATATGATTAATGTAATACTAAACAAAGTTACGCACATGTCCTTAAAATGGGTTTCAGCAAGTGAAGTGTGGGCCAGTACTGTAACGAAGAAAAGATACTATGCATGCTACAGAATAGGTAGTATGATTATTATTTTATCTTATTATACATAGTAGAAAAAAATCACAAATGTTTGATACATGTAAGAAAAGGAGTATTGTTTGAAATACTTCCTTTTATGGCTGCTGGAAAAATAGTCAGCATTTGGGGGGAAATCCGGACTGTACCGCATATGTTATCATATTGTCTTTGTTATGACAGAGAATGATATCTGACAATATATTAATTGAAATTAGCAGCAGATCATTGTGATCATTATGTGAATTCCAAAGCAATCTGAAACATTAAAGTTTTCTCTTCATAAAGAGAGAGAGAAAAAAATGGAATTCTAATTAATTACTAGCAAGCTCTACACACTTTCAGTGATGTTAACAGTTAATGGAATGTACAAAGTAAAACTAAAGAATTGATACAATGTACATGTATTGCTGATATTGACTTCCTTATGTGACAAATATGATGATTATGTATGGGAAAGAAAGAAAGACAATATTTGATAAGATTTATTAGAAAATTTCACATTAGTTATTCAGTTGTAGAATGCAAGATGATAGAACATTAATGTATTCATGTAAAAATGTATATACAAACTGTATTATAGAAACAACAAAAGGTATGGAGATGCTAAAGTTTATTGATCCTTTTTTTACTTTTTTTTTCAGTGACTCCTGGTGCTACAGTTTTTTAATGGCTTTGAGTTAAACCTTTGCTTTTTACAAAACGTAGTTGAACAAGATTTATGCATTATTCCTTCTCTCTTCTCTTTATAATCCTCTATGTCTGTAAAGAACAGTTTCTCCTTGATGAACTTGATACCAGTACAGTTATTAGTTGTTGTTGTTGTTGTTGTTTTTTTTTTTTTTTAGTCTTCTATTTATCACATGTAATCCTTGCAAAACTTAGGTAAAAAAGGGAAATGATGTTATGCAGCCTTTAAACTTATGACTGTTTTGTCAGTATCATGTCATGTAAATTTCCAACTGCATGTAAAATCTTCAAATGAAAAACAAGACCTCCTAAATTTGAAGTATTCTCACTTCATTTATTCCATGATGGTAAAGACTTTAGGAGAACAGGAAAATATGAATTAACTCACTACAAAAAATAAGGCCTGGCTCTAGCATTCACAGTGGAATTCCAAATGCTGGTAAATTTACTTTCAGGCTGCAGTGCCTACACTGTAGTCGATCCATCTAGGGAGCACTTCATGAAGAGTTTTGTCAGTGATTTTCACTGACAACTGTTATAAGCTACTGAAAATCCTTGCATCTGATTGGCTGAGAGCAAATTAGTCAGTGAAAATCACTGACAAGACTCTTCATGAAACGCTCCCCAGGACAACCCCTTTCTCTTCTAGCTGCTGTAATGTGAAATCAAAATTTCCAAATTCTGAAGTAATCAGAGCAGAAGAAAAATTTTAGAATACTGCGCTCATGTAATTCCTGTTCGTATCCCCTGACAACTGCTATAAGCTACTGAAAATCCTCGCATCTGATTGGCTGAGAGCAAATTAGTCAGTGAAAATCACTGACAAGACTCTTCATGAAACGCTCCCCAGGACAACCCCTTTCTCTTCTAGCTGCTGTAATGTGAAATCAAAATTTCCAAATTCTGAAGTAATCAGAGCTGAAGAAAAATTTTAGAATACTGCCCTCATGTAATTCCTGTTCGTATCCCCTGATTAAATGTCATTCAAATTTCTGCCATCAAGGTGTTGAATCTACAAGCATTGATTGTGACGTAACATAAATTCTTTGCTAGTGGTATCATGGACATTATATCGCATGTATCATGTGTATGAAAGAGTTTTCTGTCATATATTATTTGTTATTCCAGTGCATTGTCAGTTTTACTTCACCATATAGCTTGTACAATGTACACGTGTGTAAGGAATTCAGTAAATTAAACTATTTTGCATCCTTCCTTTGCTGAAAAAAAATGTATGAATTGTTTTGGGTATTGTATTCACCCTATGTTTTTGAATGTATTAAATCAAGTACCCAACATGTAAAGATTGCTTACGAGCAACAAGTAAGGGGATCCTCTTAGCAGACCTCCCAACCATTCTGAATTTGGAGGAAAGAATCTGAATTTTGACCATTCCAAGCTCTTGTTTCGATATGTTTTTCCTATTTTTCTTGATAAATTTACTACACACTCCTATGGGAAATGGTGTTTCCTTCCAAATTTTGAGAAAAATCATCCCTATTTTTCAGTCAGAAAGGTTGGGACGTCTGTTTTAGGAAAGTACTTGGTGGTTTTGAAAATATAGATTCCTTTAAAGAGAAGTTTGAGTTCCGAAAAAGGTTAGAAATAATTTCATTTTTTATAATTCATTTTGTATGTAAAGAAAATCATAGAAATGTCCCCTAAAAAGATTACTCTCCAAATGCTGAACATGTGAACAACAATTTGTGAGCTTCTTCGGTCTTTTTATTTCATTTTAGAAGAGTATCAGAGTAGAAATGTCCTCTGAAAAGGATTGCTCTTCAAATGCCCTCTCATTAAAAATATGACAAGACTAAAGCTCGAGTGTTTTGAGTGTGTAGCCCCATTTTATAATTTCTGTGCACAATCATGTACATGCATCCCACACAAAACAGGAGTACATGGGACCACACACAAAGGTGACATGAAAGTTCAGCCTGAACACTTCTGCTATGTCTAGTCTTATTTCAGATATGAGGGCATTTGAAGAGCAATCCTTTTTCAGTGAATAATTTTAATATGTTATTCTTCCTTAAATATAAAGAAAGAGAAAGCTCATGTTAGTAACCTTTCCCAGAACTCAAGCTTCTCTAATTGGGGACTCCCCATCCTTCTTTCTCTCCCTCTCTCTCTTATTTATCTCTCACTAAATACTAAACACAACAAAAAAGTAACTCCCCCTAATTCAAAATAGCATAACTTTTCAACGAAAAAGTTTTGAGGAAAATAATTTGGCAGGAGTGTTCCTACAAGTATTGACTAACTTCTGTGTGAAATTAGATTAATTTGTCAAGTCATGCATGAGTGAGCAGACATTAAAGGCAAAATTGTCACTTTTCAAAAGTCACAAGAGTCATTTTGGGGGTCTGTGAAACAAAAATTTGGCGATTTTGGTTTATTCCATTGCTTGACCCTGTCACGCCTATCCCTGATGCTTTTCATATTTATTAGAGTGGGATGAACACATTTTGCTGCAAAAAAATGTGATGTTCAGCCCTTCTAAAACTACAAAATCCATTAAGTATTATGGAAAGAATTGCCATCAACCAGCATGAGTCAGCACATATGTGAAAATACTGGTTTGTCGTTTTTCCGGCATTAAACAGTAAATTTCTAGCATTTCTTGCTTCATCGTTAAAAATGTGCTCACACAATCACGATACAACCATGATAAACGTCAACAGCACTTAAACAAACCCCAGAAAAAGCTTGTTTCACAACTCCCCAAAATGACTCTTGACTTTTGAAAAGTGACATTTTTGTCTTCAGTGTCTGCTCACTCATGCATGACTTGACAGATCAATCTTATTTTTACACAGAGGTTAGGCAATAAGTGTAGGAACAGCCCTGCCAAATTATTTTGCTCAAAAGTTCTTAGTTATAAAGTTATGCTACTTTGAAATAGGGGGGGGGGGGGTTACTTTTTTGTTGTTTAGTATCTACATCACACATAGACACCCCCCCCACACACACACACACACACACACGTTTTTTCCCCCCTCTCTCTCTCTCTCCCTCTTTCTCTCTCTTTCCATTCTATCTGTATCTCTCCATCATGATCACCTTCTATTTCTTTTTGTCATTCTGTCCTGTTTCCCTTATTTCCCCTTTGGAGTACATGAGACCACACCCTTTGTTTATCATAGCTTCTCATTTCTAATGGACATTTGCCTATTTACGGCCCACAACGATTTTAAAACAGTATGGAAAACAGCTAGAAATACTCATATGATTTTAGTACTGCACACAAAGGATACTCTTTAATATGTATAAACTGACATTAAACGGTTGTCGCTGAATTTTAGTAATTCCAATAATATAGCCAATAATGATGAGGAATTAAAAGCACATACTTGGAAGTGCAATCAAACAAAGGTGATATACCACTATAACATAAAAATCAAAAATTAGGATTCAAGTTCAGTTCATTGTATAAAATACCACTGCAAGGTTAGCACTATAGTACACATGTACAATATTTATCCATTAGCAAATAAAAAAAAAAAGAATGATTACTGAGAAAAAAAGTTATTGCACCAAGATCTATAATGTCCAATGTATGGACATTATTAACTATTTGACAATTTACAAACCTAGAAAAGTTCTTTCGTTGAAGTTTTTTCATGGATTTAGGTTCCTATGTGGTTTATGAACATTTTTAGCTTGGTTGCCCAAACAGCAACCTTGAGCAATTTGCATAATTTGCATAAATCTGTATGGATAAAGGATGTGCCACCCAAGATAACTTACACAGAATTTGTAAACTGAACTACGTACTAATTGTGTATGTGCGGGTGATACGGAACTTCAATAGCGTTGTCATTCTTGTGAATCTAACCTTTGATGAAACGAAACGGGGTACACTGATGTGTGATACTTCCATAAAATAGGGGTCTTGTAGGGATGTAGAATAGAGTTTAAACAAATTTTTGCAATTACAGGTCAGGGTTTAGTACTGAAAATCAAGGAAATGTCAACTTCGTTATATAATTATTGAAGTCTTACATTCATTAAGAATGAAACTAACAACGGTATATATTCTTCGTTTACGCCCATCTTTAAAAAAAAAATGTTTACTGCAGCCATATTCTAGTCGGACTAAGTAGCGTTCACGCACAGACTCACATATCAGTGGTTGAAATATGGACTCTAGCATTTTAACAAAATACAAAGTCATGATTGAAAAGATACTTATGTACATCATTATGCACCCTATATGACTGCAACAATCGTATCATATTTAAGGGGGAAATATCTTTTTGAAATGTACAAGTGAATGGGAAACATACTTGTGGTGTTAGGGTGTTCAAATAACGTTGATTTAATCCATACGGCTAACATTCCACGAAGAGGTACCCCAAAAGGAACTAAAACAATACAAGAGGCTGCCAACCTGCTAGCGCACATTAATAACGGTTCATTAGGAGCAGGCCTACTCTCATTCTAGGTGGAAAAAACGTACACTCACAGTTGTTTACAGATATTAAGTTGACATCAACTTGATAGTACAAAAGCGTGATTTCTAATTGTAAAAATAACACTGAAATGATTTCCATGTCCCACAAACCCTTAATTGGATGTGCACCCATATCTGATTGTATTTTGTAAAACCTATGCATACAGATCTATGCAGATTATGCAATTTGCTCAAAGTTGCTGTTTGGGCAACCAAGCTGAAAATGTTCATGGGCCACTTAGGATCATAAATCAGCCGGAAAAACATCAACGGAAAGAACTTTTCTAGGTTACGCTGTTAGCTAAATAGCACTGTCCAACCGACTAAACGATTTCACCATACAAACGAGTATTTTTTCTGAGTTAAACAGTATTTTGAATTATCATCTTAATATATACAGCTGGAATGTAAATAATACAAAACTATTAAGAATAAATTATCCGTGTGAATATTAGGTTACGACTAGTAATTAAAATTCACTTTTCAAGATGAAGAATGATCATAATGATGTAGAGTGACAACTGGTCTTAAATAGTACCATGGGCTTTGCAAAAAAAAAACAACAACAACAACAAACATAATTTCACATTCAAAACATTGAAGTTTTTATACATGTTAGCCTTGTAACGCTCATGATGTTCAGTGTAACGGTAATAATAAAAAACAAAAACAAAAAAAAATCACACCAGCCAAATATTTTAAATGTCCAGTGGGTTAAATTTCGCACAAATACTATGTTACAAACCATTATTACATAGATTCATGCTGTAAGAATAAAATATACCACTTCGTTCATTCGCTGCTTTCCAGTTCTTCTAGAATAAAGTTATAGGAGTCCGGTGATATATACTGATTAGGCATCATCTCAAGTAGTTTACCAATTGTTGCATCGTCATGATTCCGTCTTCGCCATTCATGTAACATCTTAAATATCGTATACTCCATCTGTATTTTTGAAAGATATATATATATATATATATATATATATTAAAGATAAAAGAATAAAAGATGATGGTGACGACGACGATAATAATATTAAAGACAACAGCAACAACAATGATGATGATAATGATAATAATGGTAATAAGAATATTATCTTGCCTGAATCAAACGACCGGGGTAATAATATTTCTGTAAAGCACTTAGACACATCTCAGAGAGATGCATTAGGCGCTAAATAAATGCAGAATAATCATCATTATTACATTATTATTATCATTTCTCAGTTTTCTTTCATTATCATTATTATTATTATTATAATCGTCATCATCATAATTATAATCATTAAAAACTATTATCAAATAGTAGTAGCAGTAGGAGTAGTAGTAACAGTAGGAGTATAATAGCAGCAGTAGGAGTAGTACTAGTAGTATAGCAGCAGTAGGAGGAGTAGTAGTAGTAGGAGTAGTAGTAGTAGTAGTAGTAGTAGTAGTAGTAGTAGTAGTAGTAGTAGTAGTAGCAGTAATACTATCATTATTTACGCAATCACACGATCGTAATTATACACACGCACACACGCATATATATATATATATATATATATATATATATATATATATATATATATATATATATATATATATATATATATTTTCCCTCCCTGAGTTACAATAGCCGATTTGTTTTAATGTTGCAAGTATTGAATATTGATTATGGTGACCTTTTCTGCGCACACACGCATATATATATATTTTCCCTCCCTGAGTTACAATAGCCGATTTGTTTTAATGTTGCAAGTATTGAATATTGATTATGGTGACCTTTTCTGTTTGTTGTATTCTTTCCAACTTTGTACGAAATATATTTACTTCAACCCTCGGACTGCGATCAGGGCCGTCGCCAACGGGGGACCCCCCCCCCCCCCCCCCCCTGCTCTGGATATCGTCGGGGTAAAGCCGAGCTGCAGTCGGGAAACATGGGAAGGAAGGGGAAAAGAAGAGAAAAGAAAAAAGAAAGAAGAAAGGGAAGAAAGGGGAAAAGAAAAAAAAAACAATAATAGGCCTCAAGGTTTAAAAAAAGAAAAGAAGAAAAGTCTTGAAGAAAGAAAGAGAGGTTCTGAGGTTGCGCTTGTGGGTCGGACGTGGAGTCGGGACGATGGACCGTATCGGGTCAGGCGTAGCTCTTGTCGACGGCCCTGGCGCTGTGGAATCCCTGGTTGATATTAGGGAAAATTCTCTGGCGAGCGAAGCTAGTCAGAATACTATGGCGCTTCGCTCGCCAATTACTATTTTGCCTTGATATCTACTACGGACTCCAGGGCCGTCGACAAGTCAGAGGCTAGGTCAGGCGGGGCTGTCCCAGCTGTTCTGTGTCGGGTATTCTTGCTTGACCTATATCATCCTCGTCCTCGGTAGTGAACATTAATCAGTTTGAAGATGAAGGAAAGGAAAGAAGGAAAAGGAAAGAGGATGAAAACAAAAGGAAAGAAACAAGAAAAAAAATGGAGGCGCTCGTTCGCTTTGCTCGATTTTTATGTATCTTAGCTAATGTCGGTTACATATGGTTTGCATCTTGAACGGAAGAGATGTCGATAAATTAAAATTGTGTACATTACTCAAATCATGAGAATGGAGCAACAGTACACCTGTTCTCAGTTATACCACAAAAACAATTTTCTCGCTCGCTTGCTGCGCTCGCTCATAAAATGTTGAAATAAGAAGGTTTCGGGCACTCTTATTCCAGCAGCGAGATTCTAGAATATCATTATATTTGGGCAGCGAGGTGTCCGACTATCATCCTCGAAGCTACAGGAAGATATACATTATATAATCAACAAGAGTATTTTGGTGACAAATCTACGTTCTAAAGAAGCCTCACTTCGCTCACTCGCAGAAACAGAATGGTTTCGGACAGCAAGTAGGGTGCCCAAATAGAGTCATATTCGGCTTACTGGCTTGTGTATTTTGATGACGAAATAACATTGGTACCACGAAAGAGAGTATATATTTTTTCTTCGCTCGCTGCGCTCGCTCGTATTAGATACAGGTTGTTTTCGGAAAGAAAAACACATTCGGCAAGTGAGGTGACCAAATATATGATTTAGATATCTTTAGGCCCATCATGTATTTTGATGAAGAATTGTCACTTCTATAAGTATACCATGAAAAAGAGTATATATATTTTTCTCGCTCGCTGCGCTCGCTCGTTTAATGTTTAGATATAGGATAGTCTTTGAAATCGAATGAATTAGACAAGAGAGGTAACAAAATATTTAATTTAGATATCATATAGGCCTATCGTGTATTTTGATCAAGAATTATAACTTCTACCATAAAAAGGAGTATATAGATTTTTTCCTCGCTCGCTGTGCTGGCTCGTATAATAGATACAAGATGGTTTGGGAAAGCAAACAAATTCGGCAAGCGAGGTGACCAAATGTACATATCTCAAAGTTAATTCCATCGTGTATTTTGATAAAGAATTATGTCTTCTAACATGAAAAGGAGTGAATATATTATTTCCTCGCTCAGTGCGCTCGCTCTTATAATATTAAGATTTAGGATGGTTTGGGAAAGTGAATGAATTAGGCAAGAGAGATGACCAAATATATAATTTAGATATCTAGGCCAGTCTTGTATTCTGATGTAGAATCATCACTTCTACCATGAAAAGGAGAATAAAAGGCCTATATTTTTCCTCGCTCGCTGCACTCGCTCGTGTAATATTTATAGCTACAGGATGGTTTGGGAAAGCGAATGAATTCTGCAAGCGAAGTGACTGACCAAAATAATATATAATTTAGATATCGTATATGCCCACCAGATATTTGGGTGAAGAAGTATCTCTCCTAAAATGAAAAGGAGTATTTTCCTGGCTCGCTGCGCTCGCTTAAATAAAAGTCACCAAATCTGGTTGAAATTGACTGAAATGCGTATAGGAAAGACGAAGGAAAATGTGAAAGAAGCACACAATTGAACATGCCTAGAAGGTTTATACCGTTGAATTTATAGACTTTGGTCGTCGCTAATCGATGGCAATGTTTATCAGTAATCAGTGGCCTCTTCACCCCCCCCCCCCCCCACTGAAAAAGGTCTATCGACGCCCCTGACTGCGATGCAATATCTTTTTAATAAAACATATTATCATTATCATCATCTTTCATAATGATAGTAGTACAATACCAGCAATAATAGAAGACGAAGAAGAAGAAGAAAAAAAAAAGAAGGGAGGAGGAGGAGGACAGAAAAAGTGGCAAAAAAGAGAGCAGTTTCAGTAAATGAACGCCAAACGCCATTTACTATGCCTTGAACACAAATTAGATTTTGAACGAGAAGTACTTTTAAATGATTCAGGACCAAATATAGCAGCATTCATGGCCAGGTCAGGGTTCGGCATAATAGACATGATAGAGCAGAAAGAGACTACAAATGGACCACACTATGAAACAGTGTAGAGTCTGAGCGTGAAACAAATGATTGGAACATTAAATGCTGCTGACAATAATTTTCCGAGCGCAGTTCGCTAAGATTTCATGTACAAAATTATACAAACAGCTGCAGGTCTTCCAACAAACACAGGAAACATTAACACGAGTAAGAATAAAGATCGTTACAGCCTTTTAAAATCAACTCTCTCGTGATGCCATAACAATAGAAAGTGTATGCATTTAGAGCAATAGGCTCCTCAATCCCCATGATCTGATGATGCAAAATATACTCTTTCACATAATATCATTTTACTGTAAATGTACTGAAGGCTAAGGAAATGAATTAATTATCATCTGCTTACACTGGATTCGTTGTATTTAAACTGATCGATGTCAGCCTTCGTCATGCCCAGATGTACAATGCCGAACTGTGACCATCCGTCCCCCATCTGACTGGCTAGCCTGCACAAAATCTTATCAGAAACACTAGATGACCGGCTAAGTGGTCCAGAGTCCGGGTGCGTAGAGTTCCCACCTTCCTCTAGTAAAAAGAATCGTGTCAAATTCATGAAAACAACGAATGCTAGACTTGACTTTCATGCATATAAAGGCAAACAGAGTTGGGATCTTGTCCCCACTATACAGGGTTGACGATAAAAACGGACAACATACTTTCAATAAAGATGGGCAAAGTTCACCGATACCAGTAGATGGGGAATCTACTCAGAATAAAAAATTACACAAAATTTGTCAGAAATAGTTTGCATTCTAGAAACATTTTTTTTTGTGAAATAATGTTGAAGACATCGACCGCCGGTGTACCTTGCACAAAGTTACGTATTTCATTGTGTTATTTCAGAAATGGTATTATGCCGGAGCTTTTGGGCGAGATGTAATCAACGTCAGATTGGAAATAAAAATAACATTACACAAATTTTCTCTTCTTCCATGCGTTTTTAATAGCTTGTTAAACATTGACATGAAATTAAACATCTTGGCATGCATATTCTGTAAACCCAAACTCAGATCACACATATCTTTAATTGTTTATACTTCATGGTTTTTCTTAAAGACAAAACAGGTAATATTGCATATTTACATTTGGACTGTTTGTCTTTATATGGGGTACATGACAAGGAATACCGGACAGTAGGGAATGTCAGACACAGTCACAAAAGGGCTTAAAGGGGTGGGATGTATTGCCCTGATGAGTGATATAAAGTCATCAACCTGTCAGCGGGCACAAGTTTTCTTCTGACATGTTTTGCAAAGAAAGCTACATGATCGCGTGAATTTGATCTGCGCCTTTTAACAGATGTACATGCAGTATGAATTCGATGATTCTACCTCAATTCAATAGAAATTTATTGTGATCACAGTGCTTTTTGCAGAAAGTTCATGTAATGAGATGTAATCAACGTCAGATTGGAAATAAAAATAACATTACACAAATTTTCTCTTCTTCCATGCGTTTTTAATAGCTTGTTAAACATTGACATGAAATTAAACATCTTGGCATGCATATTCTGTAAACCCAAACTCAGATCACACATATCTTTAATTGTTTATACTTCATGGTTTTTCTTAAAGACAAAACAGGTAATATTGCATATTTACATTTGGACTGTTTGTCTTTATATGGGGTACATGACAAGGAATACCGGACAGTAGGGAATGTCAGACACAGTCACAAAAGGGCTTAAAGGGGTGGGATGTATTGCCCTGATGAGTGATATAAAGTCATCAACCTGTCAGCGGGCACAAGTTTTCTTCTGACATGTTTTGCAAAGAAAGCTACATGATCGCGTGAATTTGATCTGCGCCTTTTAACAGATGTACATGCAGTATGAATTCGATGATTCTACCTCAATTCAATAGAAATTTATTGTGATCACAGTGCTTTTTGCAGAAAGTTCATTGACCTTCAGACCTCTGACCTTGGTCAGATTCAACTCATTTTAGAACTTAACCTGTGCCTTTGAGAGATGTTCCTGTGGTATGAATTTGGGGATTTCTGTTTGCCTCAAATCTAAAAGTTATTTTTATTACAGTATGATTATCGACGACGCCATCGACACTGGAAATATTGACACCTATAATAGTCTAGCTCCGCTATGCAGGCAAGACCCCCCCCCCCCAACAAAACTTTTATCTCTTGACCGCCTCCACTCATCCTCAAAGAAATTCAGACTGGATCTTAAGGGCTGGTAATCCATTTAAAGTCTAGTCACTACGTGAATGTATGTGCGCCATTGCTTTAAGTTGTACGTGTCTCGACTTCACTCTCCACTTTCATGACATTCACCATGTTCACAAGATTTAAATTGAATTTAACTAATGTGTAAAGCATCCTCACCAAAGCAAGCAGACACCAGGTCATCGAGGCCAGCTTCTTTTAAAGCGTTGAGCAGTGTTCGTCTTTGGTGTCGCTCCGGAACATTTTTTCTCCAGTGAACCAGCAAACTATACGTTCCTTTTAAACGTTTTGTGTCAATCTCCGCCAAAGAAATGCCGAGAAAAATACCAAGACGATGGACGAACTCTGGCGAGATGCTGTCAGAGAGTTTCAGGAGGTCGATGTCAGTTACCCTGCCGGTAATAACTTCGTCAGTCGGCTCTGAAGTCAAAGTTGTATCACCACGATCACCCTTCTCCGGCTTACACATCGTGTTGTGCTGGGGTTCTGTGTTATTATTGCCTTCAAAAGATTACATCAAATGTCATTACCATGGTGATAATCAATTTCATTGTCAGCATATTATTATCACATATTATTAGAACATAAATATAGTCTGAAATATCCACTTCAAATTGTTTATCAATATTCCTTTCTATTTCTGATGTCAAGGCCGTACGCAGGAATTTTCCGGGGGGGGGGGGCAAAAGTATGTTCAATATTCAAGGAAACATGCAAGCAAGGAAGCAAAACGATCGAGTGGGGGAGGGCGTGGGTACCCCTCCCTCATGAGGGAGCTTTTGCATTTTTCGAAACTGAATGATAGGTGCACACTTGGGGTGAGATTTTTAAACAATTTTTTTAAAAAGGTTAAAAATTCATGGGGGAGGGGACAATTGCCCCTTCCCGCTGCTGCGTACTGCCATGTTGCACTATTAGCCCTTGGACTTCTGCGTTGCATTTTTTTTTAAATATTAATGAACCGAAATTAAAATGAATTGAATCGACCTGAATTGAAACATGGATCCTACGATTGAAATAATTGCTAAAAAATTATTTTAGAATAAAAATCGACATTCACACATGCACTCTGCTGTCCAAAATCCAACATGTTAATTGGAGTTTGAACAACAATAAATTGTGTTTATTTGTTCTCCTCACATCAAAATTTATGACATCACTATAGTTTATACTAAGACTCTCTTATTTTAGGTGAAACTGCAGGGGTGAACATGTGCCAAGCCCACATTGTCTTGACGGGTATCTTGTTATGGCCAGCATTCTGGTACTTACGTGTGTGTATAAATATGTATCAATGGGGGAAACATACCCCCCCCCCCCCAGGTATGAGGATCTGTCTACGCTAATGCTTCAAGACATGATACAATTTCACTTAATACATGTGTCCTTTGACTCATAGTTTTGGTATAACCAGGGAACATCTTGATGACATCATCTCTACCGATGATTCCGAGTATCTCCACAAACGTGTGTGTGTATAAATATGTATCGACGGGGGAATCACCCCCCCCCCTCCCCCCCCCCCCCCCCCCCCCCCCCCCCCCCCCCCAGTTTGAGGACCTGTCTACACTATAATGCTTCAAGACATAATACAATTTCACTTTATACCTGTGTCATTTGACTCATAGTTTTGGTAACCAGGGAGGATCTTGATGACATCATCTCTCCCGATGATTTCAAGTATCTCCACAAACTTGTCATATTGACCTGGATGAAGTATCATCCTCCTCTGGAGATCATGGATGATGTCCGAAGCTCGTTTCTCTTTATAATCGAATGCCCTGATGTGTCCCTGTTCGCGGCAAATGTTTTGGAAGTCCATGAGTCCATCGGGAGTCGATTCGATCTGTTTGGCTACCGCAAACATCAGCTTGCTGTATTCTGGCGGCTTGGCTGGCATGTCGTTTGCCAGAAGTATGGTTCAAAGTGAGCAATACTATAGTGAAGTGAAAGGGTGGGGGAAAAGGGTTATTTTCATTTTATTTACAGTCCGAATGTTTTGAATGTATTGGGCTTCGGAACAGACATCGGAACAGAAAGAGAAATCTAATTTGAACTTTTCAGTGAGTAATAACAATCTGGGGAAACAACCAATTTCATATTCGGGACCTGTTATAAAGAATAATTTACCAAAAGAATTAAGGAAAATTAGCAGTCGCACAAGTTTTAGACGGGCATTACAACAATACATAATTGAAGAATACCAACATGAAATTTGATTTTAGAAATGTTCGTGCAGGTCATTATTATTCATTGTATTTATTTCAAAGTTGACTTGATTATTATTACTGTTATTATTATTATTATTATCATTATTATCATTATCATTATTATTATTATTATTATTATTAATATTATTATTATTATTATTATTATTATTATTATTTTTTTTTTTTTTTTTTATCATCATTATTATTATTATTATTATTATTATTAATATTATTATTATTATTATTATTATTATTATTATTATTTTTATCATCATTATTATTATTATTATTAATATTATTATTATTATTATTATTATTATTACTATTATTTATTTATTATTATTATTATTATTATTATTGTTGTTGTTGTTCTTATGGTTATTGTAAATATTATATGTTGTTTTGAAAAGGTATCACAGCTGTACATTTCAATCAATTTACTGACATTGATTCATGTAATCAAATCAATGGGGCTAAACGCGATTAGCATATGCTATTTGTTAGCTCCTTATACCAAGATGTATCTATCATTGTGATTATCAAAATGTATATCATTATGAATTTGGTAGTGAAATTCATTCATTCATTCACTCACGTTTGGCAATCACCAATTATCACCCCCATGGTCAGCTCTTGGTATACGCATTTTTCTTTCACATTATTACCGCCCGTGAGAGTCTCGTTCATTAATATTTTCACTAAAGTCTTAAAAAATGAAATATTCCTCATAAACGATAAAAACCAAGGCCCTGAATCATGTCAGGGGCGTGGGGGGGGGGGGGGAGACATTTCACGTAATAAATGTGACGAACTGCCTCTCATGGCTCGAGTATAACTTGAAGCTGCTCGTGACTCCCCCCCCCCCCCCCCCAAAAAAAAAAAAAAAAAAAAAAAGAAAAAAACCCAAAACAAACAAAACAATACCTACCCAATAAAGTAATATCAGTATTCAGTTCAGGTATGGCGCTCTTATTCCTGTAACCACTTAAAATCTCTGTGGATCACAGCGATGTAGGCCTATATTCCTAGTATGTGCACTTACGAAACGAGAATATGGCGCCATTAGGAAAAACCACTATCAGCTACGTAGAGCCAGCGTTCAAACAAATTCTTATATTAAACCACTTCCTCCACAAATACACCCCAAAATAATCAAAGGATATGCGGCATTTAATGCCTCCTGAGAAACAATGTATGAGATCAGTGACATATACAGAGAGATGATTGTGTTCTTTAGTATACATCTTTATGTATACACACAACACAGTCATCTGCATTTTATGCGACGGGCGGAGAAGATGCGGACCCATAATTTTATGTGGCGTGTTGAGATCACGTGACCGAGTCTCGTCTGATACACACGTATCCCCTTTCTCAGAATACCCTTAAATAAGTATTTTGTCACGACAACAATCTACTCGTGACGACCCCCCCCCCCCTCCCACCACGACAAAATGAAAAAAAAAAGTAAGTTGAAAATTAAGTGATTTTTATTGATCTTTCATCCGAAAAAAACTGTGACATTCGAATGCCACCAAGCTGCTTTTTTTCCACTTTCTGCATTAAAACTTGTCTACGAACAATTCAATATCCCTGGACAATAATCAATCAATTTCTCCCTATAATGCATATGAATATCTGATTAAACTTCGAGATCAATTTTATTAGGGGAATATACACAAGATAAACTAATCATCTGATAAAACAGTATTAAGTCAAAATAGTAATGGAGCTTGTATACCGATTAAAATCTTTATACATCACAGCAATGCATAATTATAGTCCTCGGCTGTATTATGTGCACTAACGAAATATGGCGCCAAATTAGGAGAAATCACTATCTGCCGGTAGCCAGGAGTGTGTTCAAACAAAATCCTAAATCAGACCACTTCCTCCACAATTACACCTCCAAAATGATCAAAGTATAGGCCTCTAGATAAACATGTCTGATATCACAGACATAACACAGTCATGCATCCACATCTATGCCGAAGACGGAGAAGACGAGTAGGACAGGGCCGGACCATATTACTTATGTCGTATTTTGAGATCACGTGACACATTATGCTTGCAGGGGTCGTCTGATGATGCACACGTACCTTTAGGTATCATCTCGTTTAGGCAAGGTCACAGGTCCCTGGGGAGCCGGGGATGCTGGGGTGCTGCAGCACCCCTGGGAATTTTTTAGGGGAAGCGGAGCACCCCCCCCCCCCCCGGCTTAATTTGGGTGGGAGTGCTGCAGCATCCCCTGATATCCCATCAGAATAAGTTATTTTCCCATCCCATCTTCGTCTTCTTCGTATAAAAATTTTCTTTATGCAGCAGTAGATTGAAATATGAAACATTGCTGATTATACTCCGCGCGCATTGCACAGGGCTTTGTGCTTTTAGCTGTGCAATAACTCTTTTTTTTTTTCTCGCTCATAAATATAGAAATAAACAAGCAAACACAAAATTGCAATAAGCACTCTTATTCCAGCAGCGAGATGCCCGAATATCATGGAATTCTGCAGGAAGATGTGACAAATCTACTTTTTAAAGAAAATAGAGCTTTTGTCAGTATAGCTCGCTTCGCTGACTTGTAGAAACAAAATGGCTGAGGACTGCAGGCTAGGTGCCCAAATAGCTTCTTATTTGGCAGATAGGTGATTGAATATGTATTTATATATCTTACAGAGTTGTTTTGTGACACAGCAAACAACTGGACTAGCGAGGTGCCAAAATAAAGTCATACTGGCAGCAAGGTGATCATGTCATTCAGATATCTAATACGCCTACAGTGGCCCTTTTTAATGACCAAATAACACTACTTTCATAACAATTAAGAATGGCTATTTTGGCTCACTCACTACGCTTCGGACATCTTATAGGCCCACACTGTATTTCGATGACAAAATAAGGAACGCATCGATCTTAATTCTTAACAAGAAGTTACAAGAAGTCCATGTATTCCATTCGCTCGCTTCGCTCGCTCACAAAATTTGAAAACAAGGTGGTTCATATAATCTAGAAAGAAGCGTCCTTCCCCCCCCCACCCCCAATAAAAATTAATCAAAAAATACTTCGCAACCCCTAAATGTTTCAGCAAGTTAATAAAAATCTACATCTGCGATATTGTTTGAAAATAACTTCTTGTGTTTTGTGTGAGAGGGAGGGGGTACTTAGATTTGACTTATAATGTAGCATGAATTTAGGCCTTACACCCACCCCCCCCCCCTTTCATGTTCCCCGAATACTGAAACACTGCTTGCTTAAGGTGCGATAACCTAACATGTGGCTCAGGGGCTCAGCACCCCCTGTGAAAAACATCGTTCCCAGGGGCCTGCGAGGTCATAAAAATTACTTAACCATGTTTGATTTGTAATTTTGTCATGACGGTTCTTTTCTCTCTCTCTCTCTCTCTCTTTTCTTCTTCTCTTTTTAAACATTATCATGATCAGGTAACACACCGACTGAACATGTAGCCTATTCCACCATTTCATTTCCAGTTCTATATGTTTAATAGCAAAAGGGGAAATACCTTGTCCCTATCTTTTAATAATTCAGCTATACTTATCATGGGGAGGCATTTAGACAATATGCCTATAAACTATTTGCGAATTGAACTGCGTGGGATCATGATTAATTTATATGAGTCATTATAATCAAGATGTAATGTATTCTTCTACTCACCGCTTGATAATGTATATTCGAGCTTCCTGTATAATAGATTTTGGAATAATAATCTCGATTTCTCTTATAAAGAGAACGTTATCAGGTGCAGCACAATGCAGTACGACATGCAATAATGTAAGAAATAATCTCATTGCATTACATGTTCTTCTGCTTATATAGTTACAGAATAGCGAATCCAACAGCAAAGCAACAGTAAAGCTGTGCTGGATTTATTTTGGGCGCTGTGATCATTCAAACATGGAGATGCAAATATTTCACAATCACACCTAACAATGGTTCAGAAAAGAGAAGCATCTATACCACTGCAAAGATACCATGACGAATAATATCCATACAGCCGTTTGCTGGGGATTCCCAAGCAACTGCTGCCAGGGTCGTACTCACAACCACTTAATGTGCTATTATTGCGAAATACTGTTCGATGAAAACTATACTTTCGATAAATCAACTCAAATGCAATTGGAACCGATTTCGAAAGCCTATTATACTGCCCATAATAATTGTTCGACATTTCTAACTGTGATAGACAGGGCTGTTATAGTATTAAGTTGATTTTCGAAAGGAGTTTTTATCGTGTTTTATTCTTTTTTCCCAGAGGCTGCAACTAAGATGCCGAAATCAGTGGTTTCTGTAGGTACCAGCTGCAAATCAAGTATGGAATATGCATGAAGCTAAATGTGATCAGAGCCAGTTTCAGTGTGACTAGTGACAAACAATAAAATTATGCGAAAAATTATGCTAACATATGCAAAAAAAAAAAAAACGAACAAACGAGCAAACAAACAAACAATTTCCCCCTACTGCATATGAATATCTGATTTTAATCTTCGCGATCAATTTTATTAGGGGAATGTAACAAGATAAAACTTATCAGGTACATGCCTACCTAATAAAACGTTTTCTGTATTCAGTCAAAATATGGAGCTTGTATTCCTTAATCAGTTAAAATCTTTGTACATCACAGCAATGCATTATAGTCCTCGGCTGTAGGCCTATGATGTGCACTTATGAAATATAATAGCGCCAAAGTAGGAGAAATCACTATTTGCTGGTAGCCCTGTGGCCAGGAGTGTGTTCAAACAAAATCCTAAATCAGACCACTTCCTCCATTATTACACCTCCAAAATAATCAAAGTATAGGCCTCTAGAGAAACGTGTCTGATATCATAGACATAACACAGTCATGCATCCACATCTATGCCGAAGACGGAGAAGAGGAGTAGGACAGGGCCGGACCATGTCGTATTTTGAGATCACGTGATACATTATGCTTGTATACGTCTGATGACGCACACGTACCTTTAGGTATCATCTCATTTTGGCAAGGTCACAGGCCACCCCCTGGAATTTTTTAGGGGAAGCGGAGCACCCCCGGGCTTAATTTGGGTTGAGGGGAAGCAGAGCACCCCCCCCCGGCTTAATTTGGGTGGGGGTGCTGCAGCATCCCCAGATGTTTTTTGTTTTATGAGAGGTCAGCTCCCGGCAGAATAAGTTATTTTCCCATCCCATCTTCGTCTTCTTCATATAATAATTTTCTTTATGCAGCAGTAGATTGAAATATGAAACACTGCTGATTATACTTCGCGCACATTGCACAGGGCTTTGTGCTTTTAGCTGTACAATAACTCTTTTTTCTCGTTCATAAATAGAGAAATAAACTAAACAAAAAAAAAATCGCAGCGAGCACTCTTATTCCAGCAGCGAGATGCCCGAATGTCATAGAATTCTGCAAGAAGATGTGACAAATCTACTTTTTAAAGAAAATAGAGCGTTTGTCGGTATAGCTCGCTTCGCTGACTTTTAGAAATAAAATGGTAGAGGACTGCAGGCTAGGTGCCCGAATAGCTTCTTATTTGGCAGATAGGTGATCGAATATGAATTTAGATATCTTATAGAGGATTATATCGTATTTTGATGACGACCATGAAAAAGGGGATTTTTTTTTCGCTCGCTGCGCTCGCCCATGTGATATTTAGATACATGATGGTTGGGAAAGCAAATGAATTCGGCAAGCGAGGTGACCGATTTTAGATATCTTATATGGGCCCACAGTGTATTTTGATAATAAATTATCCCTTCTACCAACAAAAAGTGTTTATTTCTTCTCGCTCCTTGGCTGCACTCGCTCGTATGATATTCAGATACAGGATGGTTGGGAAAGCAAACCAATTCTACCCACCAAAAAGTGTATATTTTTCCTCGCTCGCTGCATTGGCTCGTATGATATTTAGATTCAGGATGGTTTCGGAAAGAAAAAAAAAAAGAAAGAGATATCAATAATAAATAAATGAATCAAAAACGGCAAGTGAGGTGACAGAATGTACATTTTCTTAACATGTTGAGTGTATTTTGTTAACGAAATAATACTTCTATCATCAAAATAATATGTGTTTCCTCGCTCGTTTGTAATGTTTATAAACGGAGTTGTTTTGTGACACAGCAAACAACTGGACCAGCGAGGTGCCAAAATAAAGTCATATTGGCAGCAAGGTGATCATGTCATTCAGATATCTAATACACCTACAGTGGTCCTTTTGTATGACCAAATAACACTTCTTTCATAACAAGAATGGCTATTTTGGCTCACTCACTACGCTTCGGATATCTTATAGGCCCACACTGTATTTTGATGACAAAATAACGCATCGATCTTTCTTAACAAGAAGTTTCAAGAAGTCCGTGTTTTTCCATTCGCTCGCTTCGCTCGCTCACAAAATTAAAAACAAGGTGGTTTATTTAATCTAGAAAGAAGCGTCATTCCCCTCCCCCCAAAAATTTAATAAAAAAATACTTCGCAACCCCTAAATGTTTCATCAAGTAAATAAAAATCTACATCTGCGGTATTGTTTGAAAATAACTTCTTGTGTTTTGTGTGAGGGGGGGGGGGTACTTAGGTTTGACTTATAATGTAGCATGAACGTCGGCAAATTAAGGTCTTACACCCACCCCCCCCCCCTTTCATGTTCCCCGAATACTGAAACACTGCTTGCTTAAGGTGCAATAACCTAACATGTGGCTCAGGGGCTCAGCACCCCCTGTGAAAAAATCGTTCCCAGGGGCCTGCAAGGTCACCAAATTACTTAACCATATTTGATTTGTAATTTGTCATGACCGTTCTTTTCTCTCTCTTTTTTTTCTTTTCTTCTTCTCTTTTTAAACATTATCATGATCAGGTAACACACCGACTGAACATGTAGCCTATTCCACCATTTCATTTCCAGTTCTATATGTTTAATAGCAAAAAGGGAAATACCTTGACCCTACCTTATCATAATTCAGCCATAATTATCATGGGGAGGCATTTAGACAATATGCCTATAAACTATTTGCGAATTGAACTGCGTGGGATCATGATTATCAGTAATTTATATGAGTCATTATAATGTATATTCGAGCTTCCTGTATAATAGATTTTGGAACAATTATCTCGATTTCTCTTATAAAGAGAACGTTATCAGGTGCAGCACAATGCAGTACGACATGCAATAATGTAAGAAATAATCTCATTGCATTATATGCTCTTCTTCTGCTTATATACAGAATAGCGAATCCAACAGCAAAGCAACAGTAAAGCTGTGCTGGATTTATTTTGGGCGCTGTGATCATTCAAACATGGAGATGCAAATATTTCACAATCACACCTAACGATGGTTCAGAAAAGAGAAGCATCTATACCACTGCAAAGATACCATGACGAATAATATCCATACAGCCGTTTGCTGGTTTGGGTATTCCCAAGCAGTGGCGTAATGAGCCAAAATATTTGGGGGGCTCAATCTTTGCGAGGAGCGAAGCGACAGAATAGCGAATCCAACAGCAAAGCAACAGTAAAGCTGTGCTGGATTTATTTTGGGCGCTGTGATCATTCAAACATGGAGATGCAAATATTTCACAATCACACCTAACGATGGTTCAGAAAAGAGAAGCATCTATACCACTGCAAAGATACCATGACGAATAATATCCATACAGCCGTTTGCTGGTTTGGGTATTCCCAAGCAGT
>CM057152.1:26220383-26277367 GCA_029962745.1 Echinometra lucunter
AAAATTGCAATGCAAATATTACGATTTAAAATTGAATTGCAATAAATTAAAAATTACAACATTACAACATTACGACTGTGGCATATTCTTATAAAGGTTTGTATGGCGGATGAACATGTTTGCCGAAGATTTTGTCCTTTTTAAAAATGATGTGATCAGCTTATGCTGGCCATGCTGACCATACAAAGTTGCCGGTCTGCCGAAGTTTGGCAAGTGATTTAATATCTTTTTAAAAAATGATATACCCATTAATTTGATTTTTTTTCCTATATTCTTTTCTTGTTATATCTCATTTTTCATTTATTTTCCCCTTTCTTCGAGCTTTTTTTTTTTTATAGCTGTTTCCCAAATTTCCAACCTCATTTGATTGGTGTGAATTTTTAAAGTGTTAAGCTTAATGTTATAATGCTGCAAAGTGTAATTATCATTGTTAAGTTAGAATTTTTCGAATTTTTCAATATGTACATCAAACTTCGTATTTTTATTTGTTGGAAATAAATGCCGGGGGGGGGGGGGGGGGTCATACAGCTTTTCGTAAAGTTACGCATGACTTTACGAACGAATGGAATAGGAAGTGCAAAATGGATGTCCAAAGTTTTTCCTGACGTCTAAACAAAGTGTGACTATATTTCTCATAATCTCAATTAAATTTCGGCCAAAAATATACTTTGCAATAAAAATGTTTGTAAACAATAGTAATATCAATCTACGTCTGCATCTTTTACCTTTAGCTAATGCGATTTATAATGATGAGAATCCCATTTGTCTTACCATATTCAAGTCGTTCATAGAGTAATTCGTAACTTTACGAAGATATGAACCCCAACCCCCCCCCCCCCCCCCCCTTTTGGAAAACCGGTCCTTGATCTAAAACAAAATGTGACCGTCGTGAGGAAAACTCCCCAAAGACAAGTCGCCCCCTGGCGCTTTCCCTGCGCATGGTCCCTGAAGAACAGAAACAGGCCTACACAATCATGTGTGAAAAATCAGTGACCACTGATTGTGCCCCTGACTGAAAATTTCCACTTAATCGTACGGGATTTTCTTGTTTTTTCGTTTTTAACTTTGTGTGTCTGATGGTATGTTTGTTTTGTTGTTTGCTATATTCATTTTACATCCCGGGTTTTACATGTATAAGTCAGAGAATTTATGAGCAAAGACCTGGATTTTCTTCTTCTTTTTTTCAACCTTTTCTTACTAAGAAATAGTCCCTTACAAGATTCATGAAGAAATAGTCCTAACTATTTTCAATTTGTTTGTCTGTCCTGCTAGGAAGGGGACCTTTGGAATTTTGAAAGAGAAGGCAATTCTATCATGTAATCAGATCCTCTATAAGCTGTACTATTCCGATGTGAAAAGCTCCCTTAGGTGTATCACTTGTTGTTTGAATATGCCGACAGGATGACCCGGGGCATGACAAGATACAATTTTGTTAAAGTTAAAGCTATAGTATTCCATTTCTTTTAACTTTATAATGTTTATGTTGTCAAGGCTTATAAGCACTGGCGTAAATCCAGGGGGATGGGGGGGGGGGGGGTATCCCCCTCACTTTTTGGAGAGGGGGAATGACGTGTACAAATATCCCCCCACACTTTTTAAGGAAGAAATTATATTTCAATTAATCAGTTAGTAAAATTTGTGATAATCTGTCATAAACGACCATCATATTTCTATTTGAAAATGCGATTAAAACCAGAAAAGTGGTTACTTTTGACTCGCTCGCTTAAGGGGGTCTGTGCAGGTGGGTGAAGCCCAGAGGGTGTGTGTTTATACTCAAGTGTGAGTTCGACAGAAAAAAAAAATTGGCAAAAAAGTCGATCTCCCCCTCCCCCCCCCCCCCTCCTCAAAGTGGATTTACGCCGGTGCAGAGGTGGCGCTCCCGGGTGGAGGGGGGGCAGGGGGCACAGTACCCCCCACACACACTTTTCGAAGCACCCAAAAAGTGCCCCTTTTTGCCCAAGAAAAATGCCCCTTTCAAACCTGATCAGTGCCCCCTTTCATCTTAGAAGGGCCCATATTCTTTGTCAATAAGTGCCCTTTCGTCTTCTTATAAGTGCCCCCTTTCCTTTCAGATAAGTTACCCTTTTTAAAACCTAGAAGTGCGCCCGTTTTTATGCCTGATTAGTGCCCTTTCCCTTTTTAATAGCGCTCCGTTCCCTTACTGAGAAGTGCGTCTTTTACACTTCAAATGAATCATCCCTTTTAAAATGTGATTATTTCCCCCTCTAACTACCTATTTTCCGTTTTCATCGTCCAGTCTTATTATGCAGAGTGCCCCTTTTCACCTCTGATAAGTGCCTCAAATTGAAATCTGATACATGCCCACTTTTACTTCTGATAAGCATGATAAATGCCCCTTTTCCTTTCTAGTAAGTCCAATTTCTCCACCTGTTAATGTAAGATGTAAATGCGATTAGCACCCTTTTGTTTTCTGATAGTGTCCCTTTTCCATTCGGGCAGTGCCCCTTTTACACTGTTTTAAGAATTTGATAAATTCCAATTCAATTTCTGATAAGTGCCCTTTTCCTTAGTAGTAAATGCCATCTCTCCTAACGATTTAGGACCCCCTTCGAATCTGTGTCTCTTTTTATTTCTGATTAGTGTCCCATTTGATTATGATAAGTGCCCATTTTCAGTCCCTCTTTCGTTTAAGATAGTACTCCTTCTGATAAATGCCCCTTCAAATCAGAAAGAGGCCCCTTTTCTCTCTTGTGCCATTTCCTCTTCTTTAAATTTTCCCTTTCACCTCCGGTAAGCCCCCTAAAGTCCTTGAAATAGCCATTTACGAATAGCTCCAAAGCATCAGAGAGGCTTCAGCGCCTCCCACAACTTTAACTGAAGCAATACTTGGTATACTTACTTACTTGGTATACTTGGTAGATTAGCCCTCTGCTCCTAAGGGAAGGGCTCTCAAATAATTCTTAAAGGTAGCCACTGTAGGTGCAGATACTATGTTTTCTGGTAAAGCATTCCAGGATTCCACCACTCTGTTAGCATAGACATGATAGAAGTGGCCAGCTAACTTAGTTCTGGAACGTCTATGGAATAATTTCTTAGAATGACCTCTTAATTGTTTGTTTGGGGAAGAGAAAACTCTAAAAGAAATACTGAGGGTATTTCTTTTACTTTTTCTTTAATTGGAAGGAACGGTGCCCCTAAATTGAAGCAATAGGGGGTATTTCTTTTACTTTTTCTTTCCAAAGCTCGCTCGCTACGCCAGCTCACACTTACTTATTATATATCACGCAAGGCATTTCAAGTAGTGTGTGGTAACCATAAAGTCTTATCTGTTCTCCTATTTCTGATGGTAATGTGTTTAAAGCCCCATTCATTTTGAATATTTTCTCCATTAAAACATGATCGGTCGCTATGAGACCTCACAAATGCATTAAAAGCATTATAGCTTGGTCACCATAAGGAAAAATATATACAGAGTAAATGGAAAATTAACAATGATAATTATGGAACACCCATAAAATGAATTTGCAATAGGTTTTATCAGTATAGGCCATTCTAAATATACTGCAAATACCATGACTTTCAGCAAAAATACTTAGCATTTTTGCTTGCTCGCTTCGCTCGCTCGTAAAATAAGTTAGACAGAGCAGTATACAATTGCAAAGTAGTTATTATCATAAAGATATAAATAGTATGTCAAAATGCCCCTTAAAAAGTGTTAAATAGAATGTAGGGGTATATTTTCCTTCTTGTGTTCCATTTATGTAAGTGTCCCTTTTTTCCCCCCAAAGTGCTCTTTTTCGCTGATGCCCCCCCCCCTTAAAAGACGCTCCGCCGCCCCTGCGCCGGCGTTACATGCAGCCAGAATTCCGCAGAACAATATATCTGGCCTCAGAATAACAGATATCAACTGTTATTATCATCATTATAGCCCCCCCCCCCCGGGGGGGGGGGGGGGATATGTCTCATTGAGGCCTGTACATCATCCGCGTAAATCACTTTCTGAAAAGCACCCTAAACGGGGCTTAAAATAAGGCGGCAGTAGGAGTGATTTTAATACCCTAAACAGAGAAATAATGTATTACATCTCCAATTTTTATACCTTTATGCCCTAAATGGGGATTTTATGCTAGGATTACATCATCTCCTGATTTAATAACCTTTTCCCAGATTTTTCCTGATTTTGATATACAGTACCCTTAACTGGATCCCCGTTTTCCCCGCCTGGTGCTGAAAAACAACCCCTTTTTTACGTTTTTGTTTAGTTTAATACGCGGATGATGTACAGGTCTCAATGAGATATATCCCCCCCCCCCCCCCCCCCCCCCCGGGATTATAGCATGGAGTAACAACTCCAACCACGCCCACTAGCACTGTACATACTCAACCATTAACGTAAATAACCAGACAAAATTAACGAGATCCATATCGCTAGCCCTATATGCATGAGCTAGCTTATTAGCTTAATCTACAGTTAAGTTTTATGTACATCAGTTGCAGTGTAACTGTTAAAGTGTAAGATGGACCAAATGATCACTATATGTTAACTCATCTTCAAGTTTTTTTTTTAATTTTTCTCGGTAAGTACCATGATAAAATGATCTATACCTGCCAGCCATCATAAATTTGTATTTCGTTTCGTTTATTTGTGAGAAAATCCCGGGAGAAAATGCTAAGAATCAACCAGGTTTGGCTTGATACGGTCCCACCTGTTTAAATATGTGTTGTTTAATTGGTTTCATTGTTTGGTTGCAGTTCTGTTTAGTCTTGAGCTAAATTAAAGTCAACTATATCCTCACGAAACTTTGATGAATATTTTAGAGAATGACTGTTGATTTCAGGGGACACCAACAAAACAGATTGATACTTTCTCCCAGGAAAATTTCTGAGGACCTCCTGTCATGCCTGTCTGCCTGTGGCTGTGCATTCACTTTCAAAATATCACCAGATTAGGGAATTGTAAATTCTAAACTCATAGAATTTAGCACTTATGATGGGGGGACCATAGTTCGCACACATTTTGATTTTCTAAAGAAGGCAATTTTCAGTCCATAATTTCTCAAAGTTACCAAAAATTATTCTGATTTAATTGACACCAAAGACCAAGCAAAGTTTTAGACTACAAAATGGGCGCAAGAAGAAGAAGACTGTATGTACGAAGAATTCCCGAGATATCGCGAGAGTATGTGCTCCTGTGGGCGGCCGTCCCCTGTGAGCGGCTGGTGGTGAATAAAAACTAAAAATTAAAAAAATATTTTTGATATCCCTTCAAAAAATTACCTTGGACAGTCTCAGGTAGGTTCTAGTGCACCAAAAAACATACTCGGCGAAAGCAGTAAGCATAATGAGTCTCACTGAATATCATTAGAATTCGACACCACCAGTCACTGGCTGAAAAATGGCAGTTTCGTATTTTTAAGTTAAGAAACTTTGACATACTTAAGCCAGTACTTCAGCTTTATTTGTTCAATTTGATTACTGATTTGATTTTTGTCTCGCCTGCGTAGCGGAGCGAGACATAGGTATCACTATTTCCGGTGTCGGCGTCGGCGTCGTCGGCGTCGTCGGCGGCGTCGTCGGCGTCGTCGTCAACAATTGTGTTGTACACCCAATAACTTTCTATAGCTTTAAGGTGGGATCACCAAATTCATACCAGAGGTCCATCTCTTGAAGGCGCAGGTCAAGTTCGAATATGAGTCGAATTTGAATAAGGTCAAAGGTCAAAGGTCAATGAACTTTCCATGACTGGCACTGTGCTATATTGTACACACAATAACTTTTTATACCTTCGAGGTAGGATTGCCAAATTCATACAAGAGGTCCATCTCTTGAAGGTGCAGGTCAAGTTCGAATGTGAGTTGAATTTGATTAAGGTCAAAGGTCAAAGGTCAATGAACTTTTCATAACTGGCACTGTGCTATGTTGTACACCTAATAACTTTCTATAGCTTTGACGTGGAATCACCAAATTCATACCAGAGGTCCATCTCTTGAAGGCGTAGGTCAAGTTTGAATATGAGTCGAATTTGAATAAGGTCAAAGGTCAAAGGTCAATGAACTTTCCATGACTGGCACTGTGCTATATTGTACACACAATAACTTTTTATACCTTCGAGGTAGGATTGCCAAATTCATACAAGAGGTCCATCTCTTGAAGGTGCAGGTCGAGTTCGAATGTGAGTTGAATTTGATTAAGGTCAAAGGTCAAAGGTCAATGAACTTTCCATGACTGGCACTGTGCTGTGTTGTACACACAATAACTTTCTATAGCTTCGAGGTGGGATCACCAAATTTATACCAGAGGTACATCTCTTGAAGGCACAGGTCAAGTTTGAGTATGAGTTGAATTTGAATAAAGTCAGAGGTCAAAGGTCAATGAACTTTCCATGACTGGCACTGTGCTATGTTGTACACACAATAACTTTCTATACCTTCGAGGTAGGATTGCCAAATTCATATGAGAGGTCCATCTCTTGAAGGTGCAGGTCAAGTTCGAATGTGAGTTGAATTTGATTAAGGTCAAAGGTCAATGAACTTTTCATAACAGGCACTGTGCTATGTTGTACACCTAATAACTTTCTATAGCTTTGACGTGGAATCACCAAATTCATACCATTTTCAAACAATAAGTTTGCCATAACACCTTAATAATTAATTTAATTTTACAATTTTACTCACATTATTATCAGTTACATTCTTTTTCACTAACATTCATTTCCTTACTTGCATGGAAATAATTATAGCTTCATAGTATTAACAGCATTCTTAGTGTTATCTGATTTCCTAGGGATAAAGTAGGCCTATACCATTATTGCATATGTAAACTGTCAGAACCACAATTCACCCCCTAAACTGCTGACAGCCTCAGAAGTCATATAGCATAGTTTTGACATGCAGTCTCTTCATGACTGCAATATGCAGGCGAGACAACGCTTGGCGTTTGCCTTGTTATTTAAGAGAATGAAGTTCATGGTCCATATTTTGCTGCAAAAATTCTTATTTATACCACCAGAGAAAAAGTTGCATGGGGGTAGCCACTCACCAGAGCCATTTCTCAAGATGGGTCCTGTGAGCGGCCACCTTATGTAAAACGTGTACAAAATGCAGGTTTTTGTAGGAGATTGTACTCTGCCTTCATTTTTTTGTCACGGCATTTGGTAGATCATCACTTTTGACAGATTTTATGGGTTTCTACACAGTATTTTTACTTTTCATAAAGTATTGGTGTGTAAAGCATGAAATTCAATATTAATTTTGTTTACTTCGTCACAGATATGGCACTAAATGCTCGCCAAATGATAGGCGGCCGCCTACAGGGGTAGGGGCGGCCGCACACAGGACACCTAACATTGTTTTGAAAAAAGGACACTACGGACCACGTAATTGGTCAATAATTTTAAGTTTGCCCTCTATTCAATTAGCAGGTATTTGGACTCTGCATTGATGGTATTGAACTAGGGTGTGAGTCTTTGATTAATAAATATAATCAGCAAATTCCTTTTAAGCGGCCGCACACCAGAGACGGTACTTGAGATCTTTCAAAATTCGATGTCTATCACAACGCTCTGGACCTCGAAAAGTTTTACAAAAATAACGAGACATAACTCCGCACATGCCAGTTTACCAATGATTAATACAAAATAGAGATCCATAAAAGGTAAGATAATTGCATTATTAGCAAGACAAAGTGCCATAGAATCATTTGATATCACATTTTACTTACAATTTTGATGACATCGTCTCTCAAAAAGAGGAATTCTGGACCCTTATCGGCAGGTTAAGTTTTTTTCAGAAAGGACGCAAAATGCTACAAAATTTGCCGATTTTTCATTAATAATTTCACAATTCCTTCCCAAAATTCAAAGAAAGGTTAACCCCAGGGTAATTTTAGGTTGCTCTTTCCATTGGTGCTATCATATTTTCACAATCTTTTCCAGTTTTTGAGATACGGCCCTGTGCGCGAATTTTGGACCTTCACAAAGTTAGGTCATACTACCATACATGTACAAGCTTATCTGAGATAAGCTTGCACTCCATAGTAGTCATTGCAGGGGAAAAGCTTCAATAGCTTTTGTGTGTATTCCCAGGTGTTTGGGCTTGGTAAAAAATCACTTATGAGAGGAAAATATTATTTGAAATTACATTTTCAACTCTGAATCCCCAAATTTGTGACATATTAAGAGTTGAAGAGTCCAGATAATCTAGCAAATTTAAGAAAATTAAATCTTGCTTAGGGCAATTTTGTTGTCTGTTTTTGACTGCTGCAACGGTGAATGTTCACTACAATCCCACACACATTTGGCCCTATGAGTGGAATTTAGGTCATTGTAGGTGAGAGCTTGTTTGGCAAGATATCAGTTTTGTAGGAGGTGTTCCAGTTTACTCTTATTTGATAAGGTCACTAAAATGATATGCAAGCATGCCAAAGGAAAAAAAAACAAGACTGTACCTTTAAAAAAGAGTATTTTGGAGTTCAGAAATAGTGTGGTTCACATCAAATGCATTTATTCTATTTTTCATTAAAATGTGTTGGAGCAAGTACTAAGAAACATGGATTGATGAGTAATGTCAAAGAGATCTGCCTACGTGTATCTATGAAAAGTAATGTACAGTTTCTTATTCTTTTCACAGACAAGTAAGGCAGCTCAAAACTACTCATTTCAATTTTGTGTTATTTTATTTATTTCCCAGAACATGGACAAGAACAAGACGCTGATTAATCACACATGAAACTAAAAACTTTGGGGATATCAAATACATGTACAGAGGACTCAGTCATCTTGATAACTGACCATATTCAAAGATTGTCATCATGTTGATTCTGTCCTGGATGTCTACAGGATGATGTGAAGACTTAAGAAAGGAAGAAAGCAAACAATACAGTGCCTCTGAGAGCACTGATATTATCATTTAAGGCCGGAAAGTAATCCTGTAGTATGATAGGACAATGTGATTACAGCAAAGAAGAAGCAGCCAACCATGATGATGCTGATGGTCCATCTGCAGACATCTCTTACTTTCTTTCTAATGATGGATGTGATCATGACATCATTTGGACTTCCTCAGTCCCCAGGTGAGCATTCAAAGTGGCATCCATTCATGTAGTAAGAAAAATTAATGTTCATCATTTTCTTGTAGTTCTGTTTTCCTCCTGCTTAGATCTTTCCGTCATGCATTCACGTTTTCAATAGTTTTCGTTTTGAATAGCATTTTGTATGATTATATATGAAGGCATGGGAAGACATGTCAGTCAAAACTAATACTAGTTTATGAAAGTATATGCATGCACTTTTAGAATTTCTGTTCCACGAGAAGTGAAAATTCAGAATTATTACACACGTTTTCCCTGATTGTAATCTATATATTCTTCCCCAAAAGCCCACCTCACTGTATCATTATGTGATTTCAGAACAGTCTTGTAGAATTGTGTAAATCGGTGTATTTTGTATCTTGACTCGCTGACCACTGATCTATTACAGTGTGGAGGAAGATCTCTAGCCATGTCACACTCGAAGGCAGCCATCACCAATCCTTATTACCCCAGTCAGGTGCAGCTGTCTGGTTAGATTCCGCTGCAAAGCAAGTTTGGGTGTTTGGTGGACAAGCTACCGTGAAGAATAAGACTGCTACCCTGGAGCAGTTTTGGACGTTAGATCTTCAGACCATGAAGTGGATCCAAATCCAACAAAATGGAGAGAAATGGCCTTCAAGTAGGCATCATGCAGTTTTATGCTCAAGAGACAAAGCTCTTGTTCTTGCTGGAGGAATTCAGGCATCTGGCTCTTCAAGCAAAGATGTTTGGAGATATGATACAGATTCACAGATGTGGGAAATAGAAGTGGGCTATGGAAATCTGCTGGGTAATGTCACAAGATTTTGGTGCTCAGGTATGGACCTTTTTGGTCTTGCCCAGGATGAATCTGGTACAACATTATTGCAGTATCAATGGGATCATAAGAGTTGGACTAAGGTACCAACAAGATTTAGCACAAAGAAAGCCGATTCAGAACTTGTGCCAGACTTAAGGAATGTTTCCTTTTTTCCAATGTGGCCTTCAGAGAGAGGGTTCTTGATTCTCTATGCACCTGCTGATATGAGTGAACTGAAATTAAATTCTAAACATTGGAAGTACACTGATATGCATTGTATTCTGTGGTTACTTGATAAAGATATTCAGTGGAAACCCCTGCTGAATGACTGTGCAACTAATGATGATTGTCTCACAACTTTACCAGCCAGTGGGAAGACAAAACCTGTATCTGGTGTCCTGCCTTCTTGTCGCACACATGCGGGTACATGGGTCGATAGTAACCATAATATATGGTTGCATGGTGGTGTGTCTGACACAGAATGGTTACGTGATACATGGACATACAGCTTCGAAACCAAGTCCTGGGCACAGCTGGAGGGTGAATGCCAAAAAGCATGTCAAGGACTGGATGAGGTCAGCAATGATCCCATGACCTGGATCTGTAATGACACACTCTTTCTTTTTGGTGGTCGACAAGCCCATACCTCATCTAATGCCACTTTCCTCGCAAGTATCTGGACTATTGACATATCCAACTTTGTGGAACACTCTATGCTATCTGTGCCTCCTCTTGGTGTATTCCTCATCTCTCTAAGTGTTACTTTCATTGTGTCTTTGGGGACATGTGTGATTATTATCCTTGTCAAATGCTCATCACCAATGGCTCCTAGGATCAGGCCCCCTGTCAGGACCTACGGCAAAGTGGAGTATTCGCCTGTCAGCTCTGATGAAGTGCCATAAGGAAAGAAAACATGTTCCTAAACATGTGAGCGAGAGTGATTGATCAGTGTCACTTAAAATATTTACCAAAAAAGGACCATTCTGCATAATTTTGCTAGTAGCTAATGTTTTGATTCACATTCCAACCAATCGTAAAGTTTTATATTTCCTTACCTCTCTTTAATCAAAGAAAGTGTTTGGTAGACCGTGTTTATGATGAAATGGGAAGTAAATAGCAACAGGTATGCATATTGCATACCGGTAATTTAAGTTTGTTGATTACATGTACCTCATATAATAATCTATAATTGTGACTCAATGGAATATCTCAGATACCACATGTTAAGTGATTTTGTAAAACTTTTCAGAATGTTCATATCATTTGTATTACTGTTTCCCTTCCTTCTTTAAATGTTTTAAATGTACATCAATGCTTATTGATTACTGCATGTATATAGGTTGATTGCCCTTTAATCCTTTGTTGGCAGTTATGCTGAAGTTACCTTTGACTTGGATCTTTGGAACATGTGTGTTATTGCACAATAAACCATTTTCTGTGGGTTTTGAAAACTCACCCCTTATGAAGTTGAACTTCTTTTACAATGAGAGCACTATATTTTTGTTTTGTTTTTTCATTATTTGTGACTTCTTGTTAAAAACAACAGTAATCAATCTAACCATTCTTGCAATGAGTACTGGGTATGTTCTTTTTTATGTGCAATAATTTTGCCTTTTTTCTCTTTTTCATTTGTGAATCATTAAACTTTTATTGACTTATTTTGTTTTCTTATTTTTCTTTTTGAATCTTTATTGACTTGTAAACTTATTCAAAGTTACTTAAAATTTGAACGAAGACAAGAGAGAACATATAATATTTATTCTTATTTTGAATTGCATTTATAAGCAATAGTTGATAGATGAGTGGAGTTGGCCAATCTGCTGGTACCAGTTATATTAATACATGTATGTATGCCATAGTGATCTTATTTGAAGAAAGGTACATGTAATGTTTTGTTCCGGTAATAACAAAAAATCAATTCCTCATGATTATCCAACAAATACAAAGGTGTATGGAATATTGCTGACTAAATTAGATGATAAATGTCAGAATCATGTTATGCAACACATACAGAAAACATGCTTTTAGCTCTCGGCAGCACTTTTAACAACAACAACAAAAAAAAAAATGCCCACAGCAAATAAGTAAACTGTACACCTATATGTACCTGCCAATGCTAAGAATAAGGAGAACTTATTACATGATAAAGTGATTACACAATGGTAAAAAAAAAATTGATATATGATCGAGAATAGAATTCTAAGAAGAATAACATTAAAAATTTGATGATTTTCAATCGAAATCAATGCATTTTTGATAATTTTCTCATAAAAAGTCAAAAGTTGACCAAAAAATTTTGAGTATGAGGTATGACGTAAAAGTGGGTACCCAGCTTTGCGCATTGCAGTTGTGCTGCGCGCTAGACTGTACAATATGTATTATACCTTGCGCGCATTTTGCTAGAATTGCGCGACAAGGTACCCACTTTGAAGTCATTTTGACGTCAAAGTGGGTACCCAGTTGAAACTGGGTCACAGCTGAGGGGTCCAAAATATCCTGAAATCTTACCACATTTGGGGGTTTCCTTGGCAACAGGACTTTTAAAAAAGCTTTAGGCAGATGATTTTCTAATAAAATCATGCTCTTTTAAATGAACTAACATTGTTTCAGCATTGGGTACCCCATTTAATAGATATTCTAGACAAAGTAGAGTCATAAACTGATATACATGTAGTATATTAAGCAGAAAAGAAGAATAGTTATGAAAATAGTCTTAATTGTAGAAACAGCATGTACTGTCTCTTGAAAAATATAACCTGTATTTCTTTATTATCTACAAAATTAAAGCGTTGAATGTCCGTACAGTGTTTGTGGAATCGTAATGTGGGCATTGCAACTTTTTCTCTCCGGCTCGTATCTGTTCATATCTGAAGTTTTAAAAATGCCAACTCTTTCCTTTTTATGTCCTGTTTTTAAAGGAATGTCTCGTAGACACAAAAATTCTCTTTTGCAATATTTTGTTTTGAGAACAACTTTTTATATGCTGCTAAGAGAGTACAATTTCCAGATAATCATTCTCTGTATGTAATTGATTGAAACTGATATTATGAAGAAACGTAATTGTGTAGGGAATGTGTATGTCAAACTAGTCATGATAAACTAGCACATTTTGTTAAGGTTGAAATAGAATTTGTATTTTATGACAATCACAATCGTGACACTCAAGTTAAGGAACCTTGCATAGGCATTTTATCAAATATATTGTTCTGTAATATTGCTATGCAAAATTTGTCTTTGTTTTGAAGAAAAGTAAGTTTCTTTCATGCAACAGCTATACAAGTGAAACCACCCCCTAGTACCTTTTTATGCATTAGTCACAGGCTTTTTAATTTTATGCATTCACACAGTTAGCTCAGTATATTGCATTCTCATGTTGAGTTACTCATTCCACATTCCATATTGCAAGCAAAGTTTCTTTTGAGTTGTTTCCTTTACTGGCAGATATCGTTTTTATTAAAAAGGAGACTTTTGAATTGGATGTAGCTCTCATGAGGTTTTTGGTGTAAATTAAACAGGCTTTATTACTCTTTTCATGTTTGTCTTTTGGTTCCATTTGGAATTACTGATACCAGATACATCATTTGGAGGGAGATAGAGGATAGATTGATACAGGGAGGAGAATGAGGGCAGGGAGAGAGAGAGAGAGAGAGAGAGAGAGATGGATAGGGATAGGCATAGGGATAAGAATGAACAAAGGGAGAAGAGTGCGAGAGAGAGAGATTGATAGAGATGGGCATTAGGATAAGAATGAGGAAAGGGAGGGAAAGATAGAGATGGATAGGGTTATGCAATGGGATAAGAACTAGGAAGGGGGGGAGTGGATAGGGATACAAGTATGTAATAGGATAAGAATGAGGAAAGGGAGGGAGAGAGACAGAGAGAGATGGAAAAGGTTATGCAATGGGATAAGAACTAGGAAGGAGGGGGGGGGGGGGAGAGATGGATAGGGATACTAGTATGTAAGAGGATAAGAATGAGGAAAGGGAGGGAAAGAGAGAGATGGATGAGGTTATGCAATGGAATAAGAACTAGGAAGGAGGGGCAAATTGATAGGGATACTAGTACGTAATAGGATAAGAATGAGGAAAGGGGGGGGGGAGATGGATATTATAAATTGGGATAAGAATGGGAAGGAGAAAGGGAGAGATGGATAGGGATATGCACTGGGATAAGAATGAGGGAAGAGAGAAAAAGAAACAGGAGCTCGATAGGGATTGATAAGAATAAGGAAATAAAATATGAAGCAAATGATAGACACAGGAGAGAATGAACAAAATGAGAAAGAAGATATGAATAGGAATTTTAAGACAAGGAAGAGATCGAGACAGAGAGCAATGGGAATCACAGTTAAACTGAGAACAGAGATGGAGATGTATAAGAGGAGAGGATAGAAAAGGAAAAGACTAATAAAAATTCATCTCTATTAAGAAAATCAGGAATATGAGAGGGAGAAAGAAGGGATGGAGAAGAGGATATACAGTGGAAACTATATAACGAGGTCCTTGGGACCATCAAAATTACCTTGTTATAGCAGGAATCTTGTTATATTGGGGTTAAAAAACAATAGAATATAAAGAGCTGGGACCAAAATATTACCTTGTTATATCAGGAATATTGTTATATCAGATCTCTTTATACCGAGTTTCCACTGTATTATGAAATTCACTTTTTTAGCTGGTATCCTGTTGTCTCAAGGTTCTCTGTCATTATTTAGTTACCCTCCTCTGTTCAGTAGAATACAAATTATGCACAAGAATGAGTTCATTGCAAGATCTATCCACACTCGAGTTGAAGCTGTTTGTATGTGAACAGCATGAAAAGACTGTGAACCAGAGACTCCAACTCTCCCGTTTTCGGCAGATCTCCCGCTTTGAGTCCATTTTCACAAAATCTCCCGCTCTCCCGCTTGAGTTTGAATTTCTCCCGCCTTAGCTGTGTTTTTCCTTTTTTCTCCCGCCCAACCACCTTAAAAAAAAAAAAAGAATCTGAATCATTGGGTTTTACCTCATTTAGTGTTGCCATATGTTAGAAAATAAGCCTAAGATAGCATCAGAGAGCTTCTATGACTCTAAAAGTGGCCTCCGGCCGCTAGGAATTTCGTGCTTCGCGCTGGTGACGTGGGCTACGCGCACGTTGAGTCAGAGTCTCCCGTTTGCCAGGGGGTCTCGGCGGGAGAATCTCCCGCTTAAATCACAATGATCTTGTTTTGTTGTGTAACCAAGTTTTTCATATCTTCATTTGAGCATTACGCAATCTATTCTTTCCCCTTTGAGGCTGTCAATTTACAAATCATACTAAACCCGACAGCTTTGTAGGAAGTGCTGATAGATCCAACAATGAAACTCATTCTCACGCATCGATTGTGGGACACTTGCATATTATTTTGCGATTTGTAATTAGTTATTCAAGCAACTATGGTAGCTACTCTATTAAATGTTTACTTATTTTTTAAAGCACCTAAGAACCCATTCCGCATTAGACTTTAATGAACGAAAACATATTATTGTAAGTAGAATGGCAGAAAGATGTTGCTAATCTGAGGTGATTCTAGGGGAAAGAAGAAAGATACAAGGACAACACAGAAAGCCATGATGGCTCATGAGAAGGTTAAGAAAGGGAGAGATTTCATTTTCTAGCCATTGCCCTTTTCCCCGAAAGGCCAGGAGCCTGTCCGAAATACATCACCCCATTTCACATTTCAGATTTGACCCCTTAAATTTACCTAGACCATTCATCAGCTCATATACAAAAAGCTGGTCAGCCTGAATGTAGTCACCGGGGGTAGCCCCCGGGCTTCCGAAAAGGGCCGTGAAGTTGGGTTGATATTACTCTGTGTAACTGTATGCTGCAAATTTGGTCACCAGAAGTCTATGACTATACATTTAATACCAAAACATACTAACAAATTTTCTGTTCGGATGGTTTGTCAGATGGCCCCTAAAGACGTGGGTAAAACCTATGGGTAAAACTTCCAAGGCCCATTGACCAAATTCTGTCAGAAGGAAGAGCTGTGGCAGTACTTTCCAAAAATATAAAAACTGAAAAAAATTTATACATATACTAGTATATAAAATAGGGCGACTGGGACAGGCTCTCGGACTAACTGTACCTTCTCAGTATCTTCACTATTCACCGCTCTCTCTCTCTCCATTTCCGTTTCCTCATATTTATGTCTATCACCATTTGTTTCCAGCTCTCTTCTCTTCCCAAGATCTCTCTCACCCCCTCCCCACTCTCTCTCTCTCTCTCTCTCTCTCTCTCTCTCTCTCTCTCTCTCTCTCCCTCTATCTTTTATCTATTATAATATTTCTTACTAAAAGTGGAGCAATTTCACTTGGTGTTTGTTTTTAGAATGCTCTTGCCATCTCTGCTTGGCCTTGTATTAATGTTTTAGCCCCAACCTAAAGATAAAGAATATGTTGACTCTATCTGTAGCAGTCATACAATAATTGTACGGTAGCATCATTATTACATATATAATCTAAATACTAAGATTTAATTTTAGAATATTTTGTATAGCACTATTACTAATCAAAAAAAAAATTATTGTGATGGCCACTGCATGTATAATAGGTGTCAACTTTGAACTGATTGTTTATTCCAAATCAATGAAACTACTTTCAACCTCTCACATATCACACTGAGAACCATACGTTACATCCGAACAGTGTAAAATGTACAGAGCAATAACCAGTCTTTACAGTTCAGAAATTTATTTTGTCAGGAAATAGCTGTTTTTCTTTCTTTCTCCTGAGACAGCATGGCAGATGAATTGTGATAATCAACAAATCTACATCTAACACAACATTCCTTACCATTACAGTTGCATCATAGAAATATTTACAAAATTAAGAAACATGTATTAGTCATCTTACTATGCTCTTCTCTTTATAGTGAAGGCAAGAACATATAATTCAGATACCAGTAGAAAGTCAAGCATGTTTTGTATATACATGTAGGTTTGTTATATCAAATATTCACTTACATGGCAACTTTCTGTGTTATTCTTTCCTTTTCTTTAAATCAAGTGTTGGATGATGCCTCAGTATTTTAGGATCCTTCTTTCATGGTAAGATAATGTGATATTTTCACAATAAAAAGTCAGAATACCTGCCTTGACTACTAGCAGTATGACACATTGGTAAATGCCGTACACAGGGAACACCATACATAATATACAACACAATAATATTCACTGCCCGATTCTTTCATTTTGATAACTGAACTAAAAAGCTGATGTAATTCTACTGAAACAGTGCATAATTTATAATGTACTTAGAAAATGTAATTAGGTATCAAGACCAATGATTGGATGCATAAGAAGTCCTGATGCCGGAATGTTTGGGGGGCTGGTTGTTTTTTTGTTTTTTCTTTGTAAAATGCTACATGGAGACAGAAAAAAGAAGAATGCAAATTTACTCATGATTACTGTTCAACAGTTAGTACAACAGATGGAAAAACCCTCACAGATTTATTTAAAACTGTACAAATCCACGCAAAACTGAACTATCTAGAACAACAAAATAAAGAAAAAATATCCCAATCTATAAAAGAGAAATTCAAAAGTACAAACATGAACAATTTCCCTCTTATACTTACTATATACATACTACATTCTTTTTAACATTTTTAGAATCTCTTTCATCCATCTTCTTCAACTGCCTTCATCTTTTGGGTTTTTCCTTATCAATATCCTTTCAAACCCTATTTACATCATCCTCCATCCTACAGATGAGTTTTCTTTTTTTTCTATCACATCATTAATGGGTTAAGTGGAGGTACACTGCCACAGACAATCCATGATATTTACAGTCAAAAAGTTCATAGAATATCATGCAACCTTTAAAAAAATCAAGAAGTCAAACCTACTCACAGAAAATTTTGAACAAGTCAAACACACAGGGTATAAGACTAAACTGATCACTTGGACAATCATTCCAACCATGTATACATATGTATACAACATATACAACCTCTTCTAGCTCCCTTTACTGGCTTGACCCAGATCCTCCATAGTTGCCGTAGTTGCTGTAGTACTGAGCATACTGCTGGGCATACTGAGGGTTCTGCTGGTAGTATTGCTGATACTGTTGCTGGTAGTTGGCATACTGCTGCGACTGTTGTTGCTGGGACTGCTGCTGATACTGCTGGTTGTAAGAGGTGTTGCTCTGGTTGTAACTGCCACTGGAGCTGGTATTACCATACCCTGATGTGTTGCTGTAGTTTGATGAGGAGCCATAGCCTTGGTTTGAGCTGTAGTTGCCAGAACTGCCATAGCCCGACTGCTGGCTGTAATTTGACTGCCTATTCTGCTGGTAGTTCGACTGCAAGGGAGAATAGGAGATATAATTCAAATGTTTTCACATTACAAAATATATGTTGTATATCAAATATTACTGGAGCATTACCCCACAAGGATAGGTAAATACACCAACATATCACCATATTTCTATTTCATTTAGTCATAATCCAAGACATTTAATAAGATATACCACAAAAAGAAAAGAAAAATAAATGTCTTATGCCTGAATTCATGAAGGTTTATGTAAATCAAATAAATGTGAAATAGCACAAATTAGTTTAACCCTAATACTCCCGGGGTATTTCAAAGCTTGTTATTACCGGGGAGGGGCCATTATGGCCCCCCCCCCCTGAGATCTCGGCCATGGGTCGCCAGATTGCCTCAAAATTTTGCACAAGGGTCAAGAATTACGTAATCTACAAAGTTGTATAGCTTAATTTACGACAGTCCTACTATTTTTTTTAAAATTAATTAATTTATGCTAATTTATGCGAGAAATCATAGATTTGGGTATTTCTCACTAAATAAAGCCTCAGTAATAGCAATTTTTGGTACAAATGTCTTTCATAACTCCCTCATCAATTCCTGAAAGAAAAAGATAGGTTGTGGTAATTATTTCTTATGTATTTTATTGTTTTTCAATTTTCTTATGTATTTCTTTGTTTTTCGTCAAGCGTTTTATGTAAAGATTAAGATGTGTATGTGTGGGTGTGGGTGTGTGTGATGTGGGTGTGTGTGTGTGTGTGGGTGTGTGAGGGTGTGTGTGTGTGTGTGTGATAATTATTTACACTATTTGAAGTATTTACATAAATTGGAAAAGCTCCTGATTTTGTCCATAGAGTTATACACAGTCATATAGAGAAATAGCGAAATTTCAGTGACATGTGCTCGGTAGACGTAATCTGACACCTGCACGGTAGGTCCGATCGCCATAAATTTGGTGTCAAAAATGTGCGGGAAGGATCAGAGAAAAAAGTCATGAAATTTCGTTTCGAAATATCGAGGCGTTAGGAAGTACCGACAAAAAGTCGACAGGGGGGGGGGGCCATAATGGCCCCCCCCCCCCCCCCCCCCGGGAGTATTAGGGTTAAGTGAGAGTATAAAAGTGCATTATTGCCTACCCAATGGACAAAAAGACACGAGTGTTTTACGCGTATGGATGTTTCAACTGCACTTTAAATTCATAAATCTCTTTTGCGAATTAAGGCCTGAAAGTGTCAATCTTTTCAAAGCAACTTTACAAGAAATCTCTTAATTGGTCAACATAAGTTAGTGGCACTGCTTAAGATAACTGGATTTTGTGGGTGTGAAGGCTCAATTCAAGACCATACAAGTATGCTGTTTATATACTGAATTATGTCCTCATACCTGGTTTCCATATTTGTTGTATGAGCCTTGGTTCTGACGATTGCCATAGCTTCCTCCACTACTCTGGCTACCATAACCACCAGAGCCTGAACTTCGGTTGTAGTTGCCTCCACCACTTCCATAGCCAGAGCTCCCACGGTTGCCTCCGTAGCCACCACCACCATATCCACCGCCACCGTAGCCTCCACCGCCGCCACGGCCACCACCGTAGCCACCACTACCTCCGTAGCCGCCACCACCACGGCCACCGCCATAACCACCACCACCACGGTTCCAACCTTAAGACAAAAAGTAATATAATCAACACCATCAGAATGTATGTAAACATAGCGACATTTTGAAAAATTAGTAACATAGTGTGCATCAGAATTCACAATATTTTGGCTTTGACATGTGTATCATCAGCTTACTGAAAATAAGACTTTTGTTGTGACTATCCGAAAAATACTCCTAAGGTTTGTTTGAGTAAAGTGACAAGACTATAGTGTAGTGAAATGAAATTTCACCAATCAAGATATTAATTCACATAATGATGGTGGTGCAACTAAGTGAATTCAAGTATCAAACAATCAAATACACATAATGTGAAAATGTGCATTAGAGACATATTGGTAGATCTACAAACTAATTCCATCTCATAATAATACTAGAGTTGATAGTATACCTCCGTCACGGTAGCCTCCCCTGTATCCACCTCCACCACCATAGCCCCCTCGACGGTCAGAATAATCATAGCCTCCTCCAGAGCGGTAGCCACCACCACTGTTGTATCCATAGCCTCCTCTGCGATCGTCATGACGTCCGTATCCACCACGGTCATAGCCTCCTCTGAAGTCTCGACCACCCGGACGACGGTCAAAGCGAGGTTTCAGTCCTCCTGCATCCTTGCCTTCCTTGCGGTAGCGCTCCACCAGGGGCTTGCTCTCTTCCTCGTTCAGCTCAATGTACTCCACCTCATCAAAGAGCACACCCTTCTCGGGGAGCTCAAAGTTGGCTATATCAATTAGATGGTGGGGTTAGTTCAAAAGGATAAAGTAAATTAGAATATAGAAATGGTGCTAACAATGCTGTGAGATTACTACTTTACACTTACTGTACAGTTGCCTACATTAACACTTTTACAGGCTAATTCTACGAGAGAGTAAGACGATGGGTGAGTACATTTGTGTGAGCCATTTCTGGCTATTGATCCCTACCTTTCATCTCATTCACAGCGTGGTCCGGGACGTCCTTGCCTTCTTCTTTAGTGCGTTTTTCCACCCGCTTCTTAAACTCTTCATCAGTGGGAACTAATACGATTGCTTTGGTGCTGAAACCCTCAAAGGGGCGCATTTTTCTTCTTCTTGCAGAGGGATACACATTTGTCTGACAGCAGCATTGGAGTAGGAGAGAATAATAGTGATTATTTCTGATTCCATTCATGGGCTATCAAAGCCGCATCTTCAATCAATTCTCTGAAATGATAAGTCTGATACATGTTACTTAAATGGTCAAAACAACAGTCGTCATATACAAACCCACCTGCAAAAAAAAAGAGGTTAGTAGTGTTGCCTTGTGCACAAAACTGAAGTTCAAAGCCAATTTTTCAAAAATAAAAAAGGAGTGCATCAAATCTCTTAATCTACCTCTTACACTGAGATGCCATTGATGATACTTAACAGGATTACATATTCCTTAGTTCAATTACACAAAATTACACAAAATCAAACACATCATTTGAGAGCTTACTTAGGCACTACAGGCATTGTTGCATCATCAAAACATATCAAGATGAACATAAATAACTTTCTTTCACTAAAAGATGAAATGAAGAATAACCTACATTAGGCATGCAGAGCAAACTCATGAAAAGTTATTCACAGAAGAGCCAACAACAAAGATAATGCCTCCGATATTATAGACAAAATATTACCTCTTTGCAGCTCTGTTCATTATCACATCAAGTTATATCTGCCTAAAACAACATTGCTTTCCAGGTCCAAGCCCCACACTACTTAGTGAATTATGATGTAATGCACTGACTCATGAAAGGTATATTCCAATAAGCCATGTGTATGTTGTCTCCAAAAATGATCAGTTGTAAGCCAAGGCCTGAGGAATCCTTTGCTACAGATTCTTAGTACAAGAGTCTTTCAATTTGAACTCTTTACAGAAATCACCTTACTCAAAACCATATGTATCAAATGCTATATTTAGATTTGAAATAAAGATTCATGATTAATATGCTTTAAAAAAAAAAAAAAACACTTTAGATGAACTCTGAAAGCAGGGTAAAAATATCCCTCTATTACCACGGGCAATATATCAGCCAAACTAGCCTTGCAAATCTTGTTTAACACAGAAGGTTGCCAGAAACCATGTGTCACTGGGTCTTTCTCCCTCCTTTATGAAAGCTCTTCATGAGCTGGGGGCAAAGTTCCTGTAGCCCCTTTTTATATTTTATCAATTCCAAACCATGCTGGTTATCTCTCCATTTAGCAACTACTGGCTCTATTGTTTTCAATTCAATTACAAATGAAACTCCACCAAGTTTCTAGAAATTGTGGATGATCAAGATAAATTTCACTCTGGTTAGGATAATCTTCTTTCAATTTGACAGTTAATTTATTTGCTGATATTCCATAAGGTACATTAAAACAAGCTGAAGTTTAATTCAAAATAATTGAGAAAAGATGAACACATTTTTTTTTTAATCACCTTGGGTAATATCTGCAATAATATCCTGCAATCATTGTCGTCTTGCATACAATTGTTATGCCATGAAGAATCGTAGCATCAGAGAACATCTCTGCTCTTTTATTTTACTTTTTTGCTTGTAGTCCACATTAATGCAAGCTGCCAGAACATTGCTCTGCTTTTGAACCCTTTTCATTTATCGTATATGGCTTAAAATTTGTTTACATTTTCCCCGAGTCACTAAATTATGCATATCTTTGTTGTAATGAAATGCATTTGATCAAAATATGAAATACTCTTTTAGGTTATTACACCTCTTTTACCACTTGCAAGGAAAAATAATAATAAAGAAATAATGTGTTTCATATGTAAAATAAAGAAGAAATTCTTATATTTCATGAAGTAATTCCACTACAAATAAATCCAGCTACACTCTTATAGTATTAAATTTCAGTAAAACCAATGGCATGCCAACTTCTTCTGTAAGAGGTATGTTCTAGAGATTCGAAATGCACTGCGAATTTGCATCATTTTGGGGTAATATTTCAGCATTATGCAACAAGGCAAGGAGTCCAGTATGAAACTGACTCTCCTTCTTCAGTCGGACAACATACCTGGTCCAGAATGTAGTTGCGGCGCTTCCTGGCAGCAACCTCAAAGAATCGATTCAAGCACTTGGTAGCCAAGTCCATCAACTTGTCCCAACGGCCAGCATAGTTGCGCTGACGGCGGAGTCCCATCACCTACACAAAGAGTTAATTTTAACAGTTAACAGGCAATTCATCAAATTTAACAATCTCATAAGAGCATCATTTTAATCAATAAAACAAGCTGCCAATAATGTACTTAATAAGGCTATATGTTCTTCATCTGTACCTATTTCAGTAAATAATTTCACTACTCTTTCCAAAAATTTAGATAAAGAACATTTTTCCTGAGATGTATGGATAAACAAGAGGGCCTTGCTCATTTACATCATTGCTAGAATCGTAGCAATCTCCTTCTGGTATATCTTAATGCAGCAAGAACAATTTAGCATTGCATATGCAGTTCTCATTTATACTGGATCTCAAATATGCAAATTGTATTGGCACTTGGCCTTAAAATCCTCCTTACCTTCATCTTATCCATGATGAGATTGGTACCAAGGATGTAGTACTTCTTGTCAGTCATTTCCTTGCATGCCTTGATCGTCCAGGTTGTCTTGCCCGAGCCAGGCAGACCTACCATCATCAGCAACTAGACAATAAAAGATGGGACAGGAATTATTTAAAGCCTAATTTGATCAGCTTTTATTCTTCAAATTGGCAACACCAAGTTTTCTTTTATTGCTACATTTTTAAAATAAAAAGTCATGTATCTGAAATAAATATAAATTGGCAAAAAGTATGAAGAGAATTCAAAAAGTTGCCAATTTGCAGGGGAAAATGGTGATTTTAAAATTTCCATTGCATTGCCAATTTAAGGATTTAAATGCTTATTTTCATTAAAAAAATTTTCAACATTGAACAGAAAATATTGACGTAACCAAAATGGGCACAGTTTGTGTAGAAATTTTTGCTCTTTCTAATCATGTATTTGGAATGATTTCTAGGGCTCTGCATCAAAGGTTGTAAGGTCAAACCACATAGTGTGGACCTTCTGTCATGAATGGGTTAAGAAACATGGGAGGGACATTATGAGAGGGAGTGTGCCATGAAATTGGTGAAAGTAAATAGATTTTAATTCATGTGTTCATAAATTACAGATTGTGAGTTTTATGGGTAACCCCCCAAAATGGAGAATTTTTCCATTTTTACTTCTTGATCAAGATGACAGTCCAAAATCACCCATTCCACAATTCTCTTGTTGTTTTTTTTAAAAGTCTCAATTGAATAAAATTATTGACAAATATTCTAAGGATTATTCAAGGATTTACCTGACACACATGAAAGGTTTTCTTCAAGTTTATCTTTTAAATTACTGATACACCTGAGTGGTATGTTTAATGACAACAGATTCTCACAACATAGAGCACACACACACACAAAATAGTATGGATAGAAAAAGAAATATATTTGTTCCATGGATAGCTTCACAGCAGAGGAACAAATAACATATCCAGTTAGATTGGTATCACCAACACACAAATAGTACAATACCTTCATTCTAAGGCCACAGAATTACACATATAATACAAGATACCATAACAATTAACAAATGCTGCACACCAATTTTAACTTACAGACAATACAGACATGACATTGCACAACTGAGCAATGCAACATAATACAAGGCTGAAGTTTTCTCTTTGTGCTCAATGAAAACAATCTGCCATTTTGCTGAAATGGTGAAATCCATTAGTCTTTGTATTAAATGATACATGCACTTTCAATCAAATATGATATATGCTTTGGGAACAATACTGTGTCTTAGAATATTTGGAATACAAACAAAACAAAAATTCAAAGAGAAACAATACTTGGATGGACTGGCATTTAAGAATTATTTACTAGAGAGAAACAGAGATGCCAACCTATAATCAGGTTTTGCAGTATTTTTATATCTAAAAAGAAGTACTATGAGTGGGAAAAGAGTTTATCCCACTTTATAGTCACAGAACTGTACAATATGGAAAACAGTATTTGGATGGAAACCTGCAGTATTTTCCTGAAAAGAAAAACTACATAATACTGAAAAAAAAAGGAACAGTTGGAATCACTAGTCAGAGACATTTGAAATCGAGGCCATTCAGGAGGATGCAGCATTTGCAGGTGTTCTATTTTGAAATTTCAATACAGTGTATTTTTTCAGAACTTGCGTCAAACATAATGCCACTTATGAACTCACATTTCTCCATATTCAACTGATTGAATTTCCTACACTACTGTTCCATACACATCAAATTTAAATTGCATGATGCCATTTTCAAAGTTCTAATGTTAACACTAAAGAAGCAAAAATGCTACTTATCAACACCATCACAAACTGATCAAACACGTTATTACATTGTAGTCATCTTATCTGAAGTTACTCTTTGAAAGTCTCACTAAAAACACATTTTTTATTCACTAAAGAATACAAAACCTTGCATATACATAAATCATTTAGGCAAAAAAAAAAAAAGTTTGTTAACCAGACCGCCCCTAGTAAAACCTGCCGACTTTTATTTTTTTATTAAAATTTGACCCCCCCCCAAAAAAATGTGCCGACCGACCCTAATTTTCATTGTTTTGCCTACATTTCTTTTCTTTTTTCTTTTTTTTTCCTGGCGAATGGCACGGTAGAACATCATTATATCATTATCAAACATATCGTGAGCAGAGGACTCCAGTGTCTGGCCAACCCTCGATCTCCATTTTACGTGTATCGTTCGAGTGCACGGTACGGATCTATGATATATGCGAGGAGTCCCCGCTGCATGCACAATCTCAAACACAGTATGTGGGACCACAGTACATGGGATGCCCGAGTACTGCACGAGCATGTTGGGGGAAAAAAAAAAAAAAAAAAAAAAAAAAAGGCCGACCGACCGAACAACCCTATTTTTTTCCCTGTGTTACGGCAAACAAACCTATTTTTTTTTAGGCCTTATCACACACAACACAACCATTACAATCCAACAAATTCGCATCACATGCCAAACAAAGTATGTGTACATGCAAATGTTCATAGAATAGCCAGTCCATATTTTCCAATCCAATTTCTTTTATCTCTGCATTTTATATAGGAAGATTATTATTCTAGCCAAAGCTCCGTTTTCTTTATACATGAGCTTTACACCTTCCTTAATTAATTCTGCCTCGAGAAGTAATTAGCATGGGGCATTTAGGAAGAAGACAGTCTGACTGAACATCCCTGAATGAGAAAGAAGATTATTATTCTAGCCAAAGCTCCGTTTTCTTTATACATGAGCTTTACACCTTCCTTAATTAATTCTGCCTCGAGAAGTAATTAGCATGGGGCATTTAGGAAGAAGACAGTCTGACTGAACATCCCTGAATGAGAAAGACTGTTCCAGAAGTTGCCTACAGTCCTGCCATACAGTATCCTCTTCATCAACAGGGATGTTGTACAGCTCAAAGATGTGATGCTGAATCTCACACATCCTGGGACACTTGGCTGAAACAGATTGTCGAGAGCCAGCACTCTTGACCGGAAACAGCTTCCTTGCCAGACGCAGTGCACATATCCGGTAGTTAGCACTAGATTTGTAGATCTTTTCCACCTCTGATTTGTGCAACATGACCTTGGATGGTTTTGCCTTTGGTCGTCTGGCTGCAACACTGCTCTTTCCACATGCAGTCTTGGCCTTGGTGGGGCCATCAATGATTTGGTCCAGAGACACAAAAGATGGTGTTGGTGAGCGAGACATCTTTTTGCCAGCCGATTTTCTTCTGGAGGTACCTCCTGCTGATGCTGGAGAAAGCCTATGAAGCTTCATTTTCTGAGCTTGTGCCTTTATATCACTCTTGTTCAGATGGCACATGTCTTCTTTTTCATCATCTTGCTGTAAAGCTAAAGAAAGTTGACTGTTCATTTCGTTTATGTTTGCTACGAGTGTTTCCAAAATCCCACACTTCTCCTTTGGTTCGTCATGTTTTGCTGTGTATGTGTCTTCGAGATGATTACATCCCAGAAGGTCAAAGTTGGTGTTGGAAGGGTGACAAGGGCCAAATAACCAAGGGGCAGCATTTTGCTCGTGTGCGTTCTGCACTATACAAGATGAAGTCTGGTAGAGACTGATTAAACGAGCTTCTAGCAACTTCTTCAAGCTCTTACTAACTATGTCATCACTACCCAGGATCAAGTCTTCAGTCATCTACAAATATGACAAGATATAAGGGCATTATCAGCTCACAGACAATACAAGATACAGTCAGTACAAGATTCACATGTTCTAAACTTCAAATTCCTATTCCTAATTCATTTCAAAAACATAACATAGTTCAATGTTTGTGTTGATGAAGATAATAAATGATATTCAGACAACATCCAAGAAAACTTCACAAATTCTGTTGTATGTTAACTCCCCCCCCCCCCCCCAGTTGACGACAGATACTTAAATAATAACAAATATTACCATGAAATCAATTTTCATCTGATATAAAACTTAAGCTTTACAAAAATATGCTATTTAATTAACAATGGTTCAAATTTGCCAGTAAAAAGTATTCTTAGATAATATAAGCTCTCTGCATAATACAGTTCCAGGAGGCATCAGAGCTTAAAACACACACCTTGTTCTTGTATTTATATGTAACAGGACTTGGAAGATATTGAACCAGCACCTCAACATCCTGTGCATTTCCTGCATATGAGGAATAGTGATGCACATCAACAAAAACAGAAACACTGCCTTTTTAAAATGCTACTCATTTTTATTTAAGTGAAAAAAAAAAAATCTTTTATTTCATTTTATTACTTTTATCAGAGAAATTTATTCATGAAAGAAAACCTTTGAATTTAGCCGAATTACTTTCAGAGATTGAAGAGTAAAAGAAAAAAATAAATAATAATAAAAAACATACACATAATTCCCACTCCCCTTTACTTGAATTATGTTCGACCTTTTAGACAATGTGAGGAATAAACTGGATGAGATCATGGTGATTTAGCATTACAGTTAAAAGCACTTACGCAGCACAGACAGAACTTTTCCACGGAGGAGGCATCCCATCCTCATGACAGTAACAAATGTATGTTGAACACTCATTCCTTCCACAATATGACTAGCTGGTATAATACAAGGGCTCCACTCATCAGCAAAGCCAACCAGCACAGCAACATTCTGGCAAGGGGAAGAAAAATGTCTGACGAACAGCTAGATAGCTGGAAAGATACGATGACAGGTACTCATTCCATGGGTAAGACACTGCTGGGCGAGATGGTATGATGATGATGGTAGATGTTGGGTGCATATCATGACGTGATAATCATAGATCCAATCACATCCCTGCTTCTACAATCTTTGCAACCGTAGGTTAGTTGTGCCGCTGGTGACTAATGGGTGGCTTGTTAGAATCATCAATGTTACATGAAGAGCTATGGCAGTTTTCAACAGGAGCTATTCAGTTACCTCACGGTAGCATGAACTTCAAATTACTTCAAAGGCTTCACAACAAAATGTAACTCTACAAATTGTTGTTTGCTGTTTGGCATTCATTGCAAAAGTAACAGGTAATTGACAAGACTCTACAGAAAATCCCTCAATTTCTCTAGGCAGATTTGTTTCATTTAATAAAACAATATTACTAGGCACATTCACAAGACAACAAATAACAGAGGCACAGAAATACACAAAAAAATGTAATACTCAGTCATTAACAAACAAAAACATACAGTATGCAAATGAATTAACAATGCACCAAATCCACAAGAACAACAAAACACTCAGTTAGGATATAGTGGCATGAGGTTCTGCAAATAGATTTTCAGTTAAGGAACTTGCTGTTACAACCAATAGCAAGTTAGATGTTCACAAAAGAAAGTGTTTTTTTCCCCAAAATTATTGATACAAAAGATTAGTACAATCATGATTTATGCTGGATCTAAAACTATGAAACTCAAATGAAAAACCCTTGGTTCATTGGTTCAAGACTGCAAGTACTCATTCAGAAACCAAATTGGCAATGTGATTATCATAATCCACATATCCTTCATTTCTCAGCTGATCACAGGCAAACAAAAAGCAACATTTTCTCCCTACCTCATATATCACTGCTTCAGACAATGTACAGTAAAAATCATAAATTGATTACTTGATAATGTCAAGGACATATCTAAAATTGAATAGGGGGTGAAAAAAATGCACAAAAATGCAAGGTTGGATACTGTCCCTTGGGCAGAGTATCAAACTTGTATGGACATGACTTACCTCGCAATCCTTCTTGGTTGCTGGAGGCTTAGGTCCACGTACTGTGTCCTCAGCCGGCAATTGACCAATGAAAGTGAATCCTTCCTTCAGAGGGAAATATGGCTCCTCCTGAACAACAAAATTATGAACATACCAGTTATAACAGTGAACAAAATCGTATGACTTGCTCATCCACCTTGACTAGATAGGAAAACTATTTCATTAGAAGTATCGTAAAGCATACACGACACTAGTGCAGGGACAATTTTTCCCCCCATAATTCTCAGATAAAAACACTAGTTCAGTTTCTTCACGACTGTGAGTGCTCAATCAGAAGCAGAACTGGCAGTGTACATTTCATCACAGAATTAAGTACTCCAAAGCAAGGCAAAAAGAGAAATTGGCTAAGCAAAGTTGCCAGTGTGTTCCTACATTGTCCTACCTTCTGGCCAAAGTTGACCTCCACTGAGATGTTCTTGACCATGACATGAGGGAACAGGGCTTGACCATTCAGGTCCTCCTCAATGGTGAAGGCAACCCCCAGATCAGTGCCATTCTTGGTGTATGAGATTGTGGGCTTCTCTCCTTCAAAGTCCTGCAATCAGAAGGAAAGGAATAAAGCGAATTGGCAGCACTTCTATATTGACTGCTACCATAAGAGCTTTTAGAACTTTCAAAAAAGCTCTCTCGATGCTGTGTCATCAATTTGCAGGTCTAGTTCATGAAAAAATCTTTTCGAACCTATATGACATTGTTCCTTAAAGTGTAAATACCACAAGCAGTGCACCTAAGGAATTCAACTGATACATTTGAAGGCAAGCACAGGAGTCCTGAGTTGGTGGATTTTTGCACTATAAAAGACACAACTATCATTATTAATATTATTGATTAGCCAACATCACTTTACTTAACGACATAGGTTAACATTGTTATAATTTTAAAAAATCTTGTTTTGTTACTTGAAAATGGGATAAACATAAGGGTTATAGTGTAAAAATACCAGTCTTAAAGTTTCGAAGTATAATATCCACAGGAAGTATTTTTAAATATTAAAAATGTGAACCAATGTTTGAAAAATATACGAGGGTCGGTTGCACAGAATAGACATACGGAGTGCGCATGCGGGTAAGACTCACCTTACCGTACTGTGTGTATTGGCATATCACGCGGCGGGAGGCACATAACGCCATTTTCAAATTCAAGCAAAGTGGTCCTCTTAGTGATTGTCTCGCGAGACGAAGGATAATAAAATCGCCGTTTGCGTCTAACTTACACTTTTTCATTCCAAATTATGGTTGGTTTTAGGGTTTTTGAGTACAAATACAAGTACTCATACACATGTTCCATCTTAATTTGAGAATTTTTAAAATCAGCTACTCACAAAGTTAGCCAATGCCTTTAATGGCCGGAATTCACAAAACAACTTCATATTGAAACCATGGTCTATTTCAATAAAATAAGCGTAGATCATGTAACTAGGCGTATGAAAGTGCATTTGCTATCTGACCATTGGACAAGGACACATGCATGTTTTACGCCTTTGGAGATTTTAGACCATGCTTTAAATCTAAACCTCTCTTGTGAATTTGGGCCAATAACTTAGAACAGTCTAGTTTTGCAGTACATGTACAGAGATGCCAACCTCTTGACACAAAAAATCAGATTGAATATCCCAAAAAATCAGATTTTTGAGTGAAAAATCAGATTTTCACGGAAACTAAGATAATGTGCGCGAAGCGCACATCACGAGCGCGAAGCGCGAAGTCCTATCGGCCGGGGTCCAGGGCCCGCTTAAGGGCCCTGGAAGCTCTGGGGTTCTAGATGCTCTCTGGTGCAATCTGAGCATATTTGAGTGACCTTTTTCTCTCAAATTTAATCCAAGTTTTGAGGTAATTTTTATGTTATAGAGCCTCTACTCCAGATATATAGATAAATTTATCTGTGATCCTGTTAATGAAAGAGAATTAAGATGTACAAAACAACATTCAATTGCCAAAAAAAACTAAGTCAGATCAGTGTTCTGGCATCATGGCGCAAAAAAAAAGGGGGTAAAGGACAGTTAATGAAAAACAATGTCAGAAGCATTAGAAAATAATATGAAAGGAATTAGTGACATATGCTTTACTGGCCAACAATTTAGGTTGAGCACTGATCAGCTGGAAGAAGTATTTTGTATGCTGGGGAAAAAAATGAAATTAACATGTAGGAAACTTCAGAAACACTATATGTACAATGAATAACCTACCACAAATGATTTGAGCAGATCAGTCAAACTGATACAGTCTATAGTGCCAGTGAACACGAACAATGATTCTGCGTAGATCAGTCATACATGATACAGTCTACAGTGTCAGTTACTGTCCGGAAACATAACTTTGACTAAATCACTCAGATGGTCAGCGGCAGAAAATGCAATGTTATGTTCAATAAAGAAGTTCGTCATTAGTGTTTCCGCTCTTATGACAGAGAAATCCTTTCGCTGTTGGACAAACGAAGCTATACTTTGAGTTCCCTTGCGTGCTGCGGCGGCATTCTTATGCTTAATCCTGCCAATGTGCAAGGTGATATCCGTTGCTCCTCCGTGGGCGATGCCGAAATCGCAATCGCACAGTTCACATCTAACCATGCTATTTCCTTTTTTGGACGGTAAAATACACGGCCATTTTTCCGTGTACTCTCTCTTGTAACATTGCTTCCTACTCTGCTTCGATGCCATGATGAGTGGTTGCAGATAATTTGTTAAAAAAAGACGTTCACGGCAAGATAAAATCGTCACCAGATTCGAAGTTTCGTAGTTTCTCCGCCAGCGCCAGCGAGCAGCTGCAGCTGAGACGAGGCGGCAGCTCGCAGCGATGGATGTTCGTTGCGTGCGTGCTATAGAAGCTCGAGCACTGCATGCCGTTATATTATCGCACTAGCTCGTATTACTAGTATGTATAGTAGTGTGTACGATTTATGTATGCACTGTCATGCGTTATATTATGTATTGCGCACTCGTAGCGAGTGCGGCAATATAACGTTATCATATATGGCATATTCCGCCTTCCCGCGCTGATTCACTGTGTATAATACGTATAGGACAAAAATATCGGAAAAATCGTATTTTTGATGGGTAAAATCGTATGATCGTATTTGATTGATAAAATCGGACTAAATACGATAAAATCGGACTGGTTGGCATCACTGCATGTATAGCATTAATCTTCTCTTGGTTTCTATCAAAAAGAAATTAAAAGGGAGTCTTTATGTTGCTCACTTTAGTACTGGTATTAGTTTCTTAACATGCAATGTCTGGAAACAATATACAGAATATTGTCATTTACTTAAAAATAATCAGCAAGTAAAATTACAAACAGCACAGCTTTGGTTAATTCTCAGATAACGACACTAGTTCAGTTTCTTCACGATTGTGAGTGCTCAATCAGAAGCAGAACTGGCAGTGTACGTTTCATCATAGAAAAACACATCTATTTCTTTGCTGGTGTTACCAGGAAGTAGCTTCTGGTTATTAGACTTTGTTAACGTGTACAATGGTTCCCATATATTTGATGTTTATGGTTATTAGACTTTGTACATGTTTACAATGGTTCCCATGTATCTGATATTTTAGTTTGAACATTTTTCCAGTGGCTCCCATATCTATGGTGTTAACTTTGTATATTTTCCAATGGCTCCCACATCTTTGGTGTATAACTCAATACTTACCACATATGCTCCAATGACATCACCAACACCAAACTTCTCACCAAAGTTTTCAAATTTGCATTTAACGGATGCCTTTCCAGTTCCACCATATCCATAAGAAAAGTCTTCCTCTCCTGTGTAAGCAAATATTAAAAATATATAATATGACTTGCCTCATAAACATGAATAGTTAAGCTGGAAGAAGTGTATATTATCAAAGTTATATAAGCTTTTATACTGATACAGCTTTTCAAGCGTTACAACAAATGCAAAGTTTACATGAGACATGAAGGGCCTATCAAAATTCATCTTTCATTTCACAGGAGACACCACTTATTGCTGACAATGAATTGGTATTTTCAGCATTTGTATTCCATTCCATTCTCAGAGAGAAACACTAGTTCAGATTCTTCATGACTGTGAGTGCTCAATCAGAAGCAGAACTGGCAGTGTACTTTTCATCATAGAATTACATCAACATTTTTTTTTCTTTGGGAGAGTTATTTTTGCTAACATCAAATTCATGGAATACCTTTCACTCTAAGAAAATCAATAAGGTAAAAAAAAAATTCCATTGGACTAGAGAATAAACAAAAGGTCTGGTATAAAATCGTTCAAAACAATACATATGAAAAAGCTAATAACAAAGAAAAGCACTAACCTAGTTGAAGGGAAGAAGCATCAATGGACCATCCCACACGGACGACATGTCTATTGGTCTCTTCAGGAGGAAGATGGCGTACATCAGCCTGGGACTCCAGCTACAGTGGGAGAATAAATTACTTGTATTCTAATCATTCTTCAAAAAAAAAACCCTTTAGTTAAACAAAAGTTTGTCAGCAAAGAGAAAAAATATGTTATCTTCAGATCACAACACTAGTTCAGTCTCTTCATGTTTCTGAGTGCTCAATCAGAAGCAGAACTGGCAGTGTAATTATCATCATCGGATCTCAATAGATTAAGTTTTCTGACTACTATTAAACTGATTAACCACACAGTGCATATGATTCAAATGTTCTCGGGATAAAAATACTTGTATTTGACCATTCAATCAATTCAGTACACATTACCACAAAGCAGAAGTATTTACAAGTCAATGTACCTTGCATTCATATGCAACCTTTCCTTTGTTCACTCCATGGGTAGCCTTGACCCCGCCCCACATGTATGCAAATCCTTCCATGCTGAGAGGACATGCATTGTAGCCATCCTTACCAATTTTCAGATTCAAGTCAGAGAGGTCTACAAAGAAGAGACAATAAATCCAAATAAAGTATGTGTTCAAGGAAAGAGAGCATGACATTAAACATATGTAAGGAGAAGCTTGAGTTCTGAGAGAAGGTAAAAGATAATTTTTCAGCTTTCTCTGTCCTTTTATGTCAGTTTGGGAAAATATCAAGGCAAAACTGTTCAAGGATCACTTTTCAAATGCTCTCATATTCATAATAGAACAAGAAACTGCTAAAGGTTCGCCCTGAACATTTTTGTGTAGTCCAATACACTCTTTCCTATTTGTGTCGCATGCCCTTTTGATAAGAACACTTGCTCTGTTGCTCATACATCTTGCATATAATTAGTAAGAATAAATCTTTTTCTTTTGTAATCACGAAATTGTGAATTTCAGTTTAAAATAAGATGAATGCGGAGGGAGACAGATAACGTTTTTTTTTTAACTCCAGCAAAAACGGTACTCTTATTTATTGTCTCCGAGACCAAAAAAGAATGAAATTGCGGTTTGCGTCTTACTGACAGTTTTTCATTCCAAATTATGGTTGGTTTCAGGGGTTTTGAGTACAAATACAAGTACTCATACACATATTTCATTTTAGTTTCAGAATTTTTTAAATCGGCTGCTCACAAAGCTAGCCAATGCCTTAAACTGATTTCTTTGACATTTGACCAAACATAGTCCTGCATACAAATAGGTGAAAGAGTGATAACAAACCTAACAAATCTTTAATTTCATGCATATTAACCCTATAACCTTTGACCTATGTACCCAAAATTTCAATCACCTTCCTATGAGGATTCCTACTAACATTAAGTTTTAAAGTTCATACCTCAGTCATTGAGATACCATATTAAGGCTAAAAGCCCTGTCCCATACTACCGTTAAACAATTCTGTCTGCCTGTCTAAATATTTATGTTAGACGGTGTCAGACAGAGGCAAATTAAAAAAAATGTGGCCATTAACTAGCGCCATCTGCCAGCGTCTACATATGTCTGTAAACCAGCTGAAGAACGAATTTAAAAAGTCCAGTAAACGTTCGTGTTCGTTTCTCAGACGGAATCGTTAAACGGTAGTATGGGACAGGGCCTTGAAGGCTTGAAATTTCAGAAACTGAACTCTGTGACCTTTGATCTACACACCCCAAAAACTAATCAGTTCATCTACCTTTTGAAGTTCATACCTCAAATGGTTCTTGAGATATCATGTTAATGAGACTATCACCTGAATTTTCATAAATTGAGCTTGAGACCTTTGACTTTTCACCTACATACCAGGACCAAGTTTGAAATTTATACCTCAAACGGTTCTTGAGACACTGCATTAACGAACATAATAAGCATGACAGATGGAGAGACAGACAACCTGAAAATGTAATGCCTCCACCACAAACACTTGGTGCTGGATTTGTAATTTGTACTACACGTTAATTACCAAGTAACTTACATTTGCTAAGTACACACTGTGTGTCTGGAATATCGTCATCTTCTTCCATGACGACAGGAGGGGGTGTCCTGCACATTATAAGAAAACAATGTCAGTTAGATAGATTCACTGGTGCACTGTATTGTTCATATATTCCATTAAGTTAGAGTGTAAGTCCAACATTATAGCAGTATTTATTACTCATATGCAAACTTCCTTGTTCTTCCTGCAGATCTCACTTAACAGGACCTTTCAGTTAAGTGAAACACTGGGGAATCCCCAATCCAGCCACAACACTAATCGAATGGGAAATTTAAAGATTATTTTTAAAAAGTAAGATGAGTGAGCCCTCTGTATGTTAAGTCTGTGCAAGTGGATCTTATCACATACCCAACAACAAACAAATATGCTTGTACACAAATAACTGTTACTAGTACCCTACAGTATTGCTCGGAAAAAAGTAGACACCTTACCGCGCTATACCGCGGCGATAGATGTGAAATCGGGTCACGCGGTAATACCACGAGCAGATTCACATCAGCGGTAAACTGAATTCATATGCGTGACTAGCCACCTAACAAAAAAAATTAACACAAGATTTTATAGGAAAATCTCGTCAAGTAGTATTACCGCGGTAAATTAACGCAACCTCCGCCGATCGAGGGACGGTCTTCCTTTTTGAGAGGAACAATTTTTTGTGAAGAGGCACTGATTTGATAATAAAGTGTCACCGCTTTGACTGATCACATTATTCAAGAAGACTTCACTCTCAGCATGATTAAAAAGAGCCTCGGTGTTCCTAAGGGGAAAAATGCAAATGAAATAAACAATTCCAGTACAGATAGGTCTAATTTTATCCTAGACCGAAAGCGTCAATCTCTCATATATCGGCGGTTGCTTCGCTAAGACGCTGACTACTTGTGGCTCCACCGTCCGCCGCCTACAGAGAAGTGAAGTCCATCCATGCATGCATGTGTAGTTAGGAGACATGCGACGCAACGCGCCGCGCGCTCCACCAAGAAGCTGAGCGGTGTGACGATATCGGAGTGGAAAGCCAAACTGTTTCTCGGCGATCACCCTATAGTGAGCCCTTAATTTTCATTTTTGTATCAAAAGTTATATTGATCTCGATTAAGTTAGGTGTTAGATACCTGATATTTCGGTTTTTTTTTTTTTTTTTTTAATTTTTTAATGAAGATAGATCTGAATATCCCAAAATGCGCCTAAATGAAAATCCCCAGATTCCGGGGATATTTTGTGGTTTGCCCCCTCACAGTGGGAGATTGGTGCGGCGTTCGTCTGTGCATGGGAAAGGATGGCAAATGTAAGTTTTAGTAAGAAATTCCCTATACCAGATGGATTGTTTTTTGCTTTGTTTTCCCTATCTTATCCCAGCCAGATCAATAAAAGTTTCCACATTTTGCCTCTGGATTCCCCCCCCCCCTTTGTTTTTACACTCTTCATAATTCCGAGTCAGACTTGACCCGGAAGAGTCTGTTAGGCCACACTCCATTCTGGGCCAAAATGACCTGGATTACACTCTAAAATTTAGAGTACAAAATGACCCTGAATAAGATCAAATGTGACCCAGAAACAAGTCTTAATGACGATATTTTGGAACATATTTAGACCCGCAATGGAGTATTGCCCCAACGGACTCTTTTCCGGGTCATCATGACCTGGGATTTTTAAGAGTGTACAGTAAAACATGTCATTTAAATGTACAATGATAACAGCTTACTATAAAGCATAATAATTATATGGAACAAAACAAGAACCAAAAGAAAAACAAAAACGTAATGACAAACAGAACACTGACAGCACAATGCAACATAACACAACAAAAATGACCTGGAACAAAGTAAAAAACAACCCGAAATAAGGTCAAATATGACCCAGAAACAAGTCTTAAATGACCATATTCCAAGTCATTTTTTTGAAACGGAACGGAGTGTGACCCTAACGGACTCTTCCGGGTCAATCTGACCCGGAATTTTAAGAGTGTACAGTAAAACATAAATGTAAAATGATATTAAACAGCTTAGTGAAACATATGGATAAAACAAAAAGAACCAAAAGAAAAAAAAAAAAAAAAACAGCGTAATGACAAACGAGAACAACACAACAAAGATGTCTCTCTGCATACTAGAAGAGTAGGGCCCCGGAACAGGGCCATAAATATTAGATGTTCTTTGAAATAAGACAGAAATACTGTAAGTATAAAAATAATAAGAATGATGATATTGCTGCATACGCAATTCAAAACTATGGTAAGGAGCCATCCGAACAGAGACAAATAAATTAATCAATTGATTATCAAAGCAAACTCCACCGACAGTGCTCTGCATACGAAGAGAGGTCGAAGACCGCCGTCATGCCAAGGGCCACCATGGTCTACGCTGGCTCCATCCACTCTAACTCAAAACGGTCACAACACATCTTGGATTACCATATGATACATTTACATGTTATGGACTCCGCACCACCATCTCAGCTCAATCATGGATCCTACTAGTACATGGCAATTTTATCACCGTGGTACATCTAAACATTTCCCAAGCCTGCATGTGTGCATACATCCCAGGACCATGCCAAACCCTTACTGCATGAACAAAGGAGCCTGCCTTGACCACAGCAACCCCAACCCTGGCCCCAGGAAAATTCCCTCTCATAAAAAACATGAAATTACATTTGACAAGTTCCACAACAAAAATAAAATCTTTACAATCCGAAATAGTGAAAAGGTTCAGTCGGTGGGGCTGTGCTGTATAACCCATTGTATTTACAAAATACAAAAATACTGTAACATGTTGACATTTCACTAATTATCAATCATGGCACGAGGGAGGAGGAGGAATCAAAGCTCTTAATGAAATGACCACTTTTCTCATACTGCCTCTAGAATTAAGTACCTGACACCTGTAGACCCCGCCCAATTAATTTTAGATTGGCGGGCAACGGGCAAGAGGCATTGATCCATAATGATTGACAATAGACGGTTCTGGGAGGTCGCGCGTAAAAATCTGAGTTAAGAGTTTCAAAACAAAAACCTGTGGAGTCAGAATGTCTAGCATCTTGTCCCTGATATCTGAAGTTATTTATAAACAATCATAGTGGTTGGGAAAAAAAAATCATATGATATTGAGAAAGAGAGAGACAGAGAATCAGGCGCGGATCCAGGATTTCGGGGGGGGGGGGGGGGGGGGGGGGAACAAATTTGAAATCATTCAGCCAACTATTGGTACGTCATGGTGACCAGTGGCGTATCTGGCACGTATCATGGGGGAAGGGGGGCCCTCCTTCTAACCTCTTTCCTTTCTGTTTTCTTCTCTTTATTTTCTTTCCTTCCTCTTCCCGTTTTCTTTTCCCTTTGCCTGGAACCCACTTTTCACACATAACAAAAGGAGCGAAAGGGTCTTCCCGCCTGTGCCCCACATCTTTTTTCTACTGGGGCTATAGCCCCCAGCCCTCCCCCACCCCTTGGTTCCTACGCCTATATATGCATATAACATACCAATAGTGATACGTTATATGGGAAAAGAACTCTGTGAAAGAGGGAAAAGGTGTAAAAAGGCAAGGTCCTTTCACCCCCCCCCTCTCTCTCTCTCTCCCTCGCTCTCCTCTTCCCTCTTTTCTTTTCTTATTTCTCTTCTCTCCTTTTTTTTTTCTTCTCTCTCTCATATGGGGGAAGGGGGGGGGGGGGGGGGCAAGGCCCGCTCGGGCCTGAATCCGCGCCTCTCAGAGAAAGGAACAGAATGACCCCCCCCCCCAAAACAAGGCGTTTGCGATGTTGTGTCTCGCCCACTTGTGAAAATAACTAGAAATATCGCGATCTGTGATGGCACACAACAGAACTGTATCGAAAGCTCATTGTGAAATAACTGGGATGGAATAACATTTGATAAAATATGAGAAGGTTTTTTATGAAATGGTACTGCATTTTCACGTGCATGTACTTTCCCTGCTTCTACTCTCATCCCTCTGATATGAGTAACATTGTATGATTGATATTTTACATGTGTGGAGTTGAAAAGTGTTTGTGGTTGTAGTGTAGCTGAGGGCTGCAGATGATGTAGTGTGATAATGAGCTTATAATTTAGAGAAAAGAAATACGAGAACAGTTATGTTTTGTTAAGAAGAAGGGTTAGTGAGTAAAATCTTTTATGGTATATTGAATACTGCCACAGGAAAAAAAAAAAGCATGCATAAAATTGAAGAGAACAGAAAACTGATCCCTCAGCCACTTTGCACTGAGTATTTATGTATAGTTTTAATATTCTTTCAAGTGCAAAATGTTGCCTGGCACCCGCAAGATAGACGCGGATAACCTGTCAGGGGTAAATTGACTAATTAGATAGAGGTTAAAGGCAGCATTTTGTTAATAATTAGTAAAAAGCATGCCTGAAATTGATGAGAACACCAGATTTGAATGCTGAACATAATAATTGTAATATGGTATGCATGTAAATTGAGTTTGTGGGAGAGAAACAAAAGACCAAAATTTGTTGAAGAAGAATTAGTGAGTAAAACCTTTTATGGAAATTGAATACTGAATGTAACATTAACAATAAAAAGCATGCATAAAACTGAAGAGAAGACAAAACATTGTGATCGCTCAGCCACTTTGCACCGAGTATTTATGTATAGTTGTACTATTCTTTCAAGTGCAAAATGTTGCCCGGCACCCACGACATGGACGCGGATCACAAATCATATTATTCACAGCATTTGTTTTTGTTTAGTAATAAGACTTCACACTTCATACAAGAATAATATATGACCATTTGCTTATTATGTTGGAGGTGTACTAGTAATATTTTGACATGTTTTGAATAATATGAATAGATAGGTGGTTTTAAATAAAGAAAAAAAACGTTTGACCTGTAATGACCTTTGACAAGACCATGTGACCTCTGACTGGACCATAACATGCAGGTCCCCTTAGTGCATCTACAACCCAAGTTTGATAGATAAGTGTCACACGGTTGCAGAGTTTTGTGTCATAAGAGAGTCTTGCACGTAAACTTTAATGTTTGACCTGAAATGACCTTTGACCTTACCATGTGACCTATGACTGGACCATAACATGCAGGTCCCCTTAGTGCATCGACAACCCAAGTTTGATAGATAAGTGTCACACGGTTGCAGAGTTTTGAGTCATAAGAGAGTCTTGCACGTAAACTTCAACGTTTGACCTGAAATGACCTTTGACCTTACCATGTGACCTCTGACTGGACCATAACATGCAGGTCCCCTCAGTGCATCTACAACCCAAGTTTGGTTGAAAAGTGAGTCACGGTTGCAAAGTTATGTGTGATAAGAGAGTCTTGCACGTCAACTTTAACATTTGACCTAAAATGACCTTTGACCTTACCATGTGACCTCTGACTGGACAATAAGATGCAGGTCCCCTTAGTGCATCTACAACCCAAGTTTGATTGAACAATGTCACACAGTTGCAGAGTTTTGTGTCATAAGAGAGTCTTGCACGTAAATTTTAACGTTTGACCTAAAATGACCTTTGACCTTACCATGTGACCTCTGACTAGAGCATAACATGCAGGTCCGCTTAGGGCATCTACAACCCAAGTTTGGTTGAAAAGTGAGTCACGGTTGCAGAGTTTTGTGTCATAAGAGAGTCTTGCACGTAAACTTTAACGTTTGACCTGAAATGACCTTTGACCTTACCATGTGACCTCTGACTGGACCATAACATGCAGGTCCCCTTAGTGCATCTACAACCCAAGTTTGGTTGAAAAGTGAGTCACGGTTGCCAAGTTATCTTTCATAACGTTTGTGACGGACGGACGGACGGACGGACGGACGGACGACGGACGGACGACGGACGGACGACGGACGACATTTGGATCCCTTAGTCTCGCCTTCACCTCCGGTGGGCGAGACAAAAAAAGGCAGTGGGGGCACGACAGACAGGGAGAAGACGGTGATGAGGAAAAGGCCTTGAAGGGGGAAGGCAGGAAGAGATCAAAATGGAAGGTGGAATTTCACCGGGAGCCGGAGTGGAAGATAGGTGGCAGTTAATATAAGTTTATTTCCCTTTTGATTGTGAAGTGTCGTTGCACTAGCGTATGAACTTATATTCATGTATATACACAAGCATAGACGTGAATGAAAAGTGGAACAGAACCTTTTAAAATTACGTGATTGAGAACAATAAAAAAATAACAAATATTACTTATCTCTAATTTTCTGTAAACGTAAAAAATAGATGGCACTTTTTTTCACAATTTTCATTTGACTATCACTTCATTCAAAATACAAAAAGTTGTGTTTTCTAATTTTGGTGAGCAAAGAACAGAAAAAGAAGAAGTCCTCGTATTGTTCAGGAAACAAAGTAATGGAAATGATGGGCCAGGGAAAAAAACATTCTCGTGCGCTTGAAAAAATTACGAGCCTGGAAGACAATAGCGGCTATGAAGCAAGCGCATCGGAATGTTCATAAATCAGGGCACGTGTCACAAATTAAGCTGTCCTCACTGACAACAAGTGTGTTTGATTCATTGAAATAGTTGTGGAGTGTTTTATTTCTTCTTGTTAGATGGTGTTCGCTTACCTCGAAGCTGTGTCGTGCCCTGAAGATGAGGACATATAAGGCACGCATTCTAGTTCTGCTTTGGGGAGATCTTGTCGCGCTAGCGCTGCGGAGTGCCCATGGCCAAGCTGTAGCCAGGCAGCAGTGGTGCAAGGGCAAGCTAGCTGCATGCGTATGAAAATTGAAAGATTAAAATTATTTGACCTATAAGTCACGTTAAGATACTGATGATCACTGGTGATATGATCACGATATTAATGATGGCGAAAGCTTTTGGCGATATTTATAATTGATCAAGATAATGATCACCGATGATATGATGATGATAATGATGATATTAATGATGGTAATAGCTTTAACAATATGATTAAGATGATCATTGACGATTATGATGATGCTGATTATCAACATAATGTAGTGCTAATTTTGATGTGATTATCAAGATAATGATAATCACTGATATGATATTAATCTTGATGGCTTTTAACGATATGAGTATAATCAAGACAGTGATCACTGATAATGATATCTTTTGGCGATATGATTATCAAGATAATGATCACTGATATGGTGATATTAATGATGTTGCTAGCTGCTGTTAACGATATATCAAGATAATGGTCACCTTTGATATATGAATAATGGCGAGTCGTGACAGCTTCCGACGATATGATTAACAAGATAATGATGATCGATCACTGATGACGATGCTATGGGATCAACTTCAAACTTGATTCATTGTTTGTGGGAAAATGAATATATAGATTTTGGGTCAGAAAATGATCAGATCGGAATTTGGGGGGTCATGAGTTCAGGGGTCACAGAGGCTATATACATGTACATGAAAACGGCTCTTGCGATGACCTATGATTCATTAATTTGACGGATCAACTTCAAATGTTAAGTTACGTAAGTCTTTAGAATTTATCTATAATTTTAGACCCCCCGGTGGCCCCATTTTTAAAAGAGGCTTTTGTTCAAGGCAGCCTATACTCCAGGATGACGGGTCGTTTTGGCATCACCAACCTTTAGATCCTGCTTACAATAGACCACTAGTAATAATAATAATAATAATATTGATGCTTATATAGCGCCGGTATCCGCCACGTCCTGACGCTCATGGCGCTCAACAAATTACATATGACAATCGAGAAAAATACATATTGGAAAAATAAATTCTTAGACTACAAAAATTAATTAAGGAGAGAATAATCCTAAACTGAGATACATACAAATCAACATAATTCAAGGAAATGATAGCAGTAAAAGATTAAGGGTATCTATTCAAAAAGAGATGAGATTTGAGGGCAGCTTTGAAATCACTAAGGGTTGATAGGGCACATATTTCAAGAGGGAGCCTATTCCAAAGATGGGGGCCAGAGTGAGAGAAGGCTCTATCCCCCCAAGAGCTCCGTGTCTTGGGGATTACCAAAAGGGAAGATTGAGAAGAACGTAGGTGTCTTGTAGGCTTGTACTCAGTAGGTAGCCCTATTTCACGGATTAGGGGTTCGCTTTGAAGAAAGTCTATTTCAGAATATACCAACAATAGTCCCCATTTCATTAAAGCACCCCTCTTGTTGAAGGTGACCTGCTCCAAGGAAGTAGCAGGGCTATGAGATTAGAAACCTTTCTTATCCCAATCAATGACGGTGATTTCATGTAAGTAGTGGGAGGGGGGGGGGGGCGGCGGACCTAGTTGCGGACATACTGGAGGTCGCCGCCGAAAATCAGTTACAAGAAAATGAAAAGGGGATGATCGCTATTATGCGAGCGAGCGAAGACTGAAAATAGAAATATGAAAAAATAAACTTTAAAAATCAAGGGAGCACGTCCCCAGGGATTGCCGCCTATGCCCTGATATCAAAGCTAAATCGTTAACAGGAATAAAAGCAATCACTCATCCCAAGATGTTCTTGTTGTTTATCGATGAAAAAAAGAACAGAACTTGTTCAAAACATAAAAATTTGGATTTATATGCGACTCCCCTTCGATATGTTAACTGTTACAGTATATGCTTTGGGCAATGTTTTAGTAAAATGAAGGAGCTTAAGGAGAAAACTGTGAAATGTTTGTATTATATTTTTCTTCGCTGTAATTATTTGTAACGATATTAAAACGCATGGTACAGCTTTTTGCCATTCATGAGTCCATGGGATCGGAGATAAATTACTCAATACTTTCCCTTTGGGGGGGGGGGGTGGGTGGCCTTATTTCCATCCCCCGATAATTCACCATAAAATGAGATGGGCTCAGTAACGGTTACAATACTCGCTTTACGAAAGGATATTGGTTTGCATCTTGCCTCCCTATAATGGTTTACAATATTGTCGCATCGTTACACCAGTGCTCTTATTTCTCTGTAAAGAAATTGTTTTGCGTATTGTCTTTTTATCTAAATTAAGATGTACTCTTCTTGTGTTCATAAATGTGACTATATTATTGCAGAGTCGAACGCCAAAGGGAATTTTCAAAAGTTTGTGCCTTGTTACCAATTCGTTCTGTCATGGTTCTGTCATGGTTTTTCAATCTGCGATTTGAAAAAAAAAAAGAAAGTTAACTGCCCTAACGATTAGGTAAGGAGTACTGCCTCCGTGGGGCTGCATGTCGCAAGGCGTTGCTAACTTTTTTAAAATCACCTTTTATGAATCAATAAAGGGAATGCAAGAAGCCAAGGCTACGCGTTCACTTGCCGATTGTCAAAAGAGCTGGCCTTTTGCAGAGAAGTCTCTGTGAAGAAGTTTTCAAAAAGTAGTGCTTTGCTGTTTAAAAAGGGTGTTAAGTAATGATCAGGCTTAATTGGTGTTCACCAGAAGAATAATCAACAGGATGTGTAATGCTCTGTGTAACAATAGACATGTTATTGCCTTGATTATGGGGTGGTCTATTGTTCTAGGGCAGGTAATGGTGGACAACTTAGTAACAGGATGTCTACTATTGTGCTGGGGCCCAAACCGCTTTTTCACAACTAAAGAACTAACAACCTACACACATGCAGCTTACACCTTCTACACCTTAAGAACAACTGCTTCATAATAAAAAGCAGAGCAAAACACAAATCTACAACTTTCCTACGAACATTTCTCATCAAATTCACTGCAAAACAACGCACTATTCCATTATCAGATCACTACCCATAAGGTTGATATGGATACAGTTGACAAAACGACATGGGGGGGGGGGGGGGGAGAGAAATCTGCACACAGCAAACGAATAATTTCAGACCAAGAAATGAAAAGATATTCAAAACATACAACATCGTACCTTAGGTTTTATGATGTTGATATCTCATTTGGTTTTGATTGGTATTTATCTAATTGTATTACCACAATAATTATTACAAAAGATGGTTATTGAACTGTCTAAGCAAACGCATGTCAACAGTCTGCTTTTTTCAGAAGAGGGGATGTGGAAAAATGAATATACACCATCAAACACTTTTTCTATCCCCCCCCCTCTCTCTCTCTCCATTGAATAAAATTTCTTTAATTCCCAGGTGTATCATGTTACAATTTGATATCAATTCTTATCTATAAGGAATGTCACAAGCAGCCGCACAATACAAACTCCCTCCCTCCCTCTCTCTCTCTCTTTCTCTCTGGGGACCACGCGAAGCAAAACACGATCGAAGTTTAGTCTGCTGAATCAGACTTCCAGAAAGTGCTGAGGCATTTAGGCGTAGGCTACATGTAAGTAAGGCCGTATGCAGAATTTTTTTCCGGGGGGGGGGGGGGGGGGGGGGGGGGGGGGGGGGGGGGGCGGGGACAAGACGTGTAAAAAATGTTCGAAGAATGTTATAGTTTTGATCGGTCTGGAGTCGGTTTCGTTGGTGTGACTGCAACATTACTTTACATGCAGCAAATCTGTGGTGTCTCAAATATCTCATCCTATCAGCGGTAAGTACACCATAAATCAATACTCTAACTCACTGAAACAGTCACGACCTTTAAACAACTTTCCAGTGTACCGTTGTCTTTATTTTTGGTAGAATATTGAGGGAAAATTATATATGTATTTTGTTTCCTTCGATCTTTGTGGTAGCTTTATCACAGTCAGCTGCGAAGTAATTGTGCAGTGCGCATGCGTCGGGAGCCTAGCTAGCAGCTACTTACGTATGGACTAGCAATGCAAGCGGCATGGTGATGCGGAAGAAGATGAATATTCATTTAATTTGGTATGAAAGAAATTTTGTTTCGAAATGGCAGTGGAAATGTGACACTTAATCGACTTTACACATGTTTTATTTCATATCTCACCGGCGGAATGAATATTTACGTGAGTTGCGACATATCTGTGATATTCTTTTTTAAAAATTCATTGAGCAGAACAAAGTTGGTACTAATTTTGTGACTCACTGATGCTATAGCCACGTGCACTCCGAACGCTGCCAGTTTTCTATGAGCGCGGGTGAATTTTATACGGAGTAATGTTTGATTTGAATAACGCGGGCTGGAATAATTGAATGGTGCATATTTATCTGAAGTCTGGGTTTTAATCGTGGAGTTTTTGACAGAGGAACATTTCAATCAGGTATTCCATAAATATGTCAAACGAAGGGTAAATACTGGAGAATTCATGTATGATTTGACCTAGTACAGTCACAGAACGTGATATCTCCGTGAGACTGTGCCCGGTTTGATACTCGTCAGCCAAACTCCATCGGAGTGTTGAGGCGCAAGCTAGTTCGGCAAATGGACATGACAGAGAGATCTAATCTGAAAAAAATCTCGTGTATGACGAGAGCAATGGGCCTCTCTTGAGCCGGCGGCCGGCGTGAATTTACCGCATGAATTTACCGCAAGACATTTTAGTTTGATTGAGCGGCGGTAATTTTTTGATTACCACCTGTCTCGCGGTCATTGCGTGACCCGTCGGTAGGGTGTCTACTTCATTCCGAGCAATACTGTACTTTCTACTTTTAAGTAGAGTACTTACGTAATAACACATCTTTTTCCAACAAACATTTGGGGGGAATTTTTTTTCTTTCCTTTAAAAGCACTGCTGTACTGACATTTTTATATTGAATTACAAAAGCATTTCTTTTTTTAAAGAAAATATCACAGACCATATAAATGGTATGATCCTTTTTGCATAACAAAAATAGAAAATAAAAAACTGTGATAAAAAAGAAAACTACGTAAGGAAAGAATAATTGCAAATATATTAGTACTTCAGATATCACTTCATGCCCTCAGAAAGTAACACTAGTTCAGTTTCTTCATATTTATGAATGCTCAATCAGAAGCAGAACTGGCAGTGTGATTATCATCACTGGACATTCATACAGGTATAACCAAGGCCACAGCCCACAACACGCAAGATCCAACTGCAACCCAATTTCGCATTTTGCATCAAAATATGAGATTTTAAGCGAGTAAAAATTATCTCAATTGAGGTTCAGAATATTCAGTGGTATGAATATTTTTTTTTGTTTTTTTTTTTTTGTTTACAGCAAGCCTCTTAAGTCTCAGAAAGGCCAAATCAGCTGCAAATCATAGACAATTGTACAACTGCTCACTCAGATGTGCAATCTATTTCGTCTGTTCTTCTGGAAGGATGCTTGCAATGAACCACAATTCTGACTTAAGTATGCATACAACTCTTTTGAGTTCTGATCAAATGTTCATATGAAGTGCTACAACAAATCTTTTCAAAATCGGATCACAGGCAGATCGTACAGTATGCAGTGAGAGTTAGTCCCGCCTACCTTCTTCTGGGAGACCTATCTCTGCCTCCAAATCTGCGGTCACGGTTCCTGTTTTCATAGTCTCGTTTCCTTTCTTTGTCTTTGTCACCTTCTTCTTTTTTGTCTCCTGCAAATAACATGAAAGTATTATTGAAGTTACACAGACTGAGTTCGCTTGCAAGCATAGACTCCAATGGAGACCTGACATATGGTAAGTATTAATGAATTTGGAAATGCAGAAGAAAATAAAGAGTTATCCATGTACAACAGTGTGATGACATTCTTTGTTATCTAAAGCTTTTTTTGTGAGTAAAATCAAAATTTCCTCACTATGGAGTTGTAATTTTTAATCTCTTTCACAGATCATTTTTTGTATACTTTTCTAAGTATTCCCTCTTTTATTTTTTCTCACTGTAACATGAATATCAATCTAATGGGGTGTTGCAAGATTTTATTTTGGGTAATCTATTTGTAAACAGACATCAAAGAGCCTTTATTTAAAAAAAAACTATTTTATTACCATCCCCAGCCTGCTCCGTGCTTTCCTCTCCCTTCTCTTCTCCTTGGGGTTGAGCTTCTTGCTCCATGCCTTCTGGTTGCTGTTCCTCTTGCTTCTGCTCCTGCCCATCTGCTGCTTGTGCAGTTTCTGTTTCTTGAGATACAGTATCCACTTCCTGATGCATGGCCTCTTCTTCCTGGGGTTCGTCAACAGCTTGTGGTTCTCCTTCAGCTTCTGGTTCTTCCATAGCTGGAGGAATATCCAAGTCAGCCAAGAGCTGGTCATCTCCTCCCTCTTCACCTGCATATACATAAAGATAAATGAATCAGTCTAATCAACAAATAGCTTATTTCTTTATAATTTCTAATTTTTTTTTGAAAGGCTTGTTTGCACATTCTGATGAAAATGTTGTGTAAGCTGTCGTCAGATTTACATGTAGAAATCAAATTCTTGGGAAAAAAATAATCTCGTTCATAGTATTTGATCTTTGACCTACATACATTTGTACATATTTCACCCCCCAAATAACAATGCGGTCCGTGTAAGGCCCACCGCACACTATATGATTCAACTGTGACCAGACTTTTGAAAAAAATAGCATTTTGCATTAAATAAGAATTTTAAAATCCTAGGCCACAGGTGCAAGCGAAAGAACGGTGCTCATGCCATGTTGCACTCTCGCACGTACGTATACGGGCCGCACGTACTCCACGTGTGAGAGTGCAACGCCACATGCACACCGTTCTTTCGCCTGCGCCTGTGGCCTAGGCTAACGGACATAAATTGACGATGTCGGAGGTCGCGCTATTGAAATGAAAATTAGCCACGCGACGGAATCGACAGGAAGGTAAGGTTTCGAAGCAAGTAAAAGTCTGTTTCTTTATTTCTAGACTAAGAATTTAGAATCTAAGTTTGCAGGTAGATCTTAACAGCCCGATGGCAAACTTGGAAGGTAGTTTTCAAGGCTAACAAGGCAGGAGAAAGTGTGATTTGGGAACATATTTCTTTTGTTGACAAGCCGGTCTATAGACTATACAGGGGCAAATGCACTCAGGTCAGGGCGTTCAGTGAAATAACAGAATAACACCACTGAATGCCCCTAATTAAGGGCTAGGCCTAGTCTGTTACTAGTGTTAGAATCTTGTGCAGATCGTCCCCGTCATCATGGTCATGCACCGCTGCCACTGACATGACTGAGCTGCATTTGCTTGCACACAAATGAATATGAGTACGCGTTTCGGTTCCCTATTCTCCGGGTTTGCCAAAAGAGGTTTTACTTTTCTTAAATTAGACTAACAGTTAAGTGTCCAAACACAAGTTCCGACAAACCTTCTTGCAAGAATTCATCGGCTTCTTGGCCGTTCCCATCCTGATCCCCTGAAAATCCAATCCCAAACTCATCACCAAATCCTTGTTCTGCTTCTGGGAGAGCCTCTTGTGCTAATTCGACTACATCTTCATCAAAATTGTCATCTCCTTCTGCCTCAGTAGGTTCATTCTCGGTTGCTGCAGTTTCCTGAGCGGCCTCTTCGAGCAAAGCGCTTTCAAGTCGTTCCACCAGCACAGCCTTCACTCCCTTGGAATCGAGACCACGCGCTTGCAGTTCCGCACGAAGTTCGGCGACCTTCAATTTTGACGGCTCAACCCCACTCATTTTCGTCACCCTGAATATTACGTACTTGGGTTCAATGTGCTCTGGCTGTTTTTGAACACATCAAATGTCAAAATTATCCTCTCGAAAAAATTCAAGGTGCTTTAAAGCAGTCTAAAAGAAGATCGACAAGTGGGACAGCTTACAAAAAGGACCACAACGCGATATCGCGACATCGACGTACTACTAAATAGAGTAAGAGCTTTCCGTTGATTGGATATTCCATATATCGAATTATTTGGCAATTTTCCCTATTGATGTATTTTGCGGCAAGATATTCACAAAAATAATATATTGCTAAGCAAAAATCTATTTGTTAACATCATCTATCCTCTTAGATATTTCATTAACCTTAAAGACAATTGAAATTGGAGTATACTGCGATGCACTTTATATCCAATCAGCGACGGGCTTACGAAAGCCTATGATATGGCGTGGCAAGCAAAGATTTCGGTCGCATTGCTTTGTGGGAAGCGAGTCGATATCAGCTCCCTCTGTGGTCCACTGATCTCTAGATCCGACTCAAGTGAATTCTTATAGACCGATTTCGTTGTTACCATGCACTTTTTAAAATAATGAAAAAATGATGAAAAATCGCCTGACGTGGTATTTAGACAAAAGTGGACTGTTAAATCCACTTCAGTCTGGCTTCCGTAAATATAAATGTCAAAAACCATTTGGTAAGACTGGAGACTGACTGAAAAAACACACTTTTTTCTAGATTTAGAAAAGGCATATGAAGCCTTATGGAAAACCGGTCTTCTTAGAAAATTATCTATCTTAGGCATTGGCGGAAAAATGTTACTTTTTATAAAAGCATTTTTATTGAGAAGGATTTCAAATTCTTAGAAAATTATCTTTCTTAGGCATTGGTGGAAAGATGTTACTTTTCATAAAAGCATTTTTATTGAGAAGGATTTCAAATGTAAGAATGAATATCTGTTTGTCTCGCCACTATACGCTAGAAAACGGCATCCCGCAAGGAAGTTCACTGAGTCCTTTGTTATTTACTTTAATGTTGAATGATTTGAAAATAAAGGTAAGTGAAGTTAAATTGTCTTGCTATGCTGATGACATTGCAGTTTGGTATTCCAATAGTAATTTGGAGCTTGCTCGCAAGAAATTACAAGGGGCCCTGCAGGAGCTCGAGATATGACGTGGAAGTTGAACATTTCCCCAGCCAAATCCGCGGTGTATTCATTAATAAAAGAGAGATGTTCCTTTAAAAATAAAAGGACATAATCTGCCGGTATGTGAGCATTACAAGTTCCTCGGTGTGGGTTTTGATTCTAAACTAACTTGGTCTGTCCATATAGATTCCATCATTGAAAAATGTAAGAAAAGATTAAACTTGTTACGCTGTGTATCAGGCACCCCATGGGGAAGTAAGTATGAGATTTTGATCATGATTTATAAAGGACTTATTTCATCTGTTTTGGACTATGGTAGTGAGATGTATGATTCTGCCTGTATATCACTGAAGAACAGAGGCGTCGATCCATTTTCCGGATTGGAGGGGGGGGGGCAAGACGACCAAGCGGAGATGAACCCACGGCTACTATTTGTACACACACATACACACACACACCCTCACACATAATATATGTATATATATATATATATATATATATATAAAACATAGGCCTATATCAACGTGAAGCATTTTCAAATTGGGGAAATTAAGCAACTTGCTATGTGAACCATCCTGCTTTTTTTTTTAATTTTGTGAGCGAGGGAAGCGAGCGAGCAAAAAATAACAAATTTCTTGTTATGAGAGAAGCATTTAGTTATCATATAGGCATAAATGATACCTGATATATATGTATATGGTTACTCCGCTGCCAAATATGAACTCTATTTTGTCACATCGCTGGTCCACTCCGTTTTTTAATATTACGAGCGGGCGAAGCGAGCGAGGAAGCACACACTGTTTTTTATGATAGATGTAGTAAACCCTTCGGCAAATTACGCTGTGAGCCAATGAAACATGTACATTATCTATTCGGTCTCATCTCACCGAATTCGTTTGCTTTTCAAAACCATTAATATGAAACGAGCAAGCGCAGCGAGCGAAGAAAAATATACCCTTTTCCATATGATAGAAGTGTTATTTTGTCATCATAAAAATGTGATAAAAATGTGATATGCGCTATACAAGAACGGAATATTATTATTATCATTATCATCAGAATACACTATAAACCTGTCATGCCTGTATGATATCTAAATATACATTCCATCACCTGTGTGCCGAATATGACACTGTTTTAGCTACCTCGCTTGCAGTCCGAATCCATTCTGTTTCTACTATAGCGAGCAAAGTCAACGACCGATCCCGGCAAAATTATATGGATTCGTCCCAAAATCTTTGTCAACCACCTTGCTGCCCAAATATAATGATACTTTGGAATCTCGCTGCTATAATAAGCTACTTGCTGCCGAAATCATCTTGTATCTAGCTTTTACCAGCTTTTATCTTTTTTTAGGTCAACTGGCCGCTCGATTTCTAGGAGTGATATCTTGTTTGGTTATATTACTTCCTACAGTGGCGTAATGAGCCAAAATATTTGGGGGGGCTCAATCTTTGCGAGGAGCGAAGCGACCAACCCTGAGGGAGTGTAGCGACCGAGCCGGGGTACCCCCCCCCCCCCCCCTTCACGTTACGGAGCTTCATTTTTTCGACTTAAATTCCAACTTCAGTTCAGTTCAATTTTTATTTTCTCTCATTTCCAACAAAAGGATTTCATTTTAGTGGGGCGGTAGTGAGCACGCGAAGCGCGCTCCCTAGGGGGGAGGGTGCAGGGAGGGGGGAGTTTCCCCCCTCCCGCGCGAAGCGCGGAAGCTCCAACGTTTGATGACATGTTTGATGACATGTACTGTTATGGATAAACGTGTCATGAATCTACCGACCGGAAAAGGATATTTTTTCATGAACTTGGAAACATGATTATGAAAACATGCAGCCCAAATAATCTTCTTAAGTTTCAAACAAATGCCAGCGTTACACAAAATACTTTATTACTTATGATAATAATACAGACAAAAGACACTATGAAATAAAAAGGACGAGCATGAAGAGGGTGTGATGCGGTGGGGTACCAGGGTTTCATTCCCACAGTGGCGTATCTAGGATTTCATTTTAGTGGGGCGGTTGTGAGCGCGCGAAGCGCTCTCCCTAGGGGGGAGGGCGCAGGGAGGGGGGAATTTTCCCCCTCCCGCGCGAAGCGCCGAAGCTCCGACGTTTCTTTGAATTGTTCCTTGTCTGCTCCCGCTCTTCTTACGTTCTCTTACCTTTTTTTTTCTTTTCTCGCTTCTGCTTTTTTTCCTTCTACTTTTTCTTTCTTTTTTGTTGGTGTTTTGGAGGGGTGACCGCCCCCATCGTCCCCCCCCCCCCCCTGGCTAAGCATGTGCACTCCCATGGTAAAGGAGTTTTTTTGCAGTATTGATAGTTTGCAACTCTGTAAAAGAACACTATTTGGGACTGCAAACTTAAAGCCCGTGCCTAGTTTTGGTAAATCTAAGAATATTCATTATCAAAGTTTGAATCCATTGTCAGATAAACAGATAAAACCAAGTGTTATATCATAAAACACATTAGTATATGCGTGTTTTCTGCCTTGCTATGCATGCTATTTGGGACATTGTGAATGCCTTACTTAACAGTAGAAAGGGAGTCTAGGGAGAAGTAATGAAATTCGTGTGATAACACTTATATAAAATTGAAAATAAACCATGGTTGAAATTTATTTGGGGGGGCTGGCGCCCCCCCCCCCCCCCAAGCCCCCCCTCCAGTACGCCAGTGACTTCCTATGAGTAGAAGAATAGTATAACATTAGATAGAAACACAAGATGCAAACTGATTTCCTTTCATAAGAATAGTAATTATCATCGGCATTGGTTAAGATACTTAAATGCGAGCGAGCGAAGCGAGCAAGCGCTTCCCAGTTTCCCATTTTCTTTCTTTTTTCTTGTTTTACGCTTTCATTTCACTTCCTTTCTTCCTTTTCCTTTCTTTTCTCTTTCTTTTTTCTTTTTTCTTTTTCCTTTTTTTTTTTTTTTTTTTTTTTTTTGGGGGGGGGGAATTATTTTGGGGGTAAAATGATATCTTTGCCCCTCCGAAATTTTCTTTTGAATCGACGCCTCTGTGTGGAGATTTCCCCCATAAAAGCCATCGCAGAAGATCCTTTTAGATGCTTTGTCGATCGATGTGCAACTCGGTGAGGTACTTCACTCCTTGAATTGCTATCCTAATGTCACAACCAAGTCCTACCCACCAAGAATCATGTTGTGACAATTCGCTCTGCCCAATCCCCAAAAGAAAGCAAATCGACGTGAAGAGCAACTGAAATCGTTGATAAAATTATATCCATGCATGACATGGCACACTACTTAAGGTTGTCGGTATTGCGTAAAAATCATACCTAGACTGTAGATCAAAAATTTTGTTTCCTTTACTTTATTATGTGAATAAAATAAGTTTCTGTTTTGACTTCACTGAAATTCATAAAATTTCCTTTAAAATGTTCAGCAAGAATAATTATCACTTATACGAAATATGTTTGCTTCCTGCAGTGAAGACTATCCTACTGTCAGTCCAATAAATCATACCCATAGAGATATATACTAATTATGCCCGTTCATTATCTGTATTCATTATCAGGATTAAAATATTCGCTCTGAAGAAAAAATGCTCTTTAAATAATTCAAATAACGCTTATGATCTGGGAGCGTCCATGCATTGCATACAATAGAGCTTATCCATTTTTCTCCGAAATCAAGGTATTGATAGAAATAGATTCGATGCTTGTTCTATATGCGCTTCAATATCTAAATATTATTTAGAAAAAACAGGACAGTTGAAAAAAATGGTAAAAAATACGTTTATTTCCAAAAGGTGCTGAATCCGCTTAGCGAAAATAAAAGATTTCCATTAAAACCGTTCTCCATCTTCGAAACAACAAAACTTTTGACAGCTGCAGGTACCGACATTAGTCATAAAACAAATGAGAATGAAAGAAATCCTGGATATACAGCTTTTTAGAATAAATATACATTTTTTATTTGTGCGGATTTAGCGCCTTTTGGATTTTTTTTTCGCAACATTGGACTTTATGTATGAAATATAAAGAATTTTTGGAAAAAAAAATACCACCCATGCAGGACCCCCTTTATTCTGATTTTTTAGATGAGCAATTATAGCACATCCAACTGGAAACAAAATTTTATCCTTCGAAATAAGGAAATGGAATAAATAAAGATCATTGATTTACTCGATATCAATCAAAGTGGAAGTAACGCCTTTTGGAAATAAACTCTTCATAATTTTATATATGGATTTTTAATCTATTCGACGCGTTCTCACTCTGGTGTGTTTCCAGATGTACGGTTTTGCTTTTATAATTCATTGCGGTAATTAGAGGAAAATTGTCTTTATAATATGTTTAAAATATTGTATATACCAGTTTTAAGAGCTTTTGATTAGTAATGACTGAAAAAAAATCTTAGTTATAATTCAAATAATATTGTAAATCCTTTCCTGTCTATGCAAATGCCTAATTTTGATCCAGCAGCTGTCGGAAGTAAGTCATAAGAAGCGATTGCTTTAAGTTTTTAGTGTAGATTTTGATACCCTTTGAAACAAAATTGCGCTTATACATTATGTCCCCCATTTCTGCATATGCTTCCCTTTCAAATTTTGTGCTCATAATGCACCCCAAGGATATTTTTTTTTGTTTTGTTTCTCGAAAATTTGCCTGAAAGCCCTTGACTTCTATTAAGTTGGTGTAAATGGTACCATATTTATCAGTTCATTTTTTAACTTGTCATCTCATTTATTTCCCATACCAATAACATCCCAAAATATACAGAAACATTAATGAAATGCCGCCAAACCTGTCTCAGTGGCAATTTCTCTATAAAGGCCCCCTGCCTTTAGTGGCCACTTACATCGTCTCCCTTGAATATAAGGTGTGTTATAGAACCTGCCTTTAGTAGCCACCTATCTGCAGTGGTCACTAATTCTCTTTGTTGGCCTTTATAGACAGTTTGACTGTATATAAAAGAAAAAAGAAGTTTCATTGGTGCATTCTTCAGGCTATTAAACAGTACTTTCTTTATTTAGTACATCGTGTGAGCCAACCTTCTTGTCACTCGCACCATCAGTTTTATTCGAGCCATTATAGTTCCAAAACAATGCCCTGTGTGCAGCTCAAAGCTCCATCAAAGCCATTTTACAGTGCACTCGGATAATTGCCGGAATAATAAAATTATTGCAGAGATTTTATACATATACATTTCAGACACGTGAAAAAGTATATGGAAAGTTCATTATCTAACCAGTGGCGGCACCAAGGGGGAAGGGGGGGCATTTGCCCCCCCCCCCCCCCACTCAGAAGCTAAGCTTTGCCCCCCCCCCAAGTTGCCCCCCAGAAATTTTGAGGACTGAAAAGAAAAATAATACAGTAATTTGTAAATGAGTAGATGTTGTCATAAGCATCATATTCAAGCTGTGAAGTGCTCTAAAATACCATTTTCCGCTCTTTTCTCACTCATTCACTGTTGGCTTCCTCGCACACTATTAGTTTGTAATGTAAATGTTCAGTTCATGATCTAGTTTTGATCAATATCTTTGCTCCATTAAGCATTACCTATTTTACAAAAATTTCTCCCTATATCAAGTGTAACAGAAAAATGTTTATTGGGACCACTAAAAGCATTGGCGTAAATCCCCGGGGGGGGGGGGGGGGGGATGGGGGATATATCCCCCCTTTTTGGAGAGGAGGGATGGCGTGTACAAATATCCCCCCACACTTTTTAAGGAGGAAAATATATTTTGATTTATCAGTTAGTAAAAATTTTGAATATCTATCATAAATAACCATCATATTTTATAATTTCTTTTCTAAAATGCGATTAAAAACAAGAAAAGTGACCATTTTTGGCTCGCTCGCTTCGCTCGCTCGTCATATTTCAGAATATTTATTTGAAAATGCGATTAAAAAAAAAAAAGCGGTAATTTTTTGTTTGCTCGCTCGCAAAATTGATATTAAAATGTGTGTAAGAGGAAAAAAAAAAATCGTCCAAAAATTCAATTATCCCCCCCCCCCACTCCTCAAAGTGGATTTACGCCGGCGACTAAAACTCGCGCTTTGCGCTCGATTTTTCCATACACGCAAAAAATATTTGACTGCCCCTGCCCCCCCCCCCCCAACATTTTCTTTTGCCCTCCATTTGCCCCCCCCCCCTCCCCCCAC